>CM046544.1:3570000-4017500 GCA_024713555.1 Spirodela polyrhiza | reverse complement strand
TACATGCACGTTTGCCTGTTGGAAGCTTTTCCCAGGTGCAAAATGGAAATTTCCCGCCACCTTGTTGACTTCAAGAGAGCCATAGACATTACAGCCTTCACCTTCTTCGTCTTTGATTCTCTGAAGAAACCCTTCTCGTTTGCACTGCGCGGATTGACAGATGATAGTGACCGGGCAAAACCAGTTAACAGCTAATATTTCCAGAACTATCGTTTCAAAATTTAAAAGCCAAGAGGAACACAAGCGAAGAGAACTGACAGGAGACAGAAAATCATCAACTATCAGTAATAATGATTACACATTTCCTCTTCAGACAACAATTTTTTTGAGATACCAAAACAATATCATACTCTTAGTCCTGACGAAGTTACCGACGAAAGCCTTTATATTCTTAAATAGAATGAAACAGACAGAAGTGATATCATGATTTCAACAGACTAAGACAGAGGTCGCCATCTGTGTTTTCATCTAGACTTGGGCCAGGTCTGGTCTCGGAAAAGATACCTCGGTTCACATTGAGTTTGATAGAGCAAGAAACAAATACTTTATTAAACAATCCCCAAGACGTGAGAAGAACGTCTCTTAGTAGCTATAAGATCACAAACGGTGGAGTTATAGAATGGCCTCAGATCACCCTCCGTCCATCAGGATAATCGGATAATAAACAAACATAAACAACGAAAGCACATAGCCGTCTAGGACACCAAAACCCTCGGAATAATCCATTATGAAATTAGAATTACGCTTGGCACGGATTTCTACTATTGCTCAATCATCCATAACCGAATCTTTTCTGATGGGCTACCATAGGACCGCTGTCCACTATTCCACATGATTAAATCATAAGCAGACGGTTGAGAACAGTTCCATATTATTTAGAACAAAAAGAATGCGTATGGTAATAAAAATGGGCCTTTCCCATTCACTGGCAATGATTTTGAGTTGGACAGCCCAATAACTTTAGTATGATGACATAGATTGCTCTTGGACTGCATGTACACTTTTTCTGACTGCACGACAAAGACCAAAAGTCTATGTATAAATTGCAGACACAAAGATGGCCCCATTCCTCTCAGAACTAACTGGTTTTAAGTTGGATGTCCCAACAAAAATTAAATAGAAGTGAATTCTGCCATCCAATCATAACGATTAAAACATTTCAAAGTTTCTCGGGGGAGTCGCCACAGATTGGAAATACCTTTTCATAAAGTTCTAATAATACTGAATAATATTTTGGGGGGGAGGGGTTAAGACCAGATATTCTAGTTAAGAGTTTTGCCCATGGATACTAACTATCTCATTGTGAGAGTAACCCCACAAAATCTATTTTCAAAAGAGTTCAACATAGACCTCGTGGGGGTAAAACTGGCTAGCAAGGAAAACAAAACACAGTCGCACCGCCAGTAAGTCTCGGGTTCATATCATTGGTCAGGACATCCAATACCATGTAGTCAGGAGAGCTGACGTAGTCTTAAATACCATGTCTATACTTGCCTTCCAAAAGCCTAAGGCTTCAACCATTCTCAACAAAAGGCCAAAAATATGATTCTACAGAGTCAGTACTTTTTAGGTTCTCCTCGGTATTGTTGAAAGCTGTGATGAGTGGCCAGGATCCATCCCCATTTATACTATTTTCTGCATTATTTAATGCTCGAAATCTTCCTTACTACAGCATCCACATCCCCTCCTACGAGAAAGTGTACTGAAAACATAGTGCTTTTCTTCTTACAGGGTGGTTATCCATGCTATTCATTTTTTGGTGATGGAAATCTATGCTTGTTATAATCTGTGCAGATGAAAGACTATAAAATACACCTAAGCTTGTAGCAAGATCCCAGTCTGATACAGAAACAACGGAAGGAAATAACAACCTCAAATCAGACAGACGTTTGCAGATTATAGAAAAAGAAAAAAAAACGGATTGATAACTAAAAAGCTTCAATAGTCCTGTCAATAATTTTCGTAACCTAGATTATGGCAGTTTCATTAAAAGGATGCAAAAGAACACTTTTCTGTAAAACCAATTGGGCTGCAAGTAACGATCTCGACTTCGTTGGAATGAATTTTAAAAAAAAGTTATATTCCTCCATCACCCAGAAACTGCAGTAAAATTAGGAACTGGCATCATCTTTTACAACACGCGAGCACAGTTTTAGAGATAATTTAGAATTCATAAAAACAATACATCATATTGAGAGGTTTTTTTCATTATTAAATTTAATTAGCAGATCAGACTTTAAAGAAAGTTCACTGTGAAATACCTGATCAATCAAGTCGGGGTTTGACATTCCCCAACCCTTCTTTCGATAAGCCTCTCGTACTTCTTCACAAGAGTTGCAGCAATCCTCGTCAGACTGCAGACTCAAACAGAAGAAATTTTTTTGAAATGGTCAGCCAGAAAATATATAAGTGTATCAATTGCAATAATGTTTTCACAGAGAGCTGATTGTCCATGGGATCGTGAATTTAATGACGCAAATTAAAGGCAGAATGACAGCATAGCATGAAGGCAAAGACGATTTCAAAACCAAATGATCCCTACCATTTTTTATCACTATGGTTGAAGATATAATCGCATGAGAGTGTGCTTCATTCAGAAAGTACGAAGACAGGGAAACAAATAGAACAAAAACATATAAAAGGAATTATTGGCTAAGATTCCGCATCTGTAATTTTCATCAATTATGACCAATGATAGTTCCTCAGCATTTTGGTTTCATAATTGCGAAGGAAAGAAACCTATAATTTAAGACATTAGTAGACAAAAGACATAAAAGAGTATTTACAATCATCTGCAAATGAAATGACATGAGAATTATTCCTGACTGAGGTGGAGAAGCTTACACAAAGGCAATCATGTACGAGTAGAGTCACCCAACTGCCATAGTACAGATATTGACAACACTAATTGATGATTAATTTTATGGGTGGTCTCCAATGCTTTGCTGGACCTAGGAAGCTCAAACCATCTGACAAAGATTTGAGAGAAGCTCAAAGTGGAAACCATGAACTGGATATAGTTCTACTGCCTGCATTTAAGTTTTTCTACTGAAATATAAAGGTACACCGTACACAGTCTGGCATACTTAAAATTAGATAGGGAGGAACCGACAAATTATTTATCTTCGTTTCCTTTTTCCTTTCGTCCCTCAGTTGCTTTTCTTATTCAGTGCTAGATTTCGATGGCCAGATCTAGTCAGCTGAACAGAGTACGATTACAATAAAATTGTTCAATCTGGATAAGAAAGGGAATTTCTTTCTCTTTTTAATTTCGAATAGCTGGGAGGATAATTTTGTATTTCCCCCTAAATATCAGATCAGAAAGATTTGTTCCCGATTCAAATGCTGGATAGCAATAAAGCTATCAACAAATCTCAGAATAGTGACGTACAACTACTTGATACGCTGAGCAAACCTCACATTAAGAACAGGTGGAACACAACAGCCAGGACGAGATTTTAGAATAAAGGGAAGAAATGCTGAGCCTGTTAGTTACAACCCTTTTAATTATCAGACAATTCTTCAAGATATAAAAGGAATAACAACGTATCAGCCGCCTGAATAATCGTAATTACATGAAAAATGAACGTACCACTTCTGCACCATAACAGGAGCCACAATACGTCTCATTGTGTTCGAGCCTTCCCCCATGCCTTTGTAATGGTTTTTCAATCTATCAAAAAAATTGGAAGTTTATGATATGAAGAAGTAGACGTACACAATGAAGCCCCACATTCAGATAAATATTTACGAAGAAAGATGAAGACCCTGGAAAAGCATTTAGTTGTCCATGTAAAAGAGTTTTAATGAGAGCAGCCTGGCGTCCTAGTCCGAAGCGGGGTTGCACAAGTAATAAAAAAAATTTTTAATTTGCAATTTCAACATTTTCCCTCATCAACAATAACCTTAGGTAGCTCAGTAAAAACCGGCCAGTGAATAGAAGTCTCGTCCTTAAATCACTTATTCAATCGCAGAATTTATCTTCATTATTTTAAAGGTAGCGTGACACCACTTTTTTAAAGTAAAACGGAAAACATTAGAAAAAACCCAGAACAAATAATAGACCTGCCAGTGCCTTTCACAAGGAAATCGTGACAGAAAGAATTAACAAGTTATCAAAATTCGTTAGGCATGGCAACATCGTCAAACGGGCAACTCCAAAACTCTACTCCTTTAAGAGGATTCCAGAAAAATCTTAATAATCATCTCTTTTACTCTACCCGTCTCTTTCAAAACCTACTTGCCATCTGTTGATTGATCGATACCTATTTTTTTACCACTTTGTTTCCACTTCACTGCCCATCTTTGAAGATTTTATCTTTAGCCTTTGAGAAGAATATCCGATTCTTAGCGTTCATCCACAACTGAACATGTATTCCTTTCATCACTAAACTCAAGCTCTTTAATTTCTGGAAGTTTTACTTTAATGTAAAGAAAGAAAAGTCCAAATTCTGAGGATTTCATATACAGAAAATATTAAAAAGTAAACACTATTACAGATGACTAGACACCAACCGTGTACGCTGGGCAGAAACTAATAGAAGACATTCTAGATTGATGGAATTAGCCAATGATTCCCTGAAATGTTCTCAAACCTGGAAACTTACATGATTTACAAATGTTAGTAAAGGGCATGCCAAAACATTGCACAGTTTGACGAACAGTTGTCAATGAAGTGGACTTAACCTGGAAATATCAATCCCATCACCTTAACGAAAATTTCTGTAACTTTGGGGAGGTTGGCCTTCATAGTTTGATCTGGACCTCGTTGGTGCTAGTCACAGTTTTTTATGCAAATGGGGTTTGTGGATTTTCATACACTTGTGCACTCTAACAATTTGACCATCAGAAAATTTTGCGGTACCATCCAATTTAAAAGGAACAGCCACCACAACATCGATCTGCATGTCGTCCATTCTTCTCTGACCCACTTAGCCTTTGAAGAAACCTAATTGGGATACTTTATCTGCTGAGATTTCTTCCACTTATGGCCTCACACAGATCAGAAATTCATTTCGAAGGAGAGCATCGGAGGCCTGAAAATTATTCCATACACTTTTAGGCCTACTACCAACTACCCACATTCCTATGACTTCTGCTCACTGATGACATCCAATTCCTTTCTGAAGATAATCAGACACAATGAAAGATAACCCAATAAAGAGGTGGGAAGGTTATAATATAGAGATCTTCAATCAAATGCATTCCTATCAGGAATCCCCTCTTTTCTAGTGACCTGAACTTCATGGAGAGGTCAAAGGACGGAAAAGCCTACATTTCTTACTTTCATATTTCCTTCACTGAATAAAACCACATAATCTGTACATACCCATGATCATCGGACACATTGTTGGCTTCCAGCTATCCATTGCCGGTCATTAGTGAACTCTGTAAACACATTATGACAATTGGAAGGCAAGTGGTGAAGCGCTCAACTAAGATCACTCAGAAAGCCGTTTTACATCTCAAACTGCTCATCGTTTTAGAGGCAATAATCTAGCCTCTAGCTTGTTACCTGGTACTAAAAACTAGCATTCACTGTATTGAGCTCAAAGTATTTTTACAGCCAAAACGCCGTATAATTTTGCATCTGAATGTTGAGTAAATACTAAGTGTAAGGCCAGGCAATAATTACGTCCAAAGAGATATGAAGAAATGGACTAACCTTGGGCGCACCAATTCCATCCTGTCTAGCTTCAATTACATTGCCATGGCTATCTATCCTTTTCTTAATTATGTCATGTTTCTGCAGAGAAAACGATTAACAAAAAAAAGCAACTTCCATAAGCTGTACAAGTTCATATCTTTTGCTTCTCCAACAGAAGAAACATTGATGAAGATGGAGCATCAAGATATTTTGTGATACATACCACATCAAGATGCTCTTCTCCACTGATGTCCAATGCATCAAGACTGAGCATGCTACATGCAAGCGCTGGGAAGGTCACATCAAACTGCACTAGCAACGATATAAACTAGATGACTAAGTTATGTAACAACCATCAAACATAGCTGGCATAGTTAACCGTCATAAAATAAGCTAAAACTTTTAAAAGAAAGACAACTCTTACCAAGCTGAATGCAAGATGTTTTAGCGATCATAGCTATCACAAGGACGAGAATAATCAACAAAAAGTCTCTAATACTGACACCCATAAGAAATCTTAAAAGAGCAAATGCCCGGAATAGAAAAAACCTAAGGAAGAAAATGCTTCCTTTTTCAAAAAAGAAAAAAAAACTAGAAAGGAACTATGGAATATCAATAATCATAAAACGAAGAATCAACGATGGGCATTACATTAATTCGAAGAGTTTCCCCCCTTGAAGTATCAACAACAAGTTTTGTCTCCGTGGATGGGTGAATATATAATCCTGCAATCAAAAGATCATTGTTCCATTGTGAGTCCTATGTCCAAGATAAAAAAACTCCGATGAATGTTTAGATTCATAAATGAATTAACAAGAATATAAGCAACATAAAAGAATAAAGATTCGAAAGTCTCAAGTACCGAAATTATCAACAATCTGACCTTAAATACGGACATTGAGGACAATAATATATCTCATGTCACCATTATTAATCCATAGAACACAAAAATTTAGCATTAAGTCCCTATCATATTCCATTGTTACAGAAATGCCATTTATAAGACAGGCCAACAGCATGTTGATTACTACAGAGACATATGATTATATAACTGGGCCTACTCCATTCAGTATAAATCGATTTTAAGCCAGATGATCCATAACTTCAGTATGGTAGAATAGAAAAGAGTTCCATAGAAGCTGTATGCACACCGAACATATTTGACAAGGTTTAAAACTCGATTTGTGCAGGAAAGGGTATGTTTAGTTCTATATTTGTTATTACAAGAATAAGTATGTGATTACAGTGATGCACATACTTGAATTGCTGGAAGTTGTCTTCGATTTAGAAGGCTCCAAAACATTAACAAATACGACGGAGCTTGGAGGCAAGATTGAGTGAAACCCTTGTACTAGATGATGTAGGTTTAAAAACGGGGAATTCGTAGAAAATCTGGAAATCAAAGATTCTCCATCTGGGAACCAGACATGTTAACAAAAATGATTGAACCAAGGCTTATATTTGACCAACCAGCTTCAGGGACAAATGTAAAACTTCAAGGTTGTAATTAATTTCTCACGGCTGAAAAGTGCAAGATACTCCTACAGTGTCCATAGCGAGACACAGAAAAATAAAAAATGTAAAAAGAACCATAGCTTACAGACTTCACAAGGTATACATGCGTCATGAAGAGAAATCGAGGATTTCAATTGCACTATAAATAATCCTAGACATTCAAGGGATCCCAGGAGAGAGTATGGTGGCTTCTCCCTCACACTAATCATTATGCCATTCCAAATGATTGGAACAACCTGATATTTAGACACCAGAGGTGTTGTTTGAGAGAGTTCAGCCTTTTGCTCTCTTTACAGTTAACATATCTCTGAGTTCCCAAAAAATGGAAAGAGTGCTTCCCAGTGTACAACAAGCACGTTTACCAACTGCATTACAAGAGTACTAGGTATCAAGGACGCAAACTAACTCAGGATTCAAGCTGCAACTTTAAATGATTTCAACAATGATTTACATTTATTTTATCATAAAGTAAAGGACCTTAGGTTGGGAGATATTTTTCTTCATCTCTTATCCATTTTAAACAAGAAAATATTTTTCTGTCCGGAGTTTACATCTGAAATGCTGCAACTCGTCAGAAAAAACAATGGAACTGGAGGCTACATGCTTCGTGACTCATAATCATCCAATAAATAGCTTTGGTTAACCACTTTTTCTAAAATATTCGTCCTTCTTTAAACAGCACCATAAACCAAGGTTGATCACATCTGATCAGATATCAAATCATACATGGAAACTTATATGGATAGGCCATAACATACAGCGCATGTGATAGAGATAGATCTGCAGCAACCTACAGGAGGGGCAGTTGACCACGGTGAAGCTTTAGTCTTGTTTTAATTCAATAATAGATTGGCTGGATCAACAAACTCAAATGCGGATTATATTCAAGAGAGCTAAAAGTCAATCATGCTGGAATGACAGTGATCAAGTTATCTGAAGAAAATATCACATGTGACATAATATCGAAAATGATATCTACAATTTCCATGTTGTCTCCTTGGACGGGAAGTTATCACGAAGTGAACAAGTAATTGGGTTGTGGTGAACTAGTTTTTGACTGCTGTCTGAAAATCATATATGCAGCCCGCACAAAATTTGAAATGACAGCAGTGGTGGAAGCAGAATGTTGTCTCTGTTTTAAAACAAGAATATTCTATACGGGAATCATCCGTGACGTCAAATTTCAGGGAGATGAATAAAATTACGAATTTTACAGTCTTTTGTTATGCCACTGAATTTTATGGCATTAAACAACTGGAATGATGCACGGGTCTGTTCGGCTTCCATCCAGATGGATAAAATTAAATCACCATTGGATATAAAAATGGGCCATCATTCATGTAACCTCATTCAGTATTTCAAACGTTAAGGTACGATCTCCCCTCTGAATTTTTATCTTTCCTAGATAACTTTTAAATAATAACACCCACCAAAGTTTTTTATCCAGTCCACACAATCCATCCTTCTCAGGAACGCATATCTAGACAACGCAGATAAAATTATAAAATCTGTAGAAGAAAGAACGGGAATCGAAGAAGCGGACATCGGAAATGGCATAAAACTGAGGGCCGAGAAAATCACGACTGTGTCTAGGAACACGACCGAGAAAAACAAAATGGGGAAGGGAAACGCTGGCCGCACCTAGCTCGGAGAGGAAGAGAAGGAGCATGACGACGGAGGAGGCGATGGTGATGATCCCGCCAGAGAGCGTCCTGCTATAGAAATCCTCATTTATCTTGGGGTAGGCGTCCAGACTCCGCAGCTTCGCAAAGACCCCCTCCATCTGACGAGACGCGACCCGCCGGGGCCTCCCCGGCAGCAGAAACAGATGAGGAAGACCGGAAGCTGAGGCAGCGAAATCAAGAGAGACGGCGAGATGAAATCGCGAAGAGGTTCCCTATCAGCCCCGCTCCCCTCCCTCCCACCGCCGGCTCCGCTTGCCGGCAGCTCCCCCTCCGGTCTGGACGGGCGCGTCGATGGCGAATTCTTCGGGGTCTGTCACCGGCGACCGTCCCCTTCGGCTTTTATTCAAATGGGGGCCCGCGAAAACGGCCCACATAGCCGGTAGGCCGACTCTGCCCAGGTCCGGCCCAACATGAGCTTGGAAGGCGCTCACTTGGCCCGCTTTCGGTGACTCGGGCTACCCAAGAGGCGGCGAATTGTCCGAGCCGACCCGGCCCGAATCGGGGTCTCCGCAAATAGGCAACGTGTTACCAAAGAATTTATTCAGAGATCGGCTCGTGAGGCGGCTCAAACGGGTGAAACGTGGATGGCTCAACCTTTGCAGCCAAAGGGCTCCACCAAATCCGCCTGTGTCTCATTCTTCTTTTTCCCCATTTTTTTTCTATAAAATCTTCACTTAGCCTTTTTCTATTAGCAGATCTCACTTTATAGGTAAAAATTCAGGCATAATATTTTTGTTTCCCTTCAAAGGAGGACAAACTACAAAGACAGGTGGGGTTTTCCACCTTAATCATTGATATAATCCCTTCACAATTTCTATTTAAGAATAACATTTCTTTCCTGCCTTTAATGAGGTGTATGGACCATCTCCATGATTTTATAGACACTAACATCAGTTGCTGGAA
Source organism: Spirodela polyrhiza (assembly GCA_024713555.1). Taxonomy (NCBI): domain Eukaryota; kingdom Viridiplantae; phylum Streptophyta; class Magnoliopsida; order Alismatales; family Araceae; genus Spirodela; species Spirodela polyrhiza. The sequence continues at coordinate 4,007,750 of CM046544.1, read as the reverse complement.
TGAAGATTTTCAGTCTCACTTTTCAATAAATATAGTATGTTCTCTTTAGTGAAGGAGGTTTCTCCAAGAGCTAGCCACCAATGTACTCCTTGATAGATTTTTAAATCTTCTAACTAAGATGAGCTCTAATAGCAATTCTTGAACTCAAAGCTGATTAAATAATGTACCAAGAAGAGGAGGGCCTGAATTAAATCTTTTAAATTTTTAACTGATGTGGTCTGCAATATGTTGAGTTGACCATGTCAGGTCAGCATGATAATCAACAATCATACACCATTTTACTAGGGGTTCTTACCCTTGGTTTCCATACTCTCCCAAATAAGAATTCTTGATTTTCATGAGATCAATAAATCTCCTTTATATAATTTGATTTCATTGGTTTATTCTCCAACCCTCAATATCAAGACACTAACTTTGTTTTCCTTCATTACTACATCTGTCCTAAGTGCCTAAACATAAGAGACAGGGAAAAGATGCATAGATATCAATCTTATGCCTTATTGGCCTCTAAGTGGTGACATGATATCAAAAGAGGTAGAAGAGGGGAGGGGGTGAATGGATTGTATTTTCTTTTTGCAAATTTTGAATCTCTAGATAATTCTATTAAAAAATATAATTATCAATAAAATCAAGCAACAAAGTTATTTAGTCCTTTACCTACAGTTACTCTTTGACTTTGTCCTCATGATAAAACTATTTTTTTAGCATTGTATTGATAACTTGTGAAAGTATATGTTATTATGTTATCAAATTTGGGAGAATAATACATTTAATAAGTATTTCAAAATTATCATGTTAATTGTTTTATTTATTATTTAAATGAGCCTCCTTAAATCTTAATTTAAATTGATTATTTATAAATAAATAAAATTGATGAGAATTTGTTTTATATTTTGAGGCTTAATTCTATTTTAGTTTATTTTTTAAATAAAATCATATTATGTTAAATTTTTATGATTAATTGAAATATATTTTATATAACTTTTATAAATTTTTAAGCATTAAAATAAATATATAAAAAATAAAACATAGAAAAATGGGCACACCACTAGTAGGTTGGAGGCACACTACTTAATGTGCTTAACATGGGCTAGAGGCCACACCGTGCCTAGGAGTGAGCCCAAAGGATACATCGCCTCATGTCTCATGTAAATTGGGTCGCAAATTATGGGATTGAGGGTTTGGGCTAAATAGATCACCTCCACGGCCTATTAGGAGATAGGTCTCAATCTAAATCATCCTTGAGAGTCAGTAGTCAAGTCTAGATCTTCCCTTCCAAAGGTGCCTCTGATTAATCAAAGGGTGTCATCATTATATATCACATTATTCCCATAACATTTTTCATATAGGACTAAACATGTCTCTTTTCTTCTCTTTCAGATTTGACAATAGAGTAGCAGCAATGGCTACATCCGATGATCTAGTAGATGTCACATCACTACCCACCATATAAAAAGTAACTATCGACCCAATGGTGATAATAGTTGTATTTGAGGCATAGGGACATGCCACGTCACTACCCACCATCGCACAAAAAGTAGTGTTAGATCTAACGGCAGCGACTATTAGATCCAATGCAATAGAAGGGGACACATCACCAACCACTAGCACATGTTGCAATGAGTACACAAGTTCTAATAAAGCATGCACAAGAGGAGTGAGAGGTGATGGGGATCTAATAGTGAGTATTGGGCCACGTCACCCTCTTCAAAGTGAAATGATGGCACAAGGATCCAACGGCCTTTATCAAACCATGTGTAGGAGAATATATTTACAAATATTGATTATCATCTGGTAAAACAGATGATATCAATTATTCTCTCATGTGTGTAAAAGAGTATATTTAGAAATATCGATTATCATTTGATAAAATAGATAATATCTATTATCACCTTATGAGAAAAGGGGAAAATGATGAAAAAATCAGAGAAAAAATAGAAAATTATAGCATAAAATAAGAAGTTAAAATAGAAAATATAATTTTCTAATTGAGGGAACAAAAAAGAGGAAGAAGAGAGAGAAATGGATGTTTTTTTTAGTTGTTTTAGAGTTGTTCTTGAGAAAATAATGTTTTTCTTTTTTATGTAAAAATAGAAATTGAAGAAATACACCATTGATTTCGATCATTTTCCTTTACCCTTCTCACCTTAAATCTACTCCCTTGAACTAGATATAAGATTGAGAAGTGCTAATAATGAGACTTAATTGTTGTATAATAAATCGTGCAAATTTAAAATTTATAAAACTCGAAAAGACTAATTTTTAAAATTTTAAATGTATATCAGAATGAATAAATAAATTATAAATAGATAGAAGATTCCAAAAATAGTGAGAAATTTCAAGTCGATCAGAAGAATGTAATGTAATACTAGGTAATATTTTATAATTTTTCTAAAAGAATATGATTTTTTTGTGATTTTTTAAATTGAAAGATGAATATAATATATTTAAGAATTCATGGAAAGGAAATAAGGCTATGACGTCAAGGTGACATCAACATCTGAAGAATATGAATTAAGCAGAAATAGAGTTCTGCCCTATGATTTTTACATAAGCGATTACTGTCGAATTAATAGGTCAAATTAAGTTTTATAAAAGCTTGGAGAATCTTAACTCAATGAAGAAGGATATTCAAATTTGAAATCATGCCAAATATTACTAATTTAAATGAGAATGAAGTTTAAAGTAAGAAAAATAGAATTTTGGCTTTGCAATGGTGATCGTTAGAATTCTCTGTGTTTGAGAGGAATTCGTATAATGTCCACGGCCTCAAAGGCTCTCCTTGGACAAAAACGTTGTTGACAATCTCTAGATCTTCTTGTGAAGTCTAAAAATCAGTGGAACATGGTTCCAAATTATTTCTAATTGTTATCATCTAGTGGAGCAGAAAAATGGCAACTTGCGGCCCTCCAATGGCTGTCACCTAATAGAGATAAGCTAGATAGAGGTGCGGCACATCTTAGGGGCTTCGTCCTTAAGTCAACATAGTAAGAGGAGGCCCTTTATCGCATCTGGTACACTCTTAGGAGGTGGCGACTTGTCTCTGGCAGATCATCTTCTTCTCAACGACGACTTGTTTGTCAATCAATTAAAGATAATTTTTTCATTGAGTTCGCGATGTTTTGTCTAGAATTTTTCACTAATTTCGGCCATGATGCTCCATAAATCGCATTGACTAAGTTTTTGCCAAGATTTTGGTGATTTTGACAGTTTAATCGCTCACCAAAAATCGCAATTCCTTCACTAGTTGGTTATTTGCGAGAGAGAAATTAAATAAGTATGATAATACCCTTATAATGTGACGTCACAAAGACATTTTCATCATGATAATAATGGGATATTTTGGGCATTGATAATCTTACAAAAAAGTTAGGAGCGATGGGTTTAGTCCTATGTCAGTTTTCTGATAGATTTTTTAGGTAATAAAACATCTGCCTCCTCTAACGAGCATGTGCCTCTCTTGCATGTGTACGAACACTCCTTGTCCTATGCCCAGTTGGCCACTAGTGATGTGGAAAGGGAGTGACACACATTGCAACCGCTTGAGCCCCATGCTTGCGAACCGCCCATAGTCACTTGAGCCTCGAGCTCACGGTCTTGAAGCCCTTTACAACTCCACTTGATTGGGCTTCTGACTCGCTTGGAGGCTCGGTTGGCTTGCAGTTTTTTATATTTTTTTCTAAATATTTTTATTTTAATCTTTCTCCATTTATCTCAAAAAACTAAGATTATCAAATCATGTAATCAATCAAAAATTCATATTAACTAGCTAAAAACCACTTTTCATGATTTAGCACAAATATAAGTCTATTTAACATGAGTTAAGGCTAAAACCATAATATCACTAAATTATTAACTCATGATAATGAAGATTTATCAAATATCAATTTAAATCTTCAAATAAATTTATAATTTTTTAAATTTGAAAATAAAAAGATTTTTAAAAAAACCTTCACTAAGGTATAACCTAGCTCACTACTATATTCATTTAAAAATATTTTTGGTGAATATAGTTTCATAAATTATTAAAATTGATTGATGATTCTAATAACAACTTAGGGTCACATCATGTATACACTGAATTCCAAGCTTAACAACCAAATAAATTTTACAACTCTAATTAGCTTAAGCTTTCTCAAATCTCATTTTATATTTCATGGCTCTAGGTGGCCCATTTGGGAAAGCACTTACTTTTCTCTTTTAAAATTATAAATTATAAGGAATTCTAATTTCTCACAATTCAATGTTAAGTAACAAGGAGCAAATTGATCGAATCAAGATGATTCTCTTAGAAAAAAGGTCTTCTCTTGTTGGATCATTATAAGGAATAATGTGAACTGATTCAATTTCTTTTCAATTGATAGTAGCTTAGGCACATGTTAACATTTAGATCTTCTTAATGCTGGCTAGAGCATAGATGAAAGCACTAATCTTCTTGACTTTGGCTTAATTTTGAGATGGAGTGGTGACAATTGATTTAAGGTTAACTCAATATGTGGACAAAATTATTGATGCCTTTGGGCATGAGTTTTGATATTACAATTAATGAGATAATATATTTTTAATATTTGATTTTATCCACAAGATTATTATAAATGGTTGATATATTTTTTTATTAAATTTATTATTTATCTTGTGATATTACGTCTAACCCATTAATCCAAGGGATTAAATTTTGAGATTAATTGATTTGATGGATAGGTGAACTGTCACATTTATGAGAATAAATAATCTTGTGGATAAAATCAATAGGTAGATAAGAATTTTATCCACAAGATTATTTATCACATTTATAATAATCTTAAGATTTAATTTTATCCACAAAATTTAAATAGATAAATAAGATGGTAAACGATGGTTATCTTTTTAATTCATTTATCTATGATTATTTGACCACTTAAGTGTAACTATTTAATTATTAGTCACATGCATTATGAAAAGAGAATAAAAATAATTTGAAATATTAAATGAGCTCTCATGAGTCTTGAATTGAAAATCTGGATGGTGACATGTTAGCTACTTAGGTGGAGAAAATAGCTAGCTTAACATTTGAATTTGAGAAGATGATGTAAATAAGACAGTTATTTTTCCACAAGAGATGAATCTTCAATTAAAATTTCAAATTGAATGGACCAAAAAATAAGTTATTGAATTTGCAATAGTTAGAGGTTGTTACCATACATTCTAGAGAACAGTAAATATTTGAACTAGCATTTCACATTTATGTCTTGAGCAAAATACAAGAATTTATTGAAGGATGACACCCAACAACTAAAAGAAGTTGAGGAGGTCAAAAAAAATATTCCATTTTGATCTACAAAAAAGAATTCCTCACAATAAAAAAATATCATTGTAGAGCTTCAAACACGTGCATACTGCTTCATTCTTTTTTATCAACTATTGATAATCAATGAAATGCTTGAATCCTTTAAGGAGGCTCTCCATCATGCCCTAATGTAATTGAGTTATGAGAGGAGAGGGTTTTTGGGCAAAGGCACAAGGTGTTCTAAGCCTAGATTGGTTGAGAAGGGGTTGGATCTCTACGGAGATCAAACCTGAGATATTGAGCTATTGAACTCATGAAATTCAGTGTGTATTTTTGAGAGAAATAGAGAAGTCTAGTAAGAAAGATCATTTAAGACTAGAAGTAGTTAAGTGAGGGACAAACTAATATAAAAAGATTGAGTCCTATCGATGAAGGAGAGAAAATCATAAGAGAACTCATCATAGGATAGAAAAGAAAGTGCACGCATAGATAGTACGAAAAATGGTGTTAGCACATGTGTTGACACCTTTGTGATTTAGAAAGAAAATCTAAGATTTTAAAAATACCAAGAGGGGGGTGGATTGGTATTTCTAAACCAATTCACCCCATCTTGGTATTTCACCTAGCCCCGAAATCTTTCAATTGGTATTAGAGCTTACATTGATTCATATATATTTACGCATCTCAAGAAGTAGATCATATGGTTAGTGAAACTACCAATGCCTCAAACCTTAGGCCACCTATGTTTGATAAAACTAACTATACATTTTGAAAAATCAAGGTTAGAATCTATGTCACAGGTCAAGGGTCAAAAATCTAGAAAATGATTAAGGACCACAAAAAATCTGATGATGAGTCTATAGAGGAGCAAAATGTTATATTAAATGTAAGAGCCATGAATATATTATTAAATGATATTTATGTTTCTGAATTTAACCATGTGTCAAGTTGTGAAATAACCAAAGAAATCTGAGACAAGTTTGAAATGATATATGAAGGAACTTCACAAGTAAAGAAAATCAAAATCATCATTTTGGTAAGTAAGTATGAATTATTTTAGACATAAAAATGTGAATCTATCTATTACTATGTTAAGTGATTTGATGATATTATCAATGGAATGAAAACCCTTTGAAAAACTTATTCTAATATTGAATCAAATAGAAAATTACTTAGATCTTTGACAAACTATTTGATGACAAAGAAAATAATAATTATAAAATCTAAAGATTTAAATATTGCTCATCTTGATAATGTTATTAGCTCTTTGTTGACATATGAAGCTGATGTAGTTAGAAGTAATTTTTTTACAGATCACTTCAAGGCCGATTGTCTAATGTTGAAAATAAAGAAGAAAAAGAAGACAATGATGGTGACATAGAGTGATAGTACTTTAAGTATTGATGAGGAGAAAGAGAAATTAGACAACATGTCTAATGGTGAAGACCTCTAAGGTATATGACTTTAATTTCTCTTTTTTGTAAGAAGATTTTGATAAACTAATGAATGCTATTGATAGTCTCAAAAGAAAACTAAAAATTACACATACTAAAAATAATAAACTTAGGGAATAAATTAAAATATTTGAGGGTAAAAAAATATCAAGCAACAATCATTGATAGCTTATAAATTAAGAATGAAAAACTTAAAAAACTTCATATTCTAATGAAGATTGTGATAACACGTATTATGACGCATCTTCTAGTTGCAGATTAACACATAAAATAAAATAAACACTTGAGAAAATACATAATTAACTAATATATTTAGGAGCCAAAGATCCTCACTTGTCTTATTTTTTTTAGCACTTGATTGTGTCATGCATGTTAAAATAATTTATGATTTAAATATAGAGAGTCAAAAACTTGAATATTAGAATAATATGTTGTACAAAGAGATCAAATAGTCCAAAGAAAGGGATGATAAATTAGAAAATAAATTACTGACTTAAAATATTTTTTGTGATAAACTATGTGTCAGCTAAAAAGTATTAAATATGTTGCTCAAAAGTTAGAAAAGATCATTGAGGAAGGAAGGGTTAAGATTTAATTCTTACCATATTAAATCCTAAATTAAATTTGAAAATAAACCTAAAACACATTACATATAAGTACCTAAGGGCAACATAGTTAAACCTAAAGTAGTTTGGGTTCTAAAACTATAAACTTAATTATTATTTTAGGGGGATATCCAATGGACTACCTCATGGTGGTACTTGGATAGTAGTTGTTCAAGACAAAAACTAAAAATCAAAAATAATTCTCTACATTCAATCCAATGGATAGTGAGTAATAACATTTGAGGATGGTAAAAATGAAAGTATACAAGGGTATGGAAATATTTCTTTAAATGATCAATCTTTAATTAAGAATATTCTACTTATTGATGGATTAAAATATAATATAATTAATACTAGTCAATTATGGACATAGAATTTAGATTTTTAAAAAATAGATATTTAATTATGAATGATAAGAATAATCAAGTTTTAGTTACTAGTGACAAAGTTCAAGATTTTTATGTCATAGACCTTAAAAACTTATTTAAATCCAATTTTTGTCTTAGTGCTTAAAAAAATGAAGAATAAATGAATCTTTAGCATGGAAAACTTAGTCATATAAATATGAGAATCAGTCACAAATTATCAAAATTACGACTTGTTAGAGGACTTTCAAAATTTTTGAACATAGAAAATTTCACATATGAGAGTTACATTAAAGAAAAATAAACTAATGAACCCATCAAAACAAAGCAAAACATCTCATCATTACAACCCCTATACTTGATTCATTTAGATTTATTTGGTCCAGATTTATTTGGTCCAAGTAAAGCTTTTGACTTATCTAAAAAATATTATGGTTTAGTTACTGTAGATGATTATTCATAATTTACTTTATTATATTTTTTAGTTCAGAAAAGTAAAACATATGATTACTTCATTAAATTTTTAAAGAAAATATAAAATGACCTAAGTATGAACATTAAAAAAAATTTGAAGTAATCATAGAGGTGAATTTTAGAATATTTGATTTTTTGATTTATATGACAAATTAGGAATATCACATAATTTTTCATTAGCTAGAACTCCTCAGAGAATGGTATCATTGAAAGGAAAAAAGGAAAAATATAACATTACTTAATCTATCAACAACTATGTTAATTGATAATGATATTCTAAAATATTTTTGGGCTGAAGCTATTAGTATTGCATGTAATGTGATTGACAAAACATTAATCATAGCAAAATTAAAGAAAACTCATGAATTTGTTGAGAAATAAGAAGCATAATCTAAGTTATTTCAAACCATTCAATTGAAACTGTTTTATTTTGAATAATAGTAAAGATGATTTAGAAAATTTTAATTCACATAGTGATGAATACATTTTTTTGGGATACTCTGAAAATTCTAAGACAAAATTTATAAAAAAAAGATATTAGTTGTTGAAGAATCTATACATATAAAGTTCAAAAAACAAGTAAAGGTTAAGAAAACTGTACATTTAGAAACTCATTGTGTTGACATAGCTTATGACAACATTGAAGTAACCGAAGATGAAGATGAAAAATTACCTTATCTAGAACCAAGTTCTGAACATGAGAACCTACCTATAGCTTGAAAATATGTTAATAGTCATTCAAAAGAAAATATTTTTGTAAATCTGAATGAAAGAGTAAAAACTAGATCTACATTAAGAGAATACACTCACATGTCATTTACTTCTTGAATTTAACCTACAAATATTGATGATGTTTTATTAGATAAATATTGAATTATTGCTATGCATGAAGAACTTGAAAATTTTGATAAAAATAATATATGATATCTAGTTCCATGACTTGGACATCGAAATGTTATAGGGACCAAGTGAGTGTTTATAAATAAATTAAATAAATAAGAGGAAGTAATTATGAATAAATCAAAATTAGTTGCTCAGGGCTATGTTCAAGAGGAAGAAATAGATTATGAGAAAACTTATGCTTCTATTGATAGACTTCATACTCTTAGAATTCTATTTATCTTTTACATCTGCTAATAATTTCATATTATACTAGATGGATGTTAAAAGTGTTTTCTTGAGTGGTGTTATTAAAGAAGAAATTTATGTTGAGCAACCTCATGATTTTGAAAATTTTGAATTTTCTGATCACCTTTTTAAATTAAAGAAAACTTTATATGATTTAAAATAAGCTTCATGAGCTTGGTAAGAAAAGTTGAGTTCATTCCTTTTAGAAAATAATTTTCAAAGAGAAAATGTCGACACAATTTTATTTATAAAAATAATTGATATATGTGTTTATTATTCAAATATATATTAATAATATTATTTTCAGTACAAGTGATGAATCTCTATGTAATGAATTCTCATCTTTGATGTAAACTAAATTTTAAATGAGCATGATTGGTGAATTAAATTTCTTTCTTGGTTTGTAAATTAAATAATTAGAAAATAAAATTTTAATATCTCAAGAGAAGTATACAAAGGAGTCACTTAAAAAATTTAACATGAATGATGTAAAGTCCAAAAAACCTCCTATAGGAATAAATGTCAAATTAGACAGATGAAAAAGGAAAAGAAATTGATATAAAACTATATCGAGAATTGATTAGGTCTTTATTATATTTTTTAGTAAATAGACTTGATATTTTATTTAATGTTTATCTTTATATAAAAATGAGACATTGAATCATACTTTATTGATACATCAAAATAATTAGCTAATATCTTCACAAAACCTCTCTTTGAAGATAGATTTAATTTAATTATTTGTGAACTTAGAATGTGGAAATTGATTGATATTTGTATCTAAGTTGTACTATTATTAATGATGATCCTATGATTTATTGAAGTTATATTTCAATTATCATTTTATGTTTGATATGAAATTCATATGTGTAGATGAATGTGTTGACACAATCTTTGTCATATGATTTTTGAGTTTTAATGGTGAGATTTTATTGAGGACATGAGTAACATGTGATCTATTGTCCAATACCTTAAAAATATTCTATTTTATTTTTGCCCCTCGTTCATCAAAAGGTCGTGCTTCATGAGTTCAAATGTATTCAAAAACTTTACCTTTTCTCTCTCTTTCACTATCTAGAAATGTTCATTTCACCTCTACTCGCAAGTTTTCAAGCCAAGGCAGCACCATAGTGGGTCAACTCTTGAGTTAACATAAGGTATTTTTTTTTGTGCATTATATTATATTCGCATTTCATTCCTGTCTATTCTCTTCCTCCGTAACCCTAATTTCATGATGGTTGACACCTGACATTCCATCCTTTCTATTCCTCCTTTAGGAGCGTATAGATGCCCAAGGATTTTGAAGAAAGATAAAAGGAAAGACATTGTCATTGACTAATCTCTTGAATGGATTCTCCCACCTCCTACTATGAAAGAAAAATAATTGACACTATTTTTTACCCCTCCATCTAGATCTCCTACACAACATGTATCATCTATTCCTCCCTCTCTAATGATGACAGATGAACAAATTGTCACTATTGTTCAAAAATTATCTATAAACATCAATGCCTTGATTCATATCACTTTTGAACCCAAATATCTAGAACACACTATCTCACCTATTATTATTGAGCTAGAATAAGAAAACCCTATCCCAATCCACCTACCCAAAGCCTAGAGTTGTCTGAAACTTTACAACCCACAAAAGAAGTTAAATCAGTTATTAGAAGACCTCATACTGTGCAAGAATCAAAACCTACACAAGAGATTACTTTACATGAATTTGGAGCCAAGAAAAAGAGTTCCATAGAAAGGCTGCTGCACCTCACCTTAGTTTTACTAGTTCTCCTTAATACTACTCTATTATTTCCCACTACATCCCATGAAACAAAATTCCATAAATCAGTCAAAGATCATAAATTCCTTCACTATAAATTTTTTGATTGAAATTTTTTTGAATTGTAACAAATTAATATGAAAAAATCTTTTGCTACCCTTAGAATTGCACAATTAGCTTCTAAGCCTATTGAGACTTATCTAAATCTTGTTAAGATGTTCTATAATAATGTGTCAGTCACCCTTGTTGGCCTCACTACATATGTTAAAGGAGCATTTATTGATCATACTCTAGAAGTTCTAAATGCCATTCTTGGTATTCCCTCTATAGCTCATTTGGTTATTTCCAAAAAAACTATCAATGCCTTATTGACCACATTGACTAGAATGAAGAATACATATGCATAACATGAAAGCATTCAATTTATCACTCTCACATCATGTCATTCACTTTCTCATTAGTCATTTCCTATGGCATAGAAGTGGTGCACATGATAAGTTGTTAGAAAAATCAATATCCGTCTTATATTACATCATTCATGGCATCCTAATGGATTTTGGTGATCTATTCTTAGAACAGATGAAAATAGTCTTGAAATATGATCTCATTCATCCTCTTGACTGTGTCATCATACATGTCCTCAAATATTATCAAATAGATATATTTAAAGAAGAATCCATCAGTAGTATTTCACATGACATCATTGACTAATCCACTCTTCATAAAATGGATTATTCTTATAGTGATGGTTAATGGCTTTATCGTCCATCTTTCACCTCTCTTGCATCGTCTTGTACTCTCACCTTTCTTGTCATTCTACATATTATTAAGAAATTCAACAAAAGTGTAAAATAAGTGGAGCAATATCTTGACATAATGGAATAACAACTTTGGGACCTTGAAGATAATATTTCAGAGATTTAATCACATTTTTCATGACTTTTTAATAAAGGATAAACTATTTCTTTTCTTATTTCTCTCGACAATTTTATATTTTAAAATTTTGATCTTAGAAAAGGGAAAGAATGAGAAATATTGAAAATCTATGTAAGTGCACAAACTTAGGGAGAGCACTTGCTTAGGGGGAGAAATAATGTATTCAATGAATTTGTCTTTATTGCTTGAATCTTTGTGGATGAATTGTATAAATAGATGAATGTTGAATCTTGAATATTTTGTTTGTGTATTTCTTTGACACATGTTGACACATGATGTTTATTACTATTATTTTCAAAGCTTCCATACTTGTTATGTGCATGAATATATTATTATATTTTTCTACACATTATTGTGCTCATAAATGTATTTTCTCAACATAATTTTTTAAGTATCAAAAAGTGGGAGATTGTTGATGCCCTTGGGCATGAGTTTTGATATTAAAATAATGAAAAAATAAATTATTAAAATTTATTTTTATCTACAAGATTATTAGAAATGTTTGATACATTTTCTATATTAAATATATTAGTTATCTTGTAATATTAGGCCTAACCAATTAATTCTAGGGATTTAATCTTGGGATTAATTGATTTCATGAATAGGTGAAGTGTCACATTTATGAGAATAAATTTTGTTAGAAAATAAATATTTAAATAAGTAAATAAGATGCTAAATGATGGTTATCTTTTTAATTCATTTATGTATGATTATTTGACCACTTAGGTGCAGCCCTTTAATCATTAGTTATGTGTATTAGGAAAAGAGGATGAAAATGATTCAAAATATTAATTGGGCTTTCATGAGCCTCGAATTGGAAATCTAGATGGTGACATGTTAGCTGCTTATGTAGAGAAAATAATTAGCTCAACATTCAACTTTGAGAAGATGATATAAGTATGAAAGTTGTTTGTCCACAAGAGATGAATCTCCAATTCAAATTTGAAATCAAATGAACCAAAGAATAACAAGTTATTGAATTTACAATGATTAGAGGTGGTAAGTATTTGAACTAGCCTTCTAAATTTATCTCTTGAGCAAAACATGAAAAATCTATTAGAAGACGATATTGAACAAGTAAAGGAAACTAGGGAGATCAGAAAAAAGATTCCAATTTGATCTATCAAGAAGAATCTCTCTCACAATTAAGTAACATTACTGCAGAGCTTCAAACATACGTATACTACTTCATCATTCTTCATCAACTATTGATGATTAATGAAATGTTTGAATCCTTCAAGAAGGCTCTACATCAGACCCTAAGTTAATTGAGTTATGAGGGGAGAGGGTTTTTGGACAAAGGCACAAGGTGTTTTGAGCCTAGGCTAACCTAGAAGGGGCTAAATCTCTATAAAGATCGAACATGAGATACTGAGTTGTTGATCTCGTAAAGTTCAATGTGTATTTTCGAGGGAAATAATGAAATTCAGTAAAAATGATCTTTTGGAACTAAAAGTAGCTCGGTGAGAAGTGAATTAGTATAAAAAGATTGAGTCTTAGTTGTGAGGAAGAGAAAATTGTGAGATAACTCACATGAGGAGAGAGAAAGAAAGCCCACACATAGATAACCCTAAAGAATAGGGTTAGCACACATGTTAACACCTTTATGATTCAAAAAAAAAATCTAAGATTGTAGAAATACCTATTCACATCCTTCTCTTGGTATTTCACCTAACCCTTAGATTTTTCAAAAATATGTTGACTTGATTCAGTCCTACCCTTTTTTCTTTCACTCATTCTTATACATTTATTATTTTTTAAAAGTTGCCCATTTCAGTAGAGTTCATGTGAAGAAAATTACTTAGGTACAACATTATGAATTATAAATTGATAATAGTTTTTCATAACACTGCTAACTCTATCATTAAGTGTTTATGAACAAAATCAACATTTTATATCACACCTCATTGTGAAAATAAAGAAGAAAGTGATTAATATTTATTTATTGTGAAAATTTCTACTTTTTAAGTAAACTTTTGTCCAAGAAAAATAGCTTGCAAGTGGATATCGTCCTAAAAGTAAGATTATTCATGATGACTTTTTATTTAGCTAAAGTATGAATTTGGAGCTCTTTATGGAAAGCCTGGTTCAACTCTGTTGCCATCGTTATGCTTTTCTATCTAAACCTCTTTTGATATTGATTCACCTCTTCTTGGGCTTAAAAAAGAAGAATAAATGACAAGAGTCCACTATCTGATCATAAACTAATTGTTGCACTGATACCCCTTACCGGAAGAGAATACGTGGAAACGTACTTCTCGGCTCCCAAGTTGCTCTACCACATTAAATTGGGCTACAGATCGAAGTAACAGCTTTGGTGCAATATCTTAGACTCCGCTACAGAGCGCAGACTAAAACTGCACGAGACATCGACTTCAATAGCCATGCTCTCAACAGCCCCCACCTTCATCCTCATCGGGAACTTCAATGAGAGAGAGAGGGAAACGGCAGCCTTCGTTCTTGGAGTATAGAAACTCTTATTCGCCTGGGCAGGGCCAGAGAAGTCGACGAAGATTATCCTCATGTCCCCGGATCTCTGGTAAAAGCTCGGTGTCTTCCCCGTTGCGATGTAACCATTGTTGTTAGATAAGACGGCGGTGCCGCCTTTCTCGTAAGAGAGACCCATGTGGACGCTGGGGTTGCATATCTTTATGGCGACGGCGTAGTGCACCGCCATACGGTCGTGGCGGCTGGAGTTAATGGTGTGGAGGCTCTCGACGGAGAAGGTGGGGAAAGCGGGCTTTACGATCAGGTATAAGACAGCAGCGGCGGTGACAAGGGACAAGACGACGATGAAGAGGACGACGAGGCACCGCGAAACGCATGTAAACCATGCCCGGCTGACCTGTTTACCGCCGCTGGGCTTCTGGAAGCGCTTGGCGAGGAATGCGTTCTCGGGTGGAGGGACCCGGTAGATCTGGTCCTTGGGAACCTGAACGATGTAGGTGCCGGAGCCACGGGCGTTCTGGCCATTGGACTGAGGGGGCGACGGCAGCGGCGGCGGCGGCGTTGGCGGTGGTGTGGGGACCCTCTCCTCCATTGAGGGAGGGAGTCGTGGAGATCGTACGGAGGCAGCAGGGGAGATGAGGAACAGAAGAAACTGAGAAGGGAGAGCGCCGTGGTTGCATGGGTTGGCATTGCGTATGGCGCTGGGGGAGGGAGGAGAGATGGAGGCTTCGAAGGTTACCCCCACCCCTTGGACACGCGTTAGGAGTAGTCCCGATTGTTCCGAGAGCCGCTCCTCGATTGGCAATTTCTATTGTTGGAGAGGATTGATCAGGTCAATGCTTCTTTTTGACCGTTGACAACTCACGTCTGTGAGCTGCCGACACCCGGCTTCATTCCAAGCGCGTGCCTCAGTAAAAAATATTATGTGTATAATTCGAACAGCTGTGGCGAGAGAAAAGCGGGAGCGGCAACCCCAGTTAGATACTGCTGGCATGTAAATATTATTCTAAATATATTTTTGCCCACCGGTCTACTTTTAAGTATTTGATGCCTTCTTTCCAACTAATTTTGAGACAACTACAATAATCATAAAATCTATAAATGACTCTGTAGACCAGAAGGATGATTAAATTAAATTACTCATTACTACTTATATAGATTTGATGAAGGAAATATGGTTGTTAGGCTATGATAAGTGATTTCTTCCAAAATTTTTAAGTCAAAGTACGAATCATGGTTCTTAAGATTATAGGAGCATGTGCCCTTCCAATTTTCACCTCACCAAAGATCAGTATTTGTTTGTTTTTTCATTTGATAATCCACCAAAATGAGAAAAGTGCTAAACAAACCAGTGTGGCAGCCGGTTGATTGCTACCCCTAAAGGGTTGGCATAAGAAGAGAAATATGTTTTAATTGATTCATCAATAATTTACTTTTTAGATAAATTGGACTTCAATGCTAAGCTAAGATGCAAGTAGAACTTCTAATTTTTTATATTGTTTAACACAAAGTACATACACTATTTAAAGAGATCCCCAATCATACTCTAAACTCCACCAGATTTTTGGCTCTCGAGTACCAAACCATGACAAGTTCTTACATTATGAACTCATCCACCTGCACATGAATAATGTTAAAGGCCAACCCTAATGGTATAACATATTTATGAGTTTAATCGTATGCAAAGTTGTGAGACAGCTAAAGAAATTTGGGGCAAGTTCGAAATGACTTACAAGAGGACTTCAAAAGTAAAAGAAACCAAAATTGACATTTAAGTGAGTAGGTATGACTTATTTCAAATGGAAAAATGAATCTATTCATGACTATATAAAAAGATTTGATGAAATCGTCAATGGGATGAAACATCTTGGAAAGACTTATTCTATTGTTGAATTAAGGAGAAAATTGCTCAAATCTTTGACTGATAACTGAATGGTTAAAAAAACAGCAATAATAGATCTAATGATTTAAATATTACCCTGTTGATAATACTATTAGTTCCCTTTTGACACATGAAGCTGATGTAGCTAGAAGTAAATCTCTTTTTGAAAAATGTGAGACTAATTTTTCTTTTAAATGTACTAAATGTTCAGATGATGAAAACAAGATTGCCTTATTGACTAAAAGGTTATATATTTTGTGGAAAAAAAAGAAGAATTTCAAGTACATAACAAATGTGAATATGCCACCTAAAAAAGCTGATCTTTGTCTTGAATGTAAGAAAACCAAGTCACTTCATGGTCGACTACTTAATGTTAGAAACAAAGAAGAAAAAGAGGGCAATGATGGTGACATAGAGTGACAGTGAATCAAGTGCTGATAAAAAGAAAGAGAAGCAAGACAACCTATGACTAATGACAAAGACCTCTAAGGGATATGATTCTGATTCTTCTTTTTTGCAAAAGATTTTGATGAATTAATACACGTTGTTGATAGTCTAAAAAGAAAATTGAAAATTGAACAAACTGAAAATTAAACACTTAGAAAATCAATCAAAATGCATGAGGATAAAATAAAATATCAAGTAACAATTATTGATATATTATATATTTAGAATGAATAGCTTCTCAAGAATCTTAATATTTCTGATGAAAACTATAACGACACTTACTTTGACACATCTTCTAGTTGCAAATCAACACAGAACATGGAACATACACCTCAAGAAATCACACAATTAGTTGAAACACTTAGGAGCCAAAGATCCTTACCTATCTCATATATTTCAACATCTAACTAAGTCATGCATATTAAAATGATTCCTAATTTAAATGGAGAAAATTAAGAACTTATAGAGCAGAATAATATACTACACACAAAGATTAAACAAATCAAATAAAATGATATTAAACTAGAGAGGAAATTCACTGACCTAGAATCTTTTTATGATAAATTATGTGAAAGTTAGGGAGCTCTAAATATGTCACTTAGAAGTCACAAAAGATCATTAAGGAAGGAAGGATTAGGATTCAACTCTTAAACTAAACCTTATGTTAAATCTAAAAACATACCTAAAGCACGTTACATTTAGGTACCCAAGGGTAGTATAATTAAACCCAAAGTAATTTGAGTTTCCAAACTAAAGACTTAATCATTATTTCAAGGAGATCTCTAGTGGACCACTTCACAATGGTACTTAGATAGTGAGTGTTCAAGACATATGACTAAAGATTAAAAATAGCTTTGCACATTCAATTCAATGAATGGAGGAGTAGTAACATTTGGGGATCATAATAAGGGAAGTATACAAACATTTTGAAAAATTTCTTTAAATAATCAATCATTGATTAAGAATATTTTGCTTGTTCATATATTAAAATATAATCTGACTAATATTAGTCAATTATGTGACAATGATATGGAAGTTAAGTTTAAAAGAATGGATGCTTAATCACAGATGATAAGAATAATGAAGTCTTACTTTATGGGGACAGATTAAAGATGTTTATATTATAGATCTTGAGAATCTAGTTAAAATTAATGTTTGTCTTGTTGTTGAAAAAGATGAAAAACAAACGGATCTTTGGCATAGAAAATTTGGTCATATTAATATTAAAACTATTCACAAACTATCAAAATTAAGACTTATTAGAGGACTTTCAAAAGTGTCAAACATATAAAATTTTACATGTAAAAGTTAAATTAAAAGAAAAGAGACAAAAGAACCCTTCAAAACAAAAAAACATATCTCATCATCACGACCCTTGGACTTGATTCATTTAGACTTGTTTGGTCTAAGAAAAATTGCTAAATTGGCTGAAAAATATTATAGCTTAATTATTGTAGATGATTTACAAGATTTACTTAGATATTTTTCTTAGTTTAAAAAAATGAAACAGATGATTAATTCACCAAATTTATAATGAAAATATAAAATGATCTAGGCATGAATATTAAAAAAATTCAAAGTGATCCTGGAGGTGATTTTATAATGTTTTATTTTTTTATTTTTATGATAAATTAGGAATAACTCATAATTTCTCAACACCTCAAACTCCTAAACAAAATGATGTCGTTGAAAGAAAACTAGAATATTACTTGATTTATCAAAAACTATGTTGGCTGATAATAATCATCTAAAATATTTTTGGGCTGAAGCTATTAGTACTGCATGTTATGTTATTAATAGAGCATTAATTAGATCAAAATTAAAGAAAACTCTTTATGAACTATGAGAAATAAAAAGCCTAACCTGAGTTATTTAAAACAATTTGGTTGCAAATATTTTATTTTGAATAATGCTAAAGATAATTTAGAAAAATTTGATCAACCTAGTGATGAAAGAATTCTTTTCAAATATTCTGAAAATTCTAAGCATATAGAATATATAATAAAAGATTATTAGTAATTGAGGAATCTATACATGTAAAATTCATAAGACAATTAAATGTTCAGAAAATTGTGTATTTAAAAATTGATTGTGTTGACATAGATTCTAATAACAATAAACAAACAAAAAATGAAGAAGAAAATATTTTAGGTAATTTGAGTGAAAGATTGAGAACTATTGATCCCCTTGCGCATAAATTTTGATATTACAAAATATATGAGAAAATATATAACTCATGATTGATATAATTCACAAGATTATAATAAATGATTTAAAGATTTCATGAAAATAAATCTATTATTCATTTTGTGAAATTATGATTAATCTTGAGATTAAGTGAAATGATAAAGAGGTAAAGTGTCACATCTGAATAAATATTTGTTGGAAAATAAATATTTAATAATTAAATGATGGTTATGTTTTTAATTTATATATCCATGTTTATTTAACCATTTAAGTGTAGTTATTATTTATTAATCATGTGCATCATTAAAAGAAAAAGAAAAAGGTTTGAAATATCAAATGAGCTCTCATGAGTCTCGAATCAAAAATCAAGATGATGACACATTAGTTGCTTACATAGAGAAAATGACCAATTTAACGTTCGAATCTAAAGACAAAGTCAATAGAAAAGTTATTCCTCTATGAGAGAGAGGAATCTGTAGTTCAAAATTTAAATCAAACGAACTAGATAATAGAAAGATATTTAATTTTCAATAGTGAGAGGTCATTACCACACATTCTGAAAAATAGTAAATATTTAAACTAATCTTTCGACTTTGTTTCTCAAGAAAATCACGAAAATCCATTGGAGGATGAAGCCCTACAAGAAAAGGAAGTAAAGGACATCAAAAACAATGATTCTACCTCGATGAACAATGAGTTATCTCTCTTATGATCAAGATTCATCACCGCCGAGCATCAACTGTGAGCAGACTGCATCATACTTCTTCATCAACGGTTGATGATCAAGATAAAGTTTGAATCTTTTAAGGAGGCTCTTCATCAGGCCCTAAGGTAACTGGGTGGTGAGTAGAGAGTGAGTTTGGGTAAAGGCACGAGGTGCTCTAAGCCCTATTTAGCCTGGAAGGTCAAACCAAAGGTATTAGGTAACTGATCCCATTAAAATCAATGTGTATTTTTAAGGAAAATAGTGGAATACCAATAAGAAGGATCATTCGGAATTGAAAGTAGCTAGGTGAGGGGCGAACTAATATAAAAAACTCTTGTCTCATAGTGAGATCCTGTCGAAAGAGAGAGAAAGTCATTCTGCACATAGATAATCACATAAAGCTATGTTAGCATGTGTGTTGACACATCTAGCATCCGAAAAGAAAATTAAAGATTCTAAAATATTAATTTATCCCCCCCCCCTCTTGGTATTTTGTTTAGCCTCTAGATCTTTCAAGAACTAGATCTATATTAAGAGAACAAACTCATATAATATTTAATTCTCACATTAAACCTAAAAACATTGTTGATACTTTATTAGATACATATTGAATTATTATTATGCATGAAGAACTTGAACAATTTGATAGAAATAATAATTTGTATCTATTTTATTGACTTGAACATCAAAATGTTATAGTGACAAAGTGGGTGTTTAAAAATAAATTAAATAAATAAGGAGAAGTAATTAAGAATAAAGTAGGATTATTTACTAAAGGTTATGTTCAAGAAGAAAGAATAGATTATGAGGAAACTTATGTTCTTGTTGTTAGACTTGATGTTATTAGAATTCTATTATCTTTTACATGTGCTAATAATTTTAAATTATATCACATGGATGTCAAAAGTACTTTCTTGAATGGTCTTATTAAATAAGAAGTTTATGTTGAACAACTCTTTGGTTTTGAAAATTCTAAATTTCTTAATTATATTTTTAGACTAAAGAAAGCTTTATATGATCTTAAACAAGCTTTATGAGCTTGGTATAAAACGTGAGTTCATTCTTTTTAGAAAATAATTTTAAAAGAGGAAATGTAGATATAACTCTATCATTAAAAAGTTTGATATACATTTGCTGATTGTTCAAATATATGTTGATGATATTATTTTTTGTGGAAGCAATGAATCTCTATACAATAAATTTTCATATTTGATACAAACTGAATTTGAAATGAGCATGATGGTTGAATTAAATTTCTTTCTTGATTTGCAAATCAAACAATTAGAAAATGGTACTTTCATATCTCAAGAAAAGTACACAAAGGAGCTATTTAGAAATCTAACATGAGTGACCTAAAGTCCTAAAGAACTCTTATGAGAACAAATGTTAAATTAGACACAGATGAAAAAGAAATGAAATTGATAGAAAACTATATAGAGGAATGAATGGGTCCTTATTATATTTGACAACAAATAGACCTGATATTTTATTTAATATTTGTCTTTGTGCAAGGTTTCAAAGTAACCCTAAAGAGTCAAACCTTATAGTTGTCAAAAGAATATTTAGATATTTGATTGATACGATAGTCCTAGGTATATGGTATCTAAACAACGAAAATGTAAACCTTTTAGGATATTTTGACTTTGATTTTGCAAGTTGTAAAACTTATAGAAAAAGTACTAGTGGGTAATGTCTATTTTTAAATGGTTGCTTGATTTCTTAAAAGTTTCAAGAAATAAAATTCTATTACATTATCCACTATAGAGATTGAGTATGTATTTGCTGGAAATTGATGTGCACAAATACTTTGACTTAAATATCAATTAGAGGACTATGGACTAAAACTAAATAAAGTAACCCATGTAATGTGATAACACAAGTGTTATCAACTTGGCCGAAAATCCTATTATACACTCTAGAATTAAACATATAGAAATCAGACATTATTTCATTCATGATCACATATAGAAAAGGGATCTAGAACCATACTTTATTGATACATCAAAATGTTTAACTGATATCTTCATAATATCCCTTTTTTGAAGATAGATTTAAGTCAATTATTCGTGAATTTGGAGTGTGCAAATTGACTGATATTTCTAAGTTTTACTATTGATTGATGATGTTGTTATGATTTATTAAAATTATATTCTCATCATTATTCTATGTCTGATATGAAACTCGTATGTGTAGATGTCTGTGTTAACATGATCTCTATCACAAGTTTTTAAGAGATAATCAAGAGATTTTTATTAAGGACATGAGCAACATATATTATGTTGTCGTATACCTTAAAAATCATATATTTTTTCTATGCCCTTCCTCTTCCTTTAGAAGGTCGTGCTTCACCATTTGACAACTTTATGTTCTCATTTGTTTTTACCAATCGGAGACTTTTGTTTTACTAAGCTCACAAGACTCCAAGCCACAACTTGCATTATAGTAGGTTAACTCGTGATTTGACACAAGGTATCTCATATTGTGCATTACATTACATTCACATCTCATTCTAGTCAAAAATAATTTCAAAACCCTAGCTTCATTATGGTTGATATCCGACACTCTATCCTTCTTGTTCATCATTCATGAACTCATTGACATCTAAGAATTTCTAAGAAAGATAAAGGGAAGAATATAATCATTGATTCATCTCCTAAAAAGACTCCCACTTTCTCCAATGGCCAAAAAATTGCCTACCCCCTTTTTAACCCCTCCATCTAGTTGTCCTACAAAACTTGTATCATTCATTTCTCCAACGCCGATGATGACCAATGACCAAGTTGTAATAGTCATTCAAAAACTATCTACAGATGTTAGCACTTTCATTCTAATCTCTTTTGAACCCAAGCATATAGAACCCCTTATTTCATCCATTACTGATGACCCAATCATAATATCTCATTTTTCAGATATAATGTGAGTTAAAATAATAAAATATTTTATTAATTTCATGAAAATAAATTATAATTATTGAATAAAATTTTTAAAGCGTTTTCATATTTTTCGTGAATTTTAGTTAATTTTTATGATTTATTTCAAATTAAAATGAATTACTTACTATTTTTTGAAATAAATAAATAGATAATATCTATTATCAAGTGTAGCTATATAATTTTCGCTTGATCTAACACCCCTGAATGTGACATGTCACTCTTTTCCAGAGGCAAATTAGTGGCTGATCAATACTTATATCACGCTAATATTTTGTGATTTTTCAAATGCACCAAGTACCCCCAAGAGTAAATCGATTGGAAGGTAGAGAGCATGCCGTGTAACCAACATACTTAAGTTACAAAGGGGCATATCAATAATTATCAATTATCATTAGATAAAAAAAGAGACTATTGATTATCACAAATGAAATAAAAAGGGTGGAGGTTCACTGGCAATAATCATTTCGTCTTCTCCCTCCATGTGGCCAGAGTCTCCAATGACCAGCAAACCCTCCTCCTCACTCCCTCAACTGCACCTAGAGCCTTTGGCAGGTGGCAACAAGTCTTCTCCTTTACCCTAGATGGCAGTGATAGTGGTGTTGAACCTATCTCCCATGGAATCCTTATGGTGAGTAGTGTAGAGCCACTAGACGATATTCATGCGCCTTCTGGCATGGTGCGACATGATGGAATGATACAAATTCTTCGCACTAGCGTCTCTTATTATTCCAGAGGTAGACCCATTGAAGGACATTGTTAGTTTTAGATTTATTTCCCATTTTATTTAGTTTTTGTCATGGACAATAATTTCCAAACATTCCTCGGAAATAATCGAAAGAACACATGATTCACTTGATCAAAAGGGCTTATTTCTATTTTAAACCTTTCATAACTCTTTGTGAATCATCTAGGGAGTGATTTAAAATTGTTTTCCATTGATTTTAATCGAGAAATCCAACTAAAATTCCTTGCCATTTTTCCATCAGGTGAAATGATTTTTTGACAATTTTCTGGTCATTTCTCTCCAATTAATTAGTGGTTTGTTGATTTTATATTTACATTCTAACATTTTAATCCTTATTAATCAGTGAAAAATTGATTCAAGCATTTTCTAGCATGATTTCACATCTTTTTCATGAATTCTCCCTTGCATATATCTCTGGAAATCGTGGTCAACATAGGCATGAGATGTGTGGACCATGATTTTCTCTCCCCTAATTATCATCTATTTTCTTTTTTCTCTCCTTCCCTCTACCTAAAAATTTATCTAAAGTCCCTTCTTAACCCCATTTATATCTCCTAAAAATTCTTCCAAAAGTCCCTTTGAAATCCCATGTATATCTCCCAAAATTTCTTCCTCTAATCCATTGTAAATCCCATGTCTATCTCCCTTTTTCTCTTCACTATTTATTAAATATTAGTTACTATTATTCAACTCATAAAAATTCTAAAAATTATAGAATCACTAAAGTAATAAAATCAAAATTAATATCTATGATAAGTTATTCCTACTCCTTGTGTTTGATGTGAAACTCATTACTTTACTAATTATTCATTAAGTTTCAATTATAAATAATATTAGATTATTGATAAGTCTAAATTTAAGGGTTTTGCATCACTATTTAAATTCAGACTTAACCAATAATAGTGAAGAAAGTTTCCACTTACTCTATGTTAGACATAGGGCAAATAAGTGGTCAATCCACAAGGAGGTAGAAATTCAATTCTACAATTTTTTTTGAGGCCTAGAAGTGATAGAAATAGGTTATCAAGTTAAATCTCATTTTAAGGAAGTTTTTAAGGATTTTTATAGGACTTAATACAATTTTCTAGAATTTACCTATGTAGAAAATATAGCTAAAGACATTAGAATTTTTTATATTTTTTTCTAATTTTAATTTATTTTTTCTTAAATGAAAAAGAATAAAAATAAATAATGATAATGACTTACCTTGGTTGCTTGCGGTTGGGTCAAGGGGAATCCACGGGTCACAGGTCTTTGATGATTGTTTCCAGACTTGACCAAAATTTAGGGTTTTCAGTTACGTTCAGAAGGGTAGAGAGAGAGGGAGGGTGGCGGGCACACAACGACCGGTAACGAGCACATGGTGGCTGGCAATAGGCGTCAGCGGTGATTGACGGGCATGCAGCAGCTGGCGATGAGCATATGGCAGTGGCCTCCTAGCATGCAGTTGTTGGTGATAGGCAGTGGCAGTGGTTGGCAGGGACACGGCTGCTGACGGTAGGTAGTGGTGGTGGTCGGTGGACAAGAGAGATGAGGAGTGGTGGGGAAGAGGTGAAGTGGTAGATAATAGTGGCAATAGACAAGGCGAGAGGTAATAGACAAAAAAAACTAATCCTAAAAAGAGAAAATGGATGAAATATTGGGGTAGAGAGAAAATGAAGGAAAATGAAATAGATATGATGAGCAGCGATGGAGATGAAGAGAAATGAGGATCTGACGTAAACCTGAGTTCCTAAAAAAAAGCTTAGTGCTCGTTTCTTGAGCCCTCAATGCATTCTCCCAAGTATGGATCCTTATATTCCTCTAGGATTAGGCTTTTTTTCAAATCAAACAAAAGAGAAGATTAAATGATCACTCAATAAAACTTACACCAAGGAAGAACCTTAGACCTTAGAGAGCCTTGTCCTACTAGCCAGCCACTTGCTGGAGCATGTCCAAAATGAGGAGAGAGGAAGGGAAGAGGAGTTTTTACACATGGACAAACATGATTAAAATGTCCTCCCTTCATAATTCCCTAATCTTTCTCCATAAATTTTGAAATCTCTTCCTCTAAAATGGATTTAAGAAGGTATAAATGGGCTTGGACATGGCCAAAAACTTCCTTTAATTTCTCCTTTAAGCTCTAGAACCAAGATTCCTCTAAGCTGCTCCTAGCCCATCAAGCTAACTTTGATCGACTAAAGTGCTCCAAATTTATTGTTGAGTCTTATTAAATTCTGCACACATGTAAACTTGAAAATATTTATTAATAATAAAACCACTTGACTTCATAGAAGTCAAGTAGGGTTAGTTAAAATCATATAGAATTCATGCATATTGTGTACATAGTGAGATTAATGCACATCTAGGAGTATTTCACTAATTTTGTTAATAACATGATATTTTCAAGATTTAAATGAAAAAAATAACATAAAATGTAAGGAATAATCAGTAGAGATATCATGTTATCAATTATGAGTATTTAAATCAAATGATAAATGCTCATCAACCAATAATAGAAAATCCTACCTCCGCTCCACCTACTCACAACCCAAAACTACTTGAATCATTTTAGCCCATGAAAAGGCCAAATCAGAAATTAGAAAACCTTACATTATGAAAATCTAAACCTACAGAAGAAATAACCTTATAGGAACTCAAAGCCAAGAAAATGAGTTCCAAATGATCAAGAAAAGATGTTGTACCTTAGCGTATCTTGGATAAATCTCCTCAATATTATTATTAGTTATTTCCTACTATAACCTATGAAGAAAATTTTCAAAAATCTTTCAAAGAGCGTAAAGTCTATCATTGAAATTTCTTGATTTGAAATTCTTTGAATCACAACAGATCAATATAAAGAAATATTTTGATGCCCTTGGGATTACACATCTAGTTTCTGAGTATGTTGAAAACTATCTCAATCTTGTTAGGGTGTTTTATAACAATGTCTTTGTCACCCTTGTTAGCATAACCACATATGTCAAAGGAGCATTTATTGATCTTACTCCTAAAATTCTAAATATCATTCTTGATATTCTTTCTAAACCTTCCTTGGTCATCACCAAAGAAATCATTAATACCTTTTTGACAATGTTGATTGAAATGAAGAATACATCTATCAATAATACAAAAGTATTTAAAGTCATTCATTTTCTTATTGGTCATCTCTTATGGCATAGAAGTGGTGCACTTAATAGGTTGTCAGAATAATCAATGTCTACCTTATATTGTATCATTCATTGCATTCCACTTGACATTTTTGAAGATCTGTTCTTAGAATAGATGAAAACAGTCTTGAAATATGATCTCATTCTTACACTCAGTTATGTCATCACCCATGCCCTCATATACTACAATATAGATGTTTATACTTTTAGTGATGGTTAGTGACTTCATCATCTATCTTCTTCTCATACATTATCTCGTGCTTTCACTTTCCTTGACATCCTTCTCATTGTTGAAAAATTTAATAAAAATATGGAATAAGTTGAGTAACCCTTGATATGATGGAAAAATGACTTCAGAATCTTGAAGACATCATTTTAGATATTTGCTCACATTTTCTATGATTTTCTAATCAAGCAAAGACAATACTTTTATATTTCCCCTGACTATTTATGATTTAACTTTTGGACTTTACAAAAAGGGGGAGAAATATTGAGAACATTTGAAAAATGAGAGAAAAATTGAGAAACTTTGAGTGCACAAACTCAAGGGGAGCACTTCCTCAAGGGAGAAAAGATGTATTCAATGGAATTATGTTCTTATTGCTTGAACTTCTATAGATGAACTATGTGAACATATGTAAATGTTGAATCTTGAATGTTCTGACTGCATATTGCTTTGACACATGTATTGACGCATGATGTCGATTATTATTATTGTCAAAACTTTATTTATTATGTGCATGAAACAATTGCTATATTATTTGTACACATAATTATGATGATATATATATTCTCAAAATGATTTTTAAGCATAAAAAAAGGGGAGATTGTTGATGTTCCTTGGGCATAGATTTTGATATTATAATTATAAGAGAAAATATATAATTCATGTTTGATATTTTTTACAAAAATTTTTTTATATATTTCATGTAATAAACTTTATTATCTTGTGACATTATGTTAACCTTAAAATTAAGTGAATTGAATTGATGAATAGGTGAAGCACCAGATATATATATGGATAAATATTTGTTGAAAAATAAATATTTAATTGATAAATGATGGTTATACTTTTAGTTCATTTATCTATAATTATTTAACCATTTAAGTGCAGCTATTATTTTTTAGTCACATGCATTATTAAAAGAAAAGAAAAATGATTCAAAATATCAAAGGAAATTTGGATGATGACATGTCAGCTATTTATGTGGAGAAAACAACTAGCTTAATGTTAGAATCTGAAGATGAAGTCAACAAGAAAGTTATTTTTCTTCAGTTCAAATTTCAAATCAAACACCATCAAGCTTCAATTACACGTAGACTGTATCATCCTTCTTCATCAACAATTGACGATCAAGAAAAAGCTTGAATCTTTTAAAGAGGCTTTCCATCAGGCCTTAAGATAAGTAGATAGTTAGGGGAGAGTAGTTTTAGGCAAAGGTATGAGGTGCTCTAGTGGCAAATGAGAACTGATAGCATGAGTTCAAGGCGATGGAGGAGACCCTGCCCACGCATAGTCAATCAAATTGTAGAGCATGACCAAGGACAAAGGACCATGAGATGCCTTTAGGTTTTCCCATCCTATGTTTTTTTTTGTTGCTCATTTCTCATGTCTGTGAACTGTTTGGTGTTCTAGTTTCGCCACGTGTGGGGTCTCCCATCACTAAGGTCCATGTAGGGTCCATGGTGGGGATGAGAAGGCCCATCCCCCTCTTATTTCTTTCCTATCTATCCCCTTCTCCTTTTGGGCCATACATGTTGGGCCCAATTGGAGAAGTTGGCATCCGTCTTTGCCTCACCTCTTCTTTTTTGGGCCATTCTCTCTTAGGCTCATTAGAGAGGAGGGCCCACCCAGGTCTCCATTGGTGGTGTTTTGGCATCTTGGACCTAAAGTGTGGCCCTCCACCTTTAGCCCATGTGGACAACTATATAAGGGGTGGAGAGCTACAACCAAGGTAGGCTATTTTTCGAGTAAGAACGTGTATTTGTTGAGAACCTCACTCTAAGAGAGAGAGAGCAAGAGTTTGAGGGGAAGAGGGCATCGCCTGACTGCCGAAGCTGCCACCAAGTCACTAGTTGCTAGCTGCACCACCACCTGCACACCAGTCCTGCATGCCCACCAACCGTGCACTCTTACAGTGTGCCTGCCACATGCCCCATCACGCGCCTTGTCATGCATCTGTCATGTGGCCATCATTGCGCCTCCACACATTCCCCACATGCCCCCTCACGTGCCACTGCACCAGCCCACATAGTCAGCCACTGTGTCCGATTGGGGATTCCCGCCCATGCGCCTTCAGTCACCCCACCATGCCCCTTCCTCCAAACTTGTTTGGCATCCACCCTGCACTACCAATGGCACACCTGCACATGCAGCCTCTGGAGCTCACGCTGCTGTGCTGCCATCAACCTTGTCCTCGTACAAGAGTTTGACCTGCTCTACCATGATTGACCAGGCCTCGGCCTGTAGGTTAGCCATTATCCCCACTCTGCCATGTCCTTTACTATGTGCAGTATCATCTTGCACTTGCTCCACCGCTGTCAAACCTAGCTAGGGTAGGAGGGGTTAAGACTCACCGTTGTGCAGCTCTGACGTGTGTGTCATACTTGATGCATTGGTTGTTGAGCATTTGCAGTAGAGCCACATTGACGACATTGAGCCCTTGCCACCTAGACATAGATGTGAAGGATCACCCTATACTAGCACCATTGGTGATGCCTTGACAAATGTATCATCAGAATTATTGCTCTTTGACACATGCTTGCATTTAATTAAGTCAGCCTTCACCATCTAGAACCCTAGGTCAACCCTACTAACAGCATATAGGGTCCCACCCTATTTGGCTTAGAAGGGGTTGGATCTCTATGGAGGTCGAACCTGAGTAATTGGGTTGTTGATTCTATTAATTTTAGTGTATCCTCTATGACTAGAAGTAGTTAGGTGAGGGGTGAACTAACATTAAAAGTTTTTGTCTTATAGGGAGAGAGAAAAACTTGTGAAAAGAACTCACCAGAAGAGAGAAAAAACAAACTTGTACGTAGATAATCACGTAGAGTTATGTTAGCACATGTCGACACATCTATTATTGAGAAAGAAAATCCAAGATTATTGAAATACTAGTTCACCCCCACCTCTTGGTATTTCGTCTAGTCCTTAGATCTTCACTCTTCTCCTCAAAAATCTTGCGCATATGAATGTCATTGACCGGGCCTTGATTTCTCACTTTTTTTCTTTGGCTAGGTGCTGCTAGAGAGGGAGCAAAAAAGCACCCTTAAAGAAGGGGGCAAGAGGCCTTAAACTTTTAGAGAATTAGCCCTCTCCTAGGGATAGTTATGACTCTTTTGGGGACAATCCAAATTCCTCCATTTGGGTGGTGCTCTAAATCTCCTCTTAATCTCATCTTAAGGCTCCTTAAAATGTGCAGCCTATATCTCATTGTTTGATAGCTCTTTTAAGTCTAAATTGGTTGGGCCAAAGTGACATGCCACTTAAGGTCTAGATAGACTTGACCAAGGTGATGCTCTCTCTTAGGCCCATAAAAGTATTAGATTCACCCTCTCTATCAGACTTGAGGCTTCTCAAGTTTACTTCCAAATCATAATAAAAGCTCATTTAGGTCTTTGCATTCAAATAATTATCAAGAAAATGTGAGAGAATGACCACTTGACTTCATAAAGTTAAGTGGGGTTAGTCTTATAATATCAATAAAATAATAAATGTATATATATTATGGCTGAAATGATAAAATATTATGATTGTCATAATGACTAATTAATATATATACAATCACATTTTTTACCCTATAATTAGTATCTATATATAAGATATTAATGCATAGAGTGATAGTGTTGATTTATTAACCTAATCTCTTATGTGTGAGAGAGAGGGAAGGAGAGAGGTCAACTGTCCTATTTAAACATGTGATTAAGACTTTCATGGTTAGCTTTTGAAAGAGTGAAACTTTCATCTGCAATCATCTTAAAAGGATTCGAAGGGTCCCAAGCTCATCATCTCTTACTTAAGTGGTGAGTTCATCCATTGATCTTCAAGTTATTTTCCTTGAACGAGATTCCCTCCCATAGCTAGCAATGATCACTACCTCTTAACAAAAATAATGATGGAGAGTTATAGTGATAATCAGGTTGGTTTCAAAAAAAGTTATGATTTGAATGTTATAGATGTTAGTTTTTAGACTAGTGAGGATCAAGAAATAGGAGTTGAATTGACCTACTATATCTTTTTCTAAAGATTTCTTTACAATATCTTCTTGTTACTCTCTTACTAGGCTGATCCTAATGGGTTGTAAATGTGGAGACACTATTTTCATAGTGGCTTGGCACCATTCTCCAAAGATTTCACCTCGAATGTGACCTACATCCACTCTCCAAGGACATTCCCTATCCTTGGGTTTCACAGCCACTAATTCCACAAGCTTAGCTCTCATAGGATTCACAGCTTTATGAGTCCCAACATCATTATTTTCACAAGATAACTCCTCAAGGTGATCATGTAAATAATTATTACTTAACCTACAAATAAATAATTTAATGTCACTGTGAGTATATCAAGAAGGTATGTGTTAGATGCTCTAGATTCTTGTAGTAGTAGAAAACAAACATGTAGAACTTTGGCTCTTTGTCTTCTTCTTATTTCCATTGGCTAGTGTTATAGATTGAAGGCTTGTTATTAAGCTCAACTCGAGGATAAAGAATATCTTGAATACACTCCTTAAGTTAGTGACTTCTCATTCAATGAATATTGATAATTCCCTGAATTATCATGTTAAAAGGGTAATATGATTAATGATTAAAGCCTAAAGAATATAAGAATATGATAATTATATATTAAATAATTTATTTATATATTTTCAGATTTTATTTTATGAGCATCAAAAAAATGACAAGGGAGAAAATTAATTTACAACTATGATGTGTGGCACATAATGTGATAAGGGGTAATTATATAATGTGTGAACATAAAAAAGTAAAACTGCAAAGAAGACTTGATTGTAAATGTTGTAGGATGTAAGGGTAAAATCGGATGGTCTACAGTATGGCACACAAGGCCAAAAGAGGGGAGCAACCACCAACCCTCTCCTCATTCACGATTAGCCCTTCTCTCTTTCCTTCCTCCCTTAGTGCATCCCTCTCCTACTATGGGGACAGCTTGCTCCTCTCTCCCTTGGCACCACCTACAGCACACCATAGGTGGGCCGACTTATCTCTCCCTCCCTTATTTGATGGTGTCAACACCAGCAATGAATGTGGGTCTCCTCCCTTGGCACAACAAGAAGAGGATCAATCGAAGACACCCTTTTGTGAGGTTGCCGTTCCCTCCCCACATTTGTTAGAACAAGAGGGAGAAATCATTGTCATTTTGTTCCGTTGACTTTTCTGTAATTTAACTTCTTTTATCCTAGTTAATTCAATCAAAATTTTATGCAATTAAAAATTCTTAGTCATGGTTGCTTAATTTCAGAGAGTAAAAAAATTAGAATATTATTATTAATTAATATACATCAACTAATTCAAAATTCTCTTTGTGTTCAACTTATTTTTCTGCTAATTCATCAAGGAACTAATCCCATGAAAATCAGTTTATAAATTTAAAATTGACAGTCTTAATGCACACATATTTATATCCTATACAATGCGTGTTGTCATCTGAACATAGAGACTGCATAATATTAAAATAGTATATTCAAACATAGTAAAGTATTCCACAAATAACAGAGTTATAAAACTCAATTTCTCTCCCCCTTTCTCTATTCTCCCCCTATTTCTTTGCTCCTATCGCTATTCTCCCCCTTTCTTCCACAGTCGTTAGTTGTATAAATACCCACATTTCTCAAGTACAACTTGTGCTCTTCTTCTCCCCCTTTTGGTAGTAGCACAAGATGGCAACTTACCTTCATGCTTGCTGAGATTGCTTCAAAAATGTGAGGGGCTCATAGGGATGTAGGCCAAGGATGTACAATGATCAAAATAGTGCAAGTGGACAATAGCATGGAAATAGTATGGATAGTGCATGAGAATAGATAGGGATTGGATTCATGTCATAAATCAAGATGTCCGTAAGATCTGATTCAAAATCTAGCATATATGAGTCCTCAAAAGTGAAGGAATCAGTATAAGGAGCAAAATCAACCCAAGAGGTTTCAGAGTTAGGTATAGAGTGGGCCAATGGACTTTTTACTAATATGAATGAAGAGAATCTTCGAAAAAAGGAGGATTAGAGTGAGGACTTCCTTGATCAGCTTGATGAATGAATGAGCTAGATTGATCAGAGGAGTAAGGAGGTGACATTGTAGTTAAATTATGATGGATCCTTTAAAAAAAAATTCATATGTGTGAGTTAAAGATATAGACTTAAAGGCTTGACAAGACAGTTCAAATAGACACTTTTAATGTGGTCTTTTGGGTTTCTCAAGAGAAACACAGCCCTTCAAGATTCAATTTTCAAAATTGTGGGTTGAGATTTTTAGTAGAAAGATGAGAGATATCTTGGAGTGAAAAGAAATTAAATTACCTATGATCAAAATTTTATGATTCAAAGTATGATCATAATTTTGAATGATTATATTTCCTCTCCACATAATCTCTTGGCATATCTGTTACTAATTGCCCTTGTATGATGAGCAATAAAGGATTAAATGAAAGTGTTTTCACCTTAATCTCCTATTGTCTCTATGTTTTCAAAAATGTGATCTATATATTCTAACCATTCTAAGTTGCTCCTCCTACCCAATATATTTGTGTTTGATGTCATCGAGGTAGCATGCAATATAAATTATTATTTTCAAGAAAATTAACAATGGAGCACAAAGATTTGATATATCATCAAACCATTCATCGCATATTGATAAATATTCAGAGGAGTATTTTGTCAAAATTACATACCTCAAATTTGTGCACATTTCAATTTCCCTTATGAGCTTCAAACCTTTCTATACTCAAGGGTTTAGTGAAAATATCCCCTAATTGAAATTCAGTTTCAATAAAATTCATAACAATACCATTCTTATCTATATGATCATACATGAAATGATGTCTCACATCGATATGCTTAGTCCTAGAATGAATCACCAGATTTTTAGCCAAATTAATTACACTTGTATTATCACACATAATTGGTATTTTATCTAATTCAAACTAATAATCTTTAAGTTGTGATTTTACTCATAAAACCCATGTGCAATAGAGCACAGCAGCTGTACATTTGGCTTCAGCCGTTGACAGTGTTACAATGGCCTATTTCTTTGATGCCCACGAAATTAGACATCCTCCCAATAGTAAACATGAATCACTTGTACTTTTGTTATTTGTCATGTTTCCAGAAAAATCAAAATCACTATACGCTATTAGACTTATGTCACATTGCTTTGGAAAACATAATCCCAAATCAGTTGTGCATGCAATATATCTGAAAATTCATTTTACAGTTGTTAAATGAGATTCATTAGGATTAATTTGAAATCTAGGTCATAAACATACACTAAAAAGTATATCGTCTGCTGGTAGTCAAGTAAAATAATGATCCTATCATTCCTATATATTGTTTTTTAGTGACTATTTTTCCCTTTGGATCAAGGTCTAATTTAATTTTACTATCCATATGGGTTCTCTTTAGTTTTTCTCATGCAAGATCAAATTTTTCTAATATTTTCTTAGCATATTTTACCTACGAGATGAATATTCCTTGATCAAACTATTTTATCTATAGTCCTAAGAAATAGCTAAGTTCACCCTCCATACTCATTTCAAATTCATTTTTAATAGTCTCTGAAAATTCTAAACACATAATGTCATTTCTTGATCCAAAGACTATGCCATCTGCATATATTTGTACAATGAGTATGTTATCATTTTTCTCTTTGGTGAATAATGTAGGGTCAATAGCTAAGTTCACCCTCCATACTCATTTCAAATTCATTTTTAATAGTCTCTGAAAATTCTAAACACACTGTCATTTCTTGATCCAAAGACTATGTCATCTACATATATTTGTACAATGAGTATATTATCATTTTTCTCTTTGGAGAATAATGTAGTGTCAATAGCTAAGTTCACCCTCCATACTCATTTCAAATTCATTTTTCATAGTCTCTGAAAATTCTAAACACAATGTCATTTCTTGATCCAAAGACTATGTCATCTACATATATTTGTACAATGAGTATATTATCATTTTTCTCTTTGGTGAATAATTTAGTGTCAATACTCCCCCTATGAAATTCATTTTCCAGCAAAAATAATGTCAATTTATCATAACATGTTCTAGGTGCTTGTTTAAATCCATATAAAGCTTTTGATAACTTTATAACATGTTCTAGTTTTTTAACTAATAAATCTAGGGGGTTGGCTCACATATACTTCTTCCTTGATTTCTCCATTTAGGAAGACACTCTTCACATTCATTTGATAGAGTATGATATTTTTGTGACATGCATAAGCCAAAAGTATTCTAATTGCATCTAGGCATGCCACTGGTGAATATGTTTGATCATAGTCTAATCTTTTAATTTGTGAATATCCTTGAGCCACTTATCTTGCCTTCTTTCTAATGACTTTTCCATCCTCATTTAATTTATTCTTAAATACTCATTTGGTTGTTATGATAGACATGTCATTTCTCTTAGGTACTATGGTCCAGAACTTACTCTTTTCAAATTGATTTAATTCCTCAATCATAGCCACAATCTAGTTTTCATCTTTTAATGCTTCATCTATGGTTTTAGGCTAGATCTCAGAAACCATAGCGTTTATATTTTTTTAGTGTTCCTTAGCTTAGATCGAATCTAAACTCCTTTTCTGACATCTCTTAAGATTTGATCAGTTAGATGACTCTTCACATGTTTCCATTCTCTTTGAAGATTCTAATTTTCTATATTTTCCTCAATTTCAGAAAGATTAACATTTTCCTTAGCTAATATATCTTGAAATTTTTCTTCTAATTAGTCAATTCTCTCATAGAACTTAGTAGAAATATTAGTCAATTTATATAATCTAAGTTCACAAATAATTGAATTAAATTTTTCTTCAAAAAGTGGTTTTGTAAAGATATCAACTATTTTGATGTATCAATAAAATATAATTCTATCTTCCCTTTTTATATGGGATCACAAATTAAATGATGTATGATTTTAATGTGCTTAGTTCTAAACTATATGATAAGATTTTTGGTCAAGTTGTTAGAATTGTGTTACCACAGTACATGAGTATCTTTTCTAATCTAAGTTTATAGTCCTCTAATTGATCCTTTATCTAAAATATTTGTCCATAGTAATTTCCAACAATCACATACTTGACTTCTGCAGTAAATAATTGATAGAATTTTATTTCTTGGAATTTTAGAAAATAAAATAATTATTTAAAAATAAACATAATCTATTAGTACTTTTTCTACTAATTTTACAACTTTCAAAGTTATAATCACAATATCCTAAAAGGTTTGCATCTTGATTCTCTAAATATCATATACCTAAAATTGGTGTATCAATCGGATAACTAAATACTTTTTTGATAACCATGATGTGTGACTCTTTAGGGCTACTTTGAAATATTACACAAATAAATACTAAATAAAATATTATGTCTACTTGTTATCAAATATAATAAAAACCCAATCATTTCTCTTTATAACTTCCTATCAATTTTTTTTTCTTTTCTATCTTCATCTAGTTTGACATTTATTCTCATATAAGTTTGTTTAGACTTTATATCATTCATTTGGATTTTCTAAGTAACTTTTTTGTATATTTTTCTTGAGATATAAAAATTCTATTTTTAATTAATTAATTTGTAAACCAAGAAATAAATTTAATTAACCCATCATGTGTATTTCAAATTTAGTTTGTATCAAAGATGAGAATTCATTACATAAAGATTCATCACTTGCACCAAAAATAGTATCATTAAGATATATTTAAATAATCAACACATGCATTGTAAATTTTTAAATAAATAGATTTATGTCTACATTTCATTTTTCAAAATAATTTTCTAAAAGAAATGAAATCAATTTTTCATACCAAGCTCATGGAGCTGGTTTTAAACCATATAAAGTATTTTTTAATTTAAAAATACAATCAGGAAATTTAAAATCTTCAAAACTAGGAGAGTATTTAATATAGACTTATTTATTAATGAGACTATTCAAAAAATCACTTTTAACATATACTAATATAAGTTAAAATTATTAGCAAATGTGAAAGATAACATAATTCTAATATCATTAAGTCTAGCTAAGACTATTCAAAAATAAGTTTTAACATATATCTAATATAACTTAAAATTATTAGCACATGCAAAAGATAACATAATTCTAATATCATTAAGTCTGGCTACAAGGACATAAGTTTTCCTCATTATCTATCCCTTCCTCTTGAACATGGTTTTGAACAACTAATATTATTTTATTCCTAATTACTTCTCCTTTTTTATTTAGTTTATTTCTAAATATTCACTTTGTTCATATAACATTTTGATGTTCATGTCATGGAACTAGATACTAGACATAATTTCTTTCAAATTGTTCTAATTCTTCATGCATATCAATGATCTAATATGTATTTGACAAAGCATCATCAATATTTTTAGGTTTAATTTGATATGTGAATAACATACATTTATGATAAAATTATTTATGGACTTTAGAAAATAATGAGAAAATTATTTATTGAATCTACACATTATTCACAAACTCATAATAATTGTTAAGTATATTTCAAGCTTTTTCAGTTTGTTATCTATCTCGTGAGATTATGGCTAGTTACTAAACATAAGGAATGAAATATAGAAATTAAAAGATTGGATGAATAGGTGAAATCCCACATTTATGGAAATAAAGATTTTGATGAGAAACAAATATTGAAATAATTAAATGAGAAAAGGTAAAATCATGTTTATTATTTTTATTATTTCAATTCATTTATTTATATCAATTGATCCTTTGAGTGTAACCATTTAAGTTTAGTCATGTGTATTATGAAAAGAAAATGAAAAATGTTTCAAATATAAAAAGAGTTTTGGTAAGTCTCGAACTTGGAAATTAGACAATGACATGTTAGTTGCTTATGTGGAGAAAACAACTAATTTTACATTTACATTTGAAGTCAATGTCAATAGTAAATTCTATGAGTGATAAATCTCTAATATTGAACAAATCAAGGAATAACTAGTAATAAAATTTGAATTAGTCAAAGGTTGTTAATGCACATTCTAGAAATCAATGAGAACTTCTTTTCAATTATTTAACCCTTTCAAAGTGAAAAACTACTGAAGAAAGGTAGCCTATAAGTAAAAAAGTTGAGGAAATAAGAACAATGATTTTTGCTATGCTCTACATCAATCTAACATCCTCCACGATTAAGACGAACCTGTCACAAGCTTCAATTGTGTACAAATTACTTTATTTGAGTTCTATGTATCCTTGGTGATCAAGAGCAACTTTCAAATCTTTCAAACACGCATGAGGTCAAAAGGTATTTGGGTGTGAGGAGAGACATTTTGGCCAAAAGCATGAGGTCTTTTGTTCTTAGTATAGCCCCCAAAGGATCGATATTGTAAATTTAGTAATACTATAAAATTATGAAATATTAAATTCTTAGAACTATGATGCGGCAGTTTGTATGATATTCATTTTTAAATTATCTTTGCAATAAATTATTGCAAGCCTATGTGTGTGACACCATTTTTAATATAAAAATAATTTATTTAATCATTCTATTAGGTTATGTGTGTTACAAATTTGTCACAATATCAACAATTATGCCCCTTTGAGAAAATTTCACTTGATTTAATTTATGGCAATTCTCACATCACATATCATAAAAGTGATTCATATTTCTTACTTAACCTTGTCATCATCCAAATACATGAATCTTTTAAACATAGTGGTCATGTTTTTCAAGTTATAAGTCACATATCCTAATAGTTTGATTTATACAGTTCTAACTTAACCTATTCATCATCAAAATAGGTGACTGTTTTTGGGTTCGATATGAAACTTTTCCAAGAGCTTTTCAGAGTATGGGTCAATAATAAAACATTTGATCTATTTGTGCAAAAATTCTGCATCTATTTTCTACAGTTGGGAAAACCTTATCAAAACTTTCTCTTGCATTGAAACATTCAGAAAATCAAGGAAGTTCATCCTCATCTTCAATGATTATTTTCAAGTCTTTCATGATTATTTTTGTGTAAAGGCACTCTAACATTGGAAGCTAGACCAAGACACCCGATCTTGTGAATTCCACTTAAATATGGAGTTTTATAAGAATAGAAAACTCTAGGTAAGTGCATATAGACTAGGGATTGCTGATACATTACAAATTTTGGTTGAGTTCTCCTTATTTAATGTGTTAATTCAATATGTTTACCCAGTGCCATCAACCTATTGAGTTGACCTAGTGCGTCAGGTCTATAGGTACAAGGGAAACTTAGAAAGGATGTCAAGAGGGGACTAAATTAATTGTTTTAAATTTTTTTTGGTTTTTTTATCTTTCACTTAGTGGCCTGAAACAAAATTTATTGGGTCAACACAAGTGGAGTTCGGCCAACACAATAAGAAGATGAGCACTTAAATTTATACTGATGTGGCCTTAGCCTATGTCTACTTGCATAGGGTTATTACCTTTCGTTTTCACTACTCCTGAAATAACTAAAGCTGAAATTCAAATCCTGATAACTTGGGTTCAAATCTATAGCAATTGAATTGTACAAGCTATGTCTAAGTGGAAATGTGTTTAGCCACATTATAGCTTGCACTGTCAGAAGTGCACATTTTCTTCAAAATCATTTGAACCACTTTACAACTAACAATCTAGAGTCAGATTTTTTATTGGTAATGATTATTAAATGTTCAAAATCAAAGTCTATAAAATCAAAACTTTGCCCCATGTTAACGATTTGATGAGACAGAGAACTGCCGCTCATTTTACCATCTTCAACGTACAAGTTAAGAGGTTGGAATAATACGAGATTGCCATAACTAAAGATCCTCACGAAATAAGCTGATGAACAACATGCGATTTCCCTATTATATTTTACAACTATATTGTAGACATTGTTGAAGTCCAATGTTGAATCATAATTTTAACATGGGTGCATGTGCAGAATAGATCTTTTTTAATCCACCTAGCCCTGGAACAGAATAGATAAACAAAAGAACTTTAAAGAACCCTAATTTCTCTGGCCAGTGGGTCAACTATGGCGGCAATCATGCCGAAAGTCGTTGATCGAGAGGAAGACAGCGGGCCTTCACATTGATCTTCTCCTCGATAGCGTCTCAATCTGACGGGAGAAGCGTCGTTGAGACAGGACGGGTAGAACTTTTATCGAAGAGTTGGCGCGCACTGTGACTCCCTACCACCCTACACCTAGAGGTCTGCTCCTTGGAAAGAGAGCGAGGAGGCGGGGGAGGGGAGAGAAGTCGAATCACGTGCCGGCCGTCCAACGGCACGTCACATGGGGGTGGGATTTGTGGTCGGGAGCAGGGTTGGCATGGAGGGCCGGTGGAGGGGGGGGCATGCCCAGGAGGGGCTGGTCAGACCCCATACAGGAGAGAATGCCCATGACCCAGGCCTGGGTCAGGACGTGCGGCCCATACAGAGTTTAATGAAGGGAGAGAAGGACTTTCTCACCGGGCAACACGTATGGGAGGACCAGTGGGGAGGATGCCTCAAACGCCACTTGAAAACAATTATGCAATTAGCGTCCTCAATGCTCTCTCTCTCTCTCCCCTTCTCTGTCCCTCTCTCTCTTTCACTATCTATCTACATATATATATATATCTATGCATCACTCTCTTTGTCTCTTTCTCCCCGCACACTCAGAAAGGCCTAAACTTTTTATCTTGCGAGACTCTTTGGACGTGAAGTGCTTCCTGTTCTTCTTGTAAAGTAGAGATTCGCGGAAGAGGTGTAGACATGATGAGGGACAATGCAAATGGTTGAAGGCAGGCAGGCATACGCCCACAGCTCTCGTCAAGAACATTGATAGAAATATATTAGAAAGCCTGAGGATTAAGAGAAGGCTCTCGAGGGTTTTTGTTATTGGTTGTCTCCAATAATTGGACTGTCGAAGACTTCGTCTACCAAAGGTTTGGGACCAATGATGGGCTCGGAGGGCATCTTTAGAGCGGGGGGGGATTTGCTTAGAAAAGAACTCTTGGAGGGATGCTAGTGTCCCCATGCGAAATCCAGGTGGGTCTGCCCAAGGGCGTCCAGAGACCACACAGAGGCCCCCAAGTGGAGTCCAACTCCTCTCCCAACCAAGATTCCTTTACACCGAGGTAGTGGGTTGTTTCCCTATCATGAATGACTCAAAACAAAAGAATATACCCCCGCTAGATGACCAAGATAATGCCCAGATTCTTCTCTCTCTGTCTCTCTATGGCTCTCTTCTAACTCTCTCTCTCTCTTCTCTCTCTTTCTTGCTCTTGGTCACCCTTTACATGTGGGTCTGACAGAGATGAAAGGCGGCCGTAGGTGGAGATATCCTCTTATTTAGATAGGCGGGGGCTGCTCGCTGTTTTGCCCCCATTGGGACGACTAAAAGCCTGGGATTTTGCAGTATTAGGGTAATGTCCCCAAGGATTTGTCTATGTTTCTCGACTCTGAGCACCCCCCATGCTAACTTTTGTCGTAGAGAAGAAAACTCGCCCATGGATTAATTTTTACCAATCCATTTCAGATCTCCTGCGCCCTATAATGGATACAGACGTTATCTTATCAAAGGTGGGATCTCTCCTTGATTATGTTACATGTAGGCTGTTCTGTGTCCCGATGGGCTTTAGCAGGGGGATTGTCTTGAGATCAGGGAGCAATAATGCAGTCTGTCTAATGGAGATAGTAAGTCCAAGGAGCTGACACTTATTTTGGGCGATCTTTTTGTAGGTTTATCTCTAAATTTGAATGATGTGTATCCGTATCCTGTGTATGTTCTTCCCTACTCTGCAGTCCCAGAAAACCATGAATGCGAATTGTCGAACGTAGTGTTCAGTGTCTAAAGCAGCCATGTCTCACCATTATATGGTGTTCTATTGGCATATCTCTTTCTGTCCCGCTCATTCACCAACAGTTTGATTACCAAACCTTGACCACATGCCTGTCAAGTTATCTGAGCACAAGAATGTTATCGAATTTAGTAGCAAATCCCTTCATTAGATGTCATCAACGGACGATATCTGTGAGAAAATGAAGTATTTTTAGGTGGGCTCATGCAACCGCTGGGTTTGCATAAACATCAAGCTGTGAACCACACGAAGCCCGTTTTTCTTATTTATTTGACGCTGGCAACCATACATGGTAGAGAGAATGATTGTAACTGACCTTCATAAAAGCGCCCCTCCCCACCCCTCTCTCTCTCTCTCTCTCTCTCTCTCTCTCCCTCCCCCTCTCTCTCCCTCTCTCTCTCTCCCTCTCTCTCTCTCTCTCTCTCGCTCGCTCGCTCGCTCGCTCTTCTTTTGCATAAACAGTTGGAAAAAATTACTAGGAAAGCTAGGGAATCCCAGCAGAGGAATGTGGGCACGGTGGTGGTCTCATGTACTGTTATTTCCTTTCGGTATTGTGTCTGCCGATCCCTTTGCCATTCCCATGCAGATTGAGAGACGTTATATAATCGAGTGCACCGGATAAATACCGTCCTTCGGAGGTGCTCTCTAAACACTGTCGAAGTCCTCGGAGATTAGAGATCACCAAGGAGTTTGAATGAGAGAGAATGAGAGTGATATTGAGTGAGAGAGCCTTAACACCAGCACCCATAAACTCGTGATGCATGATCGACCCTTGGTAGCAAGAAACGTAAATGCAGAATAAACGGACATAAATAGAGGAGAAAAAGCTTCGTCGCTAGGCGGTCAGCATGACACCGACGCGATACGTCATACCTTTCGTCTTAGTCAATAAGGTAGCATATTCGTATAGAACTAATCTACGGGCGCATCAATCGACATTAAACTAGGCCTTTTCATCAAAACAAAAGGATGCATGTGGACGGGAGGCGCTCCTCGGAAGATGGCCACATGTAGGCTGTCGGAACAGCCATGGCACGGTGCTGAGGAAGAAGAAACTATAGCGGGCGCCTTCCCCCAGCGCGAGCCACCGGCCTTTGCATGGAGATGCTGCTGGCTGCTGGGATTACGGTTCAAATATGGTTTTTTTCTAGCACAAACGGGGAGTAATATGCAGAGAGACGGAGAGAGAGTTAGAAAGAAGATGTACATTGATTGCCTTCTGGATACATAGTGAAACTAGTTACAAGGGGCGAGATTAATTGCAGTGGTGAGGTAGAAAGCTTTACTTTAAGGCTTTCAACTCCAGAGAACACAGCAGGATGAGATAGACAGAGAGAGAGAGAGAGGAAGAGAATAGAGAGGGAGGAAGGGAAGGGGCCAAAATACAACAAAAAAGGATCGGGGAGAGGACGTAGCCCTTTTTATCTCGGCCGCCGTCTCCCCCTGCCTTCCCTCCTCTAAGTTGGGGGCTATAAATACAGACCCTCGCCGGGAACATTCTACAACCCAAAAGTCGAAATAGTGGAGGACGTATTTACACCCTCGCGCGTCCCTTCGTCGAGACACGCTTCCACTCCACCAGCCGCTTCAGGAACTCCATCACCTGCATTGGCCCATCAGTCATTAAATAACCTATAGAGAGAAAACGCGTCGCGGTCCACGATCCACCGACAAACCCAACTGGTGATCCCCCAGAGCCAGCCTTCCCCCAACAGAAAAGGAAGGCCGCCAGGAAGGGGGGAAGAGAGAGAGAGAGAGAGAGAGAGATCTTGCCTCTGAGGGCTCCCGCAGGGAATAGGATGCGCTGGTATCCTTGGGGATCTTCGACACGACGATGCCGAAACCCTGTCCTCTCTCCCGTAGGACCTGGTGGAGGAACGATCACATCAGGATACCAATAGTTAACGGTTTGCGTTGTCGGCCACGGAGGCGGCGGCGGCGGCGGTGGGGGACTTTTCCGGCCTCACCCACCTGATATTTGAGGAGAAACCGGGGGCTACAAAGAAAGAAAAACGGCGGAGCCGGAGACCCACGGTACCTTGAAAGCGTCCTCGTCGGTCCTGTCGTCCCCAATATACACTGGCAGCACATCCTCGCTGTCAGCGAAACCTGTGAGGAGGAGGGGAAGGAGAAATTCGTCAAATCTGGCATTTAACTTCAGGTTGAGTCGCCGTCCCTGGTTTTCATATGGGAAGCTTACCGAGAGAATCGAGGAGAAACTCGAGGGCCTTCCCCTTGTCCCACTTAATGGAGGGTCGGATCTCCAGAACCTGCAGTGGAAAGCTCCGGTCACTTTGATGCGAACATCGTGTTTGCTCAAATCACTGAGAGAAGGAAAAGGAGGAACGAATAGGCCCGCCAACTACCTTGCGGCCTTGGGTGACCCGCAGCTTGGGAAACCCCTTCAGGACGGACCCGACCTGCTCCGCCAGTCCGACCCATCTCTGAGTCATGCAAACAGAGAAGGTGAGGAGAGCAATCCATGGGCTTTCCGGTTATGGCAGGGGGAAGCTCAACTAAACGACATAGAGCTCGAGAACAGAGCTCTAACGGGGGGGGTCTGCCTCTCACCTTCTCGTCCACGCAGCGGAAGTGGACGGACACACAAAACCTGTTGTTCTCAACCTTCGCGCCGGGGATGGATTTGGTCTTCTCCACCAGGGTCTTGTACACCTTCAGTGGTGAGTAACCAGAGACGAAGGAAAACAGAGACCCGTTAGAGAGATCCTGGTAAGACAGGGCAGAGGAGAGAAGAAGCTAAGCTCACCTCATCGATCATAAGGAGGAACTCGCTGGCCGGCTGGAAAAGAACTGATTTGCTTCCCTGCAGCAAGCCCACGTCACGTTAAACCAAGAAAAATCCGGAGAACGAAACAGAGTAAATCTCTTTGTCCGTCTGTCAGTCTGTCTCTCGCTCTCTCTCCCTCCTGCTCTTCAGGACCGGAACATACCCTGGTACATTTAGGGCCGATGGACGTCTCAGGACCTTGGATGTCCATGCCATGGCTCCCGGCGTAGTAAAGCTCCTCGAGTTTTACAAAGCCAAACACCTGCACCGAAGCCATGAGCGGACA
This sequence comes from Spirodela polyrhiza, assembly GCA_024713555.1. Classification (NCBI taxonomy): domain Eukaryota; kingdom Viridiplantae; phylum Streptophyta; class Magnoliopsida; order Alismatales; family Araceae; genus Spirodela; species Spirodela polyrhiza. Next base: position 3,963,155 of record CM046544.1, on the reverse strand, counting down.
TTTAGAGCAGCAAAGGTCGGAAACCTATCGCTAGCCATCGTTCAGAAGGGGAAGAGGATAGAAACGGAACAGGTTCTGGGTGTCGGAGGGGGTATTAACCTTGTCCTTGCATCTGCCGCTGACAATGGCCGTGGGGAAGTACTGGGCGACGTCCCGGACGGCGTCCCTCATCTGGGCAAGAAACGAATAAGCCTACGAATGGGGAACAGAGAAGGAGAAGTGCGGGTGGAGGAAGGGGAGGGTTCTGGGGACGAACCGCCTCAGACATGAATGCGACCTCGGGGTCGTCGACGATGGGGGAGAGAGTTCCGTCGTAGTCGAGGAACATGGCTATCTGCTTCCCCTTTGACATGCCCACAATCTCCTCAAACATGCTCAGCGCCGAGGGATGGTCGCGCTGCGAATGGTGGACCGACGTCAGCATAGGGTCGAATGGGAGGACGCGCAGAGACAGAGGCGCAGCGAGAGAGAGAGAGAGAGAGAGAGAGAGTCGGCGACTCACTATCCAGGAGAGACGGTCGTCGTCGTCAGCCAGGAGCGCAGACGGGGCCTTGAGGTGCGTGGGGGAGGACGCCCTCATGGACTCCAACGAGGCGAAGATCCTGCCACCGTTGGGGGCCCCGCCAATGTCCACCATCTTCAGAAAACTCTTCTTGCGGGCGTACCCCGGGGCCGCCCTCGGGGGGGGGTAGGGAAACATGGGAGAGGAGTTTGGGACGGCAGCCGGCGGCGGCACCGCCATGGTTACCGCCTCTTGCACCACCACATTCTGCTTCGTCATGCTCACTTTCAGACGGAGAGCAAGCGCAGGTCTGCGGGCAGAGATGTGGAGCAGCGGGGGGAGGGAGACCTTGTGCGAGGAGACGGCCCGAAGAAGAAGAGAGGAGTGGAGGCCTGGGCAGGATCTTGTGGTCGTTTTATAGTTGCAGAAGGCCGGAACCGGACACCCACGCGGGGCCCACATCGGGGAGCTCTTCAGCTGGGGGAGACCCACGTGGGGGCCCTCACCTCCCGCCGTACCGTCCCTAAAATGGTAACAAGCTGACGCGACACCAAGTATTTACCAGTCTCTACCGAGACGGCGGACCGGGAGAACCCACCAGTCAACACACGTGCATAGCTGCACGTGCCTACGATCGTTCAGTGGCTTGCGAGAGAGAGAAGACGTGTAGTATGCTAGCCCGAGTTGCCAACCGTCTCGTAAACCGGCGAGGAGGCGGAAGCGGAGCCCGTGACCGGGTTTCATCCTTTTCCACGGGTAGTTAATCAAATTATTTTATTTGACCGAACTGAGATGACATTTTCCGTTGCCGCCGGCTGGCGACCGGCCAGCCGGCGAAGACGTGTTCGGCGCTTGCCGGCGAGGGAGCACCTCCCTTTCGGAACTAGGAACCCGGCTTCTTGGGGCTTCAGTGCCATTTGCGGCGGAACCATTCTAGAAGCACCGCCCCCCCTCATTGCTCCCTCCAAGGGCCAGGCTATCTCTCGCTCTCTCTCGATTTCTCTCTCTCAGGTGCACGAAAATAGGTCCAAGTGCCGCAAACCCGGATTTGCTGGAGATGAGGAAGACAGGAACAGTGGATCTTCCCGACACGCCTTCGGGAGATTCTTTAGTCTCTCTCTCTCTGTCTCTCTCTCTGTCCGCTCCTTTGTTCGTGCGAGCGCAGAAGGGGCAAGCTGACACTCGTCCATCGATGACCTGAGAGGTGTAGTCACGTTGTGCCGGGGGTGAAGCCCGGACGGGGAAGGGAGCGGGAGGTGACGTCTCGTCTTTAATGGCGGGCTTACTGCGCCCGCTGTCCTGTTCAGCCCCCATTCTTCCCTCTCTTTCCAGGGAAGCAACAAACTTGGAAAGTTTCCCCCTTTACCGGCCACTGCTCTCTTCCGGATCATGCCTGAGCTAGCTAGCGAGAGACACAGAGAGAGAGAGAGAGAGAGAGAGAGGAGCGAAGTGGGGGAGCCGGGGGTGGCGATAATTGATGCGGCAGTAGCGAGAAGGGACGGAGAGTAAGAGACTTGTGGATGTAGGGGAAGCCACGGCTTCTGCGACCATAGGTGCTTTGGTGCTGCGGGCAGGGCGTCCTCCATCATATGGGAGAGGTGGCTTTTAGCAGAGAGGTGACACCGGGTGAAAAGATTGCCACTCTGGGAGACCAAAAGCTGACCAGCCGTGTAAAAAACTAGTTTAAATAGGGAGAGAGAAAGAGACAGAGAAGAGAGGACATTGAGAGAGCAAAACCAGAGGAAGGAGAGCGAGAAACAACGAGAGAGAGAGCGAGATAGCAGATGACCCAAGATGAGTAGAGAGAGGAAGTAGAGCAGATAGAACTGGAGGACCAAAAGAAAGAAAGAGAGAATAGAAAGTAGAGATGGCAACAGAGTTATCCTTTCATTGAAACTCTGGTGAACTGCAATACTTTCACGTCGAGACACCCAGGGAGGAGAGAGAAGACTATTCCGCCCTATTATCGTGGTAAGTACTGCGGCTTGAACGATCATATGAATCTTATGAAACATCGAAAGTCACATATTCTTCTCCTCTTCCGTCAACCTTGCTTCTGGTTTTATCTCTCAGAGAGAGAGAGAGAGAGAGCAGAAGTTCAAGCCGGGCTTGGTGCGGAGTGCAGGGCTATCGCACCAGTCCACACGTGGCTGCTTGTAAAGAGGCGACCCCCACCGCCCAGAACGACGATTCGGTCACATGCCCGCAAGTGCATCCTCACATTATCATATTCCCGTCATTTGAATCTCACGGTACATTTTATTCTCAGCGATATTATTATCATAAAAAAATAAAGAAAATTAGACCACACCCGTAGATTAAGAGCCGGCTCATTCGCATTCGTGGTTGCCCGGACGGCGACGTGTCCCTGGATCCTGGAGCTTCCTCTTTGCATTAATTAATCCTTTATTTAGTACTAACACACCGCGGGAGGTCTCTCGCTTTATCGGGCTCCGACGGATCATGGGAAGCTTCTCTCTAGCAGCTCACGTTTACGTGGCGCAAGCAGGACGAAAGGAAGAGTGGGCAGCACCTGCTGAAGGGTCTAGGCCCATGCTGTGGGCCCAGAATAGTAATTACCTCCCATGCCTCGACGCTCAGGTCGACACGTGTCTTGTGGGTCGACATCCCGAGCGACACCTGGCCACATGCCTAAGAGGAGCCCGGTGGGCCGGGACCGCAGGTCGGTTATGAGCGTCCGCGGCCACACCGCATCTCTTTCGTCCGGATTTCCTAAGATCGTTAAATCCATAGTTTAGTCAATTATTTACCGAAAAATCCCATGCAAAAGCGTGGTCTCTCTGCCGAGTCGTCATCGATTCCGGGTCAACCTCAGCCGACATCAACTGCCCCGGTCAGGATCCCCCAGCCGTCCCCCCTCCCAATCAATTCGTATGCCTGAACTTTCTCCAGAGGGGGGGCGGTGGGGTAAGCTAATTACTTTATTTATTTCAGTCTTTACTATTTTATTGCTCCATCAGGAATCAACCCAACTCGAGAAAAAAGTCAACGAGTAACTAGCATTTCTCACGTTTTATTTTTCTTTCAATAGACAAAAGGAGTCTCGGCATTTTTAGCACCGATCTGACGCCTTCCTTGCATTCCTTGTTTATTTAAACGTGTGCCTATGTATCCATCCTCTCTCTCTCTCTCTCTCTCTCTCTCTCTCTCTCTCTCTCTGTCGCTCGCGCTCCCTCTCGCTCTTTATATCAGTATATCAGTACAGATATCGATCGGTCTATTGTAATAATAAGAGCCCGATGAGACACTCCAAGTCTAGGACCATGAGTTGAGATTCAAGGCATCTACGTACGGCCACCACGAGGTACTCCCACACGCCTTCCCTGAGTCACCAGTGCACCCCCTAGGGGCCCAGACTCGTTATCGGGGTTGGGCCTGTCGTGTTGGTTTAGCCCGGATGACTCAGGCGGGGTCTACACACCTCCCTACACTGCCTACCTTTCCGGGTCCGTGAGAAGGAAGAGTAAAAAAGCATAAGAATAAATAAGACCAGGAAAACAGTCAGATCCCCATAACAATCCTTATTTTTCGTGAGATGATTTCTTGAAATCCTAGAATAGATGTTGATTGGCCTCAAGTGGACATAAAACCCCGAATCCGCCTCTTTCCCTACCCTATCTTGTTTTCTTTTCTATATATTCCCCATCTCTCTCTCTCTCCCTCGTAATCTTGTTTATATTATCTTCGCTTTACCATCGCCCTACCTCTTCCTTGAAATTGCAAGAACCTTCGCACCGTCACGTCTATCATACAAGATTTCTATCATTGGGCAGATATATTTTACGATTTCCACTTTTCCGGTCAAACAAGGACGTGTTGGGAACCCTAAGCCTGCGAGTTCTCCGAACTTGGACGGCTGCATGGAGCCACAAGGACACATGGATTGGACCCCACAAGGCAGCGAAGAGGCGGGGATGACGGCTATGTCAGAGCTGATGGCCTTTCCACGCGCAAGGGGATCTCCTGAGTGGAGTTGCATAAGACTATCCCTCTTCAATGGCGCTTTGAACGAAGACCGGTAGGTTATTCCAGGGTGGGGAGGTCAAAGTTTATGGCCTTCCTTGGGGAGGGGGGCGACCACTGAAATCTTCAAACTGTAGTCAACGTAGAACATTGAAATGAGTTGGGATATTTTCAACGTTTTCAGGCACTTGGGTTTTTTCATGGTGGAGACAGAAGGGAGCTCCATGTTGACGTTGATGATGATGATGAGAATACCTAACTTCACCTTACCTACGTTTGGTCGGATCAGGTTTACCTTCTGTTTTCTACAGTCCGCAGGTCTCGTGTCCCCAGTCCATTTATGAGGTGGCCATGCAGGACCCCAGAAGCTATCTAGGCCGGTCGATGGCCACTGAGGACGGCTTAATGAAATGTGTTGGCGTAGCTATGCATGAGACAAAAAGCGTATCCTTAGCCTGAAGTTGACAAGGACACCAAGGTCTCCTACTTCGGTGTTTCCCGGGGATCATGAATTGGGAGGCCAACGTGAGTATTTTCAGATGAGGCAGAAAGTCTTCTCATTCAGTGGATAAGGTATGATCCTTTTAGGAAAATTAGGATCGGGGTGTAGGTGGATGGTTGAAGAGACTATCTAAATAAGAAATAATGACGAGAAAGGATAAGAGTCTAGAGCAATAGACGCGGGTGATCCAATGATATGTGAGGAACTATTGCGTAGTTTGTCGTTCACGCATCTTTCAAGGTGACCTACTCGTGCAGCGACTTTATTTGCACCATGAGTAGGTTACAGAGGGGACATGGCAGCTGTTGGCAACCCAATCTCTCTCTCTCTCTCTCTCTCTCTCCCCTCCTCTCTCTCCCTTTTACTCCCTCTCCCCCTTTCTCTCCCTCTCTCTCCATCTCTCAATCTCTCCCCCTCCCTCGCTCTCTCTCCCTTGCTTTTCCTCTGTCTATCTCTTTCTCTTACTGGATACTTGTGGAAGTGACCTCAACTTCTGCAGAAGTACCCATCGATGAACGATAACCTTTATGCACACGCTGGAGGACCCACAGAACAGTGGGGGCCAAAGAAGACTCAGAGAATGGTGAGGCAGCCAGCCTCCAGAGCCATCGTAATAACCGTGGTCACTCACATGTCAAATCCTAAGCGCCCACTAAAGCCTAAAAGCTGAGGGGGCGGCGGTGGCGACTCATCTTCTCTAGATCAAATCCTCCGCACCAAATCTGATCTATTGCGCCGTGGATTGCACCCCCATCCCCCCGGTCCCCCGCACTCTTCCGTTCTTCTTGCACGCGGGTTGAGAGGGAATTAGATATCTCGAGCTCGTTCGGAAGTTAGGGACGAGCTTTTTGTCTCAGCCCGCATACATGAACACAAATAAAAAACAATTTACATAGTAAGGAGGGTCCACCAAGACTATTCAATACATTTGCGTCAATGAGAGCTTCGTTATCCTATGTACTCGCAATGAAAACAACGTGCACGGGCTCCTTTATCTCTCCCTACCCAGCATGTGGTATCTCTAGGGCAACAAAGAAAAATAGGGTACTGATATGGTCTCCCCCCAGGCTTCCCCAACTCGCCACTGGCACAGGCAAAAGCCCTCACTGAAGTAGGCATTACTAACACCATTCTCCATCTCTAACCACGTATCTAATAGAGGGGTCGAGTCATTAGTCCTGACAGTCCCCCGTACCCCCGAAAATAGATCTATCTGGTTTTTGAAAAGCGCTAAAGGCGCCATTTGAAGTGAGAACAATTGCTGCCCTTACAGTTAAGTCTGGGAAAAAGACCGTTCTTTTCTTGAATGTTAAGCTTCGCCTCGTCCTTCCCCTTACTTGTTGTCACTTGGCTCGCCGTGGCTAGGTACATGGCTTCAATAATTCCTGGATTCGTTGTAGAGTATCCCTTTCACTGTTCCCTTCGGACCAAAACTTTTAGTCTAAAGGTGAACTTTTAAGGGGCAGATTTGGTTGGCTAGTGTCTGGGTATTTCTTACAGGGGGGCACAGATATTTACGAGGACCTACAAGAGGTGTTGGTGTTCCCATAATTGCTCATGGTCTCCTGCGTTTGGCTTTTAGAGGGTTCATGGACTCTCACGTGTTCCGCTCGAACTCTAGGGTTGGTATGCCAAAGATGATGAGCAGGACTGAAAAAAAAAGCTGTCAGGAATTATAAACTCTCATCCTCCTCTCTGTCCGGGTCTCTCATGAACAGTTCACCAGCCTGTTATGCGGAGAAAGTGGTAGCGTACCTGCTCTGATATGCCCCTCCCGACGGATCTATCAGCTTCAGATATGACCTAGGTAAGGTTTCGCCCTCGATGATTGGTGACTGCCGAGCTCTTTTAGGTCCATCTGCCACATCGCGTCCACGACTCACCAGCACCTCCGCACTGCGACACGTCTGAAAGGATCATTCCTCCGCCCACTCGCCTTTCTATCTTCCCAAAAGCAGAAAACTGCTTCATCATAGGCCCTCTCGGATCAACGTCAGGTTTCTTCATTTACTCTCCATCTTCTTTGACATGGGAAGCCACAGTATTTACTGTGAAAACCAACCAAACAAACGGCCAGAGGCAGAAAGCAGAATATCAAAATGCACCAGCGCTTCTTTATTCCGCCCCCTCCTCTCTAAACAGTCGCTTTTCAAAGTGGAAACCGGAATTGGTGGTTCTTCTCAATTTTGTGCTCCAACAACTGCCCACAGATTCCATCGTCTACAGTGCAGCATCTGACGAAGAAAAATGCCGCAGCAAACAATAATCTGACTTGAAGTCTACAGGATGCGGCGGTGGTCCACAGCGGATTGTCAGCAAGGCCCCATTGTGGTGGGGTTATGACACACTGGTTTTGACTGAATGTCTGATCTTCAGCTGAATCAATGGGTTGCTTGGCGAATTGTTTACCTGCCGGGGTATGACATACCTCCCACCTTTCTCCATTCAGAGCTATGTACAACCGACTTTTAGATGCAAATTGCAGCGGGAGCGATGGGGTTGGTGGCATTTTCTAGACCGATGGGACGCATCGAAAATGGAAAAGTTTTAACTTGACGGATTGATTGAAAGGTTTGAAGTTTTGACTGGCATCTTCCGGTTTGAATCCTCTTACCTCGTGCAAATTTAGGCAGGGATGGAGAGGTTAGCACCAAATGTCTACATTATCACTGCTCGTTGTGGTGGGTTCATAAAGACAAGGTTCAACGCTATGTTTTCGGCATTATTCTAGTTTCTCAGCTCCCCTTTTTCCTGCAATGAATTATTTGAAGTTGAATTAACCCTTAGCCCCAATTTCAAGAAACCAGCTCGCTTTGGTCTGTCAAATGATGTCGTGCTATCAAAATGAAGCACTGATGGCCCCCGATTCATGAAGGGAAAGAGAGAGGGGAGGGTGCTTTGGGAGATAAATGAACAATCGCATGAACAGTCGCATGACGGAACAGCTTATAGATTCCATCCGGTTGCTCTACAGTCGCGTGACACGAAAGATAATCTCCAACGGCATCTTCCCAAATGCCAGAAAGAAAACAAAACGGGTTTGAAAAGAGTAATCCTTTACGCATATGTTCGATCAAGAGAGAATCTCGGTCAGCTCCCTTCGCACACGTGCATGTAAGAGGCCATGAATTGACAAGGGCTGCTGGGGAGGACTGTTGGATCAGAAAGAAGACCTACAGCTTAGTGATCTACTTTTAGTCTACACTTTCTGGTGATTCAATGGATCAACTCTCCGTTATGGGCAAGGCCAAGAAGTACCGTAAGCTCTTTATTTCTCTGCTGCATTTGAGAAATCTACATCACCTAGATGGAAGGTAGTTCCCAAATCTACCAGCTGAAAGTTATATAGTACTCCGAACGAAGCGGGAAAGGAATCAGATGTGAAATTTCTAATCTTGCTATGAATTAGTGGCCTCTTTTTGAAAAAACATGCTTTATTAGTGACAAATCTTCCTTGACTTCTCAAAAAGATGAAGTATAAAGTGATATTTCGACGCATGATCCATGTTCTTGGTGCTTACCACCCACCCACTAATTTCCCGTACCTCTTTCTTTCCCCTTCGCATGTTTATTGCGAGACGACTTTTGAAATCTCAGACTTAGTGCAGCCCCCGCCGTCCCTGGTGATCTGGTGGTGACGAGCCGGTCAGTCTGTTGCCTTGAAGACGCTTTATTCTGTCCCCATCGTTCTCCTTTTGACTAGGATTCTTCTCATCTCATGACTTCTTAGAAGAAAACTTTCATTCGAACATCCTTCCCAACGGTTTACACCAAAGTCAGGGGCAAACCTAACCATAGTTCTCGCCAACTCCGTCTCTTTGTGTCCTTCCCGGGGGTTTCTCCAACATTAGGCTTTGACTTCATGGGATTCGGACAAGTCAGGTCGCACGTGGGGCTCAAGGTTCGAGGAAACGTCTTTCCTTTCGGAGTCAAAATTTTCGTATAAAACTGAATTTTTTCATGCGCGACGAAGATGTTAAGACCGTGATGATCATCGTTTTCACATTTAAGAGAGTAAGAGTCTCAAGCACCTCAAAAAGTACGCAGAGAGTTGGTTAGCTTTTCCGAAGAAGGAGAAACGTGACGGAGAAGTTGTAGGTCAATGTTCGTTAGGACAAATTTTGAACCCTGTCTTGACTGAAAGAGGGGTTGACGACCGAACACAGATCGGATCTAAGACGTTCTACGTGGGCTTGGTGAGATAGGGGAAGATTTCTTATCGGGCTGGGATCTTGTCTGAACTGTTGTTAGCATGTCTTAACTGAAGATCTATGATTTTCGTTTCTTGGTAGCAGAACCATTGTAATACGGAGCCAACGTAGAACGATTTATCATATCATGTCAAGATTCTCTCAGAAGGCTTAATTTTTGAAGAGAAATAAGAAGAGAGGTTTTGACTGCCAAATGTGATTGCCCTCCTTCAAGCCAAAGACAGAAGAAAACAATGTAATCTGTAAATAAAGTTATATAGAATTGTCTTGCAAAGCCAAAGCTATTAAAGATCGAAGGACAGTTACACATTATAGTACTACCATTGGTCTGATAGGATAATCTGGGAATAATTTTCTCCCAAGTCGTCTTCAGTTTAGTTTCAAAAGTCAAGCAATTACTGTAAATATCCCTGTCGTTACCTTATCCTTCAAACAGAGGACAAAAGACCCGATTTAGACAGTTTCTAAAAAATTGATCGTATCATGGTGATTTAATAGAGATATCTGCAAGTTTCTGTCAAACTGTAGTCATACTATGATTGAATTCCCTTGAGCCACCATTTTCATGAAAAGAATTGCAATCCAACACTATATTTCGTTCAGAAGAGAAATAAAAGGTCAACAAGTTGCAATAATATACATAAATAGTCAAAAATACCTTTGACATTGAAATAATGATTCAAAAATCTTGAAGAAAAATAGTATCAAGATTACATTGATTGTTTTAGTTCCTACATGCTGATTTGGTCTGTCACTCAACAAAAGTAAGTTGTTTCTTGATCTCCACATAATCCAAGAGGCTAAAACAGACAATATTTAGTGATCAATGTGCCAGTCTGCAACTTGTCAAGTGGATTTAAGCATTTAGATGCCAATAATTAATCTCATAAAGATAAAATTAGAACTTACTGTGAAATATATTTATATGATCTGAATAAATGATGATTTTTGCTCCTAATAAATATGATATAAATTTTCTAAAGTAAAGACTACAGTTAGCAACTCCTTTTCCATGATTGTGTAATTTGATTGAGCATTGGAAATGATTTTGCTAACATAAGAAATCACCACATGTTTCTTATCAGCCCTTTCTCTAAAAATTGTTCCAATTATGTAATTAGAAGGATCACATATGATCTTAAAAGGTTGACTCCAATCAGGTGCCTATAAAATAAGAGAAGTAATCAATGACTCCTTGAAATTAGTGGAAGCCCTCAAATAGTTATCATCTAGCTGAAATATACTATTATTCTTCATTATAAGGAGAGTTAATGGTCTGGCAACCTTTGAAAAGTAATGAATCATTGGTAAAAACATGAATGGCCAAAGAATGATCAATTTTACTTGACTCATATCGGTGGAGGTAAATTTTTAATAATATTTACTTCAGATCAATCTACCTCCAATCATCTAGGACTCACTACATGTCCTAATACTATCCCTTCTTCAACCATAAAATGGCTTGTCTCCCAACTAAATATTAAAGTAATTTGACACATCCTACAAACACTTTCTTTAAACTACCTAAACATGAGTCAAATGAGTCACCAAACACTGAAAAATAATCTATAAAAACTTCTAAATAATCTCTTATCATCTTTGAAAAGATAGAAATCATGTTATCTTTGAAATATGACAACGGCATTACACAACCAATTGACTATTGATGCCCTTGGGCATGAATTTTGATATTACAAATATATGAAAAAACATATAATTCATGATTGATATTATTCACAATATTATGATTAATGACCTATAAGTTTCATGTAAATTAATATATTCTTTATCTTGTGACATTATGACTAAACTTGAGATTAAATGAAATCATGAATAGGTGAAGCACTACATATGGATAAATATTTATTGAAAAATAAATATTTAATAGGTAAATGATGGTTATATTTTAAATTTATTTATCTATGATTATTTAACCATTTAAGTGCAACTATTATTTATTAGTCACGTGCATCATTAAAAGAAAAAGAAAAAGGTTTGAAATATCAAAATAGCTCTTAGGAGTCTCAAACTGAAAATCTTGACGATGACATGTCAGCTGTTCATGTAGAGGAAATGATCAGCTTAACATTCAATTCTAAAGATGAATCAACAAAAAAGTGTCCGTCTATGAAAGACGAATCTCTTATTCAAATTTCAGATCAAACAGACTAAAGAGTAGCAAGGTATTAAATTTGCAATGGTCATAAGTCATTATCGCATGTTCTGAAAAATGATGTGTTTGAACTGACCTTCCTACTTTGTCTCTCGAGTAAAATATAGAAATTCATTGGAGGAAGATATTTTATAAGTAAAGGAAGCATGGGGATCAACAACAATGATTCCACTTCGATCTACAATGAGTTATCTCTCTCATGATCAAGAATCATCACTACCAAGTTTTAATTGTGCACGAACTGTATCATCCTTCTTTATCAATGATTGGTGATCAAGATAAAGTTTGAATTTTTTAAAGAGGCTCTCCATCAGGCCTTAAGGTAATTGGGTAGTGAGTAGAGAGTAATTTTTGGCAAAGGCACAAGGTACTTTGAGCCTTGTTTTGCCTAAAAGGGACTAGATTTCTATAGAGATCAAATATAAAGTATTAGGGTTGTTGATCCCACTAAAATCAATGTGTATTTCCAAGATAAATAGTCAAATACTGGTAGGAAAGATCATTTGGGACTAGAAGTAGCTAGGTGAAGGGTGAACTATTATAAAAAGCTCTTGTCTCAGAGTGAGATCTTATCAAAAGAAGGAGGAAGTCATTATTTACATGTAGATAATCATACAAAACTATGTTAACACATGTGTTAACACATCTAGCATCTAGAAAGAAAATCTAAGATTTCAAAAATATCAATTTACCCCCCTCTTGGTAATTTATCTAGCCTTTAGATCTTTCAATTGATATCAGAGCTAACCTTAATTCATAGATATTTACACATCTTAAGAAATAAATATTATGGCTAGTGAAAGTATCAAATTTTTAAACCTTAGACCCCTTATGTTTGATGAAACTAACTATACTTTTTAGAAAACTAGAGTTAGAATTTATGTTACAGGTCAATGATCAAAAATTTAGAAAATGATCAAAGGACCAAATAAATCTGATAATGAGTCTATAAAAGAACATAACTCCATATTAAATGTAAAGGCTATGAATATTTTATTAAATGTTATTCATATTTCTGAGTTTAATTATGTGCAAAGTTATGAGATAGCTAAAGAAATATGAGACAAGCTTGAAATGACATATGAAGGGACTTCACAGGTAAAATAAACCAAAATCGACATTTTGGTGAGTAGGTATGAATTATTTCAAATGAAAAAAAGGTGAATCTATTCATAACTATGTTAAAAGATTTGATGAAATCATTAATGAGATAAAAAATCTTAGAAAGACATTTTCTAACATTGAATTGAGTAGAAAACTACTCAAATCTTTGTCTGATAATTGGATGGCTAAGAAAATAACAATAATAGAATTTAAGGATTTAAATGTAACTTCTCTTGATTATATTATTAGCCCTCTTCTAATGCAAAAAGTTTATGTAACTAGAAGTAAATCCCTTGGTAAAAAATATGACAATAATTTTTCTCTTAAATGTATTAAACTTTTAGATGATGAATATGAGATTGCCTTGCTAACTAAAAGGATAAATGTGTTGTAAAAAAGGAAAAAAAATTTCAGGCACACAAAAGATGTGAATATGCTACTTGAAAATGCTAGCCTATGTTTTGAGTGTAAGAAACTAGGTCACTTCAAGGCCGACTACTCAATGTTGAAAATAAGAAAAAAAAAAAAAGTAGTGATGGCAATGTGGAGTGATGGTGAGTCAAATGCTGATGAAGAGAGAAAAAGCCAAGACAACATATGTCTAATGACAAAGGCATCCAAAGTAAATGATTTTGATTCTTTTTTTTTCACAAAAGATTTTGATGAACTTATGCATGTTGTTGATAGTTTGAAAAGAAAATTATAAATAGCACAAGCTAAGAATCAGATACTTAGAAGTCAATCAGAATGCATGAGGATAAATAAAAGTATCAAGTAAAAATTATTGATAGATTATGCATAAAAAATGAACAGTTTCTCAAAAAACTTAATATCTCTAATGAAAATTATGATGACACCTATTCTGACACATCCTCTAGTTGCAGATCAACACAAGATATAAATTATATGCCTAGTGAAAACACAATTACTGAAAACATTTAGGAGCCAAAGATTCTTATCTACTTTACCTGTTTTAGCACCTAATTATGTTATGCATGATAAAATAATTTCTGATTTAAATATATAAAATCAAATACTTCAAAATCAAAATAGTATAATGCACACTGAGATTGAATAGGCCAAAGAAAATGATATTAAACTGGAAAAGAAATTTACTGATTTGAAATCTTTTTATGATAAATTATGTGGAAGTTAGGAAACACTATGCTTTTGAGAAGTCAAAGAAGGTCATTAAGGAAGAAAAAATTAGAATTTAATTCTCATCATATTAAACCTTGTATTAAATCTGAAAATAGGTCTAAAACATGTTTGATTTGGGTACCTAAAGGTAGTATAGTTAAGCCCAAAGTAATTTGGGTTCTCAAACTGAAGACTTAATCATAGTTTTAATGAGATCTCTAGTGAACCATTCAATGGTAATACTCGGATAGTGGGTGTTCAAGACATATGACTAGAGATCAAAAATGGCTCTCCACATTCAATCTAATAGATAGAGGAGAAATAACATTTAGGGATAATAAAAGGGTAGAATACAAGAGTATGAAAATATTTTTTTAAAAAATCAGTCTTTCATTAAGAATATTTTACTTGTTGATGGTTTAAAATATAATTTAATTAACATTAGTCAATTATGTGATAATGATATGTAAGTAATATTTAAAAAAAATAGATTTTAGTCATAGATGATAAAAATAATGAAGTTGTACTCTCTGGTGAAAAAGTCAAAGATGTTTTTATTATGAATTTTGAAATTTTGATTAAATCTAATATTTGTCTTGTTGCTAAAAGAGATGAAGAACAGATGAATCTTTTGCATAGAAAATTTAGTCATATAAATATTATAACCATTCATCAACTATCAAAATTAAGATTGATTAGAGGACTTACAAAACTATCAAATGTAGAAAACTTTACATGTGAGAGTTACATCAAAGGAAAACAAAGTAAAGAACCATTCAAAATAAAAGAACCATTCAAAATAAAAGAACACATCATCATCACGACCTTTGGACTTAATTCATTTAGATTTATTTGGTCCAAGTAAAACCACTAGTTTAGCTAGAAAATATTATGACTTAGTTATTGTTAATGATTATATATGATTTACTTGTATTTTTCTTAGTTCAAAAAAATGAAACATATGATTACTTCACCAAAATTGTAAAGAAAATACAAAATGATCCAAGCATGAATATTAGAAAATTCGAAGTGATCATGGTAGTGAATTTCAAAATATCTTATTTTTTGATTTTGGTGATAAATTAGGAATATCTCATAATTTCTCAGCACTTAGAACACCCCAACAAAATGGTGTAATTGAAAAGAAAAATAGGACATTACTTGAATTATCTAGAACTATGTTGGCTGATAATGATCTTCTAAAATATTTCAAGGTTGAAGTTGTTAATACTACATGTTACGTTATCAATAGAGTATTAATCAAATCAAAATTAAAGAAAAATCCTTATTAGTTATTGAGAAATAAAAAGCCTAATCTAATTTATACCCATTTGGATGTAAATGTTTTATTTTGAACAATGGTAAAAATAACTTAGAAAAATTTGATTAACAAAGTAATGAAGGAAATTTTCTAAGATATTTTGAAAATTCTTAAGCATATAAAATATATAAAAAAAGAATATTACTTGTTAAAGAATCTATCTATGTAAAATTTGTAGAACAACTAATGGTTCAGAAAATTGTACATTTAGAAATTGATTATGCTGACACAAGTTTTGACAATAGTAAACAAACAAAAGACAGAGAAGAAGAATTACCACATTTAAAGCCAAATCCTAAACATGAAAATTTACCTAGAGCTTAGAAATATACTAAAAGCCATCCCAAAGAAAATGTTTTATGAAATTTAAATAAAAAAGTGAAAAATAGATCTACATTAAAAGAACAAATTCACATGACATTCACTTCTCAAATTGAACCAAAAATATTGATGATGCTTTGATAGATTGAGATTGGATTATTACTATACAAGAAGAGCTTGAAAAATTTGATAAAAATGATGTCTGATATTTGGTTCCTCAACCTAAACATCAAAATGTCATAGGAACAAAATGGGTGTTTAAGAATAAATTAAATGAATAAGGAGAGGTAATTAAGAATAAAGCAAGATTAGTTACAAAATGTTATATTCAAGAAGAAAGAATAAATTATGAAGAAACTTATGCTCCTGTTGTTAAAACTGATGTTATTAGAATTTTGTTATCTTTTTTATGTGTCAATAATTTTAAATTATATTAGATAGATTTGAGAAGTGTTTTCTTGAATAGTCTTATTAAATAGGAAATTTATGGTGAACAACCCCCTAGTTTTGAAAATTATAAATTTTCAAAAAGGAAATGTAGATATAACTCTATTTATTAAAAAGGTTGATATACATGTGTTTATTGTTCAAATATATGTTGATGATATTATATTTGGTGCAAGTAATGAATTTTTATGTAAAGAATTTTCATCTTTAATACAAATTAAATTTTAAATGAGCATGATGGGTGAGTTAAATTTCTTTCTTGGTTTATAAATTAAATAATGAGAAAATAAAATTTTTATATCTCAAGAAAAGTACACAAAAGAGTTAATACTTTATTATAATGACCTAAAATTCAAAATAACTAATATAGTATAGAGGAATAAATGGGTCTTTATTATATTTGAGAACAAGTAGACTTAATATTTTATTTAGTATTTGTCTTTGTGCAAGGTTCCAAAGTAATCTCAAAGAGTCACATCTCACAGTTGTCAAAAGAATATTTATATATCTCATTGATACAACAATCATAGGGATATAATATCCAAAGGATCAAAATATAAACCTTCTAGGATACTATGATTTTGATTTTTTAGGATGTAGAATTGATAGAAAAAATATCAGTGGGTCCTACTTATTTTTAAAATGGTGATTTAATTTCCTAGAGTTTTGAAAAAAAAAATTCTATTGCATCATCTATTGTAGAGGTTGAGTATGTGTCTCCTGGAAATTACCGTGCATAAATATTTTAAATATCAATTAGAGGACTATGAACTCAAATTAGAAAAGATACATATGTATTGTGATAACATGAGTACTATAAACTTGGCCAAAAATACTATCATACACTCTTAAACTAAACACAGAAATCATACATTATTTCAATTGTGATCACATACAAAAAGGAGATATAAAATCATATTTTGTTGATACATAAAAATAATTAGTTGAAATTTTCACAAAATCTTTTTCTGAAGATAGATTTAATTCGATTATTTGTAAACATAGAATGTGTTAATTGACTGATATTTTTGTCTAAGTTCTACTATTATTGATGATGCTATTGTTATTTATTGACATAATGTTTTAGTCATCATTCTATGTCTAATATAAATCTCATATGTATAGATGTTTGTGTTGACACACTATTCATCACATGAATTTTAAGAGTTTTCGAGATATTTTTATTAAGGACATGAACAAAAAATACTATATTGTCGCCTATCTTAAAAGATTGTATATTTGTCTATGTTTCTCTTCTTCCATCAATAGGCCACATTTCACTATTCAAAAGCTTTACCTTTTTGATTCATTTTATCATCTAAAGACCTCTATTTCATCAAGCTCACAAGACTCCAAGCCCCAACTCGCATCATATTGGGTCGACTTGTGAGTCAACAAAAAGTATTATCATGTGCATTGCATTGCATTCACATTTCATTCCAATCAAAAAATTTTCTAAATCGTAAATTTACTATGGTTGACACCCGATGCTCTACTCTTCCTATTCCTCCTTCAAAAGCCTATTGACATGTAAGAATCTCCAAGAAAGATAAAGGCAAAAATATTATTATTAATTTTTCTCCTAAAAAGACTTCCTCACCTTCTCCACTAGTTGATAAATTGTCTACCCCCTTTTCAACCCCTCCATCTTGTTTTCTTATGAAACTTATTTCACCTAATCCTTTATCACCAATGATGATTGATGACCAAGTTGCAGCCATTATTCAATAATTATCTATAGCTTCAATGCCTCAATTCTCATTTCTTTTGAATTCAAGATTACAAAACCTCATGTTTTGCCCATTACCAATGATCCACCTACTCTAAGTCAGGAAAACATTATCTCTAATCCACTTGCTCAAAGTCTAGAGTCTTCTAAACCATCCCAACCTACAATCAAGATTAAATCTGTATCTCAGAAGCCTTCTATTTGTGAAAACTCAAATCTGCAAAAGATATCACCTTGTAATAACTTAAAACCAAGAAATAGAGTTCCAAAAGCCTTAGAAAAAGAGTTGCACCTCAAAATACTTTTGATTCATCTCCTCAGTATCATTCTTTCTTATTTCTCACTACATCCCATAAAAAAAATTTTCAGAAAAGCTTCAAAGACTAAAAAGTTATATGCTGCAAATTTCTTAATCTAAAATTTTCTTTGAATCGTAGTAAATTCATATAAAGAAGTATTTTGATGCCCTTGAGATTTTTGATCTAGTTTTTGAGCTAGTTGACAACTATCCAAATATTATTCAAATGTTTTATAATAATATTTTTGTCACTCTTGTTGGCCTGTCAACTTGTGTCAAAGAAGTATTTATTGATTTAACTCCTGAAATTTTGAATACAATCCTTGATAGCCCCACTAGACCTCCCTTGGCCATCAGCAAACAAATAATTTATGATTTTTTGACCCAATTGACTAGAATGAAGAATGCATCTATCAATACCACAAAAGCATTTCATCTATCATTATCTCATAGAGTCATTCATTTTCTTATTAGTCATTTTCTATAGCATCGAAGTGGTGCATATGATAAGTTGTTTGAAAAATCCATGTCTATTTCTATACTACATTATTCATAATATTTCATTTAATTTTAGAGATCTGTTCTTAGAATAGATAAAAATAGCCCTTAGGTATGACCTTATTCTTCCACTTGGTTGTGTCATTACACGTGTCTTCAAGTATTACAATGTAGATCTCTTTGTAGAAGAGTCTATTAGTAGCATTCCTCGTGATATCATTGACAAATTCACTCTTCATTGAATGGATTATTCCTGTAGTGATGGTCAATGGATTCATCATCTATCTTCCTCTCATTCATCATCTCATACTCTCTCCTTGACATTCTTCCTATTGTTAAGAAATTCAACAAAAGTGTTGAACAAGTGGAGCAACACTTTAATATGATGGAAGAATGAGTTCGTGACTTTGAAGACAACATTTCAAAGATTCACTTGTGATTTTTATGATTTTCTAATTGAGCAAAGGTTATTTTTTATATTTCTCTCCATTGTTTATGATTTGACCTTTTTGATCTTACAAAAAGTGAGATAAATATTAAGAAAATCGGTACAACTGTGAAATCTTGAGTGCACAAACTCAAGGGGAGCACTTGCTTAAGGAGAGTAAAAATATATTCAACGTAATTATGTTTTTATTACTTGAACCTCTGTAGATGAATTGCACGAATAATTGTGAATGTTGAAATTTGAATTTTCTATTTGCATATTGCTTTGACACATGTGTTGACACACAATGATTGATTGTTATTATTGTCAAAGCTTTATTTATATGTGTGTGAAACTATTGTTACATTATTTGTGCACATAATTATGATGATATATATATATATATATATATATATATATTCTCAAGATGATTTTGTAAGTATCAAAAAGGGGGAGATTGTTGATGCTCTTGGGCATGAATTTTTATATTAAAAATATATAAAAAATATATAATTCACAAGTTTATGATTAATGTCTCATAGGTTTCATGTAAATTAATAGATTATTTAACTCGTGACATTATGACTAACCTTGAGGTTGAGTGAAATCATGAATAGGTGAAGTGCCACATATTGATAAATATTTATTGAAAAATAAATATTTAATTGATAAATGATTGTTATGTTTTAAATTTATTTATCTATGATTATTTAATCATTTAAGTGTAGTTATTATTTATTAGTCACATGTATCATTAAAAGAAAAAGAAAAAGGTTCAAAATATCAAAATAGCTCTTAGGAGACTCGAATTGAAAATCTAGATGATGACATGTCAACTGCTCACGTAGAGGAAATGATCAGCTTAACATTCAAATCTGAAGACGAATCAACAAAAAAGTTGTCTATCTATGAAAGACGAATCTCCTATTCAAATTTCAAATCGAACAGACTAAAGAATAGCAAGATATTAAATTTGCAATGGTCAGAGGTCGTTATCGTGTGTTCTGGAAAATGATAAGTGTTTGAATTGACATTTTGACTTTGTCTCTCAAGCAAAATGTAGAAATTTTTTGGAGGAAGATATTTTACAAGTAGGGGAGATCAACAACAATGATTCCACGTTGATCTACAATGAGTTATTTCTTTCACGATCAAGAATCATCACTGCCAAACTTCAACTGTGCACATACTGCATCATCTTTCTTCATCAACGGTTAATGATTAAGATAAAACTTAAATATTTTAAGGAGGTTGTCCATTAGGCCCTAAGGTAATTGGGTGGTGAGTGGAGAGTGATTTATGGCAAAGGTACAAAGTGCTCTCAGCCTTGTTTTGCCCGAAAGGGGTTGGATCTCTATAGAGATCAAACTTGAAGTATTGGGGTTGTTGATCCCATTAAAATCAATGTCTATTTTTGAAAAAAATAATAGAATACTGATAGGAAGGATCTTTCGAGACTAGAAGTAGCCAAGTGAAAGGTGAACCAACATAAAAAGCTCTTACCTCATAGTGAGATCTCGCCAACATAGAGAGAAAGTTATTCTATGTGTAAATAATCACATAGATTTGTGTTAACACATCGAGCATCTGGGAAGAAAATCTAAGATTTCTAAAATATCAATTCCCCCTTGTCTTGGTATTTTGTCTGGCCTCTAAACTTTTCACTAGTATCTTTCTAAATATATAAGGAGTAAAGGGATAAGTGAATGTAGTCTTGTCCTAATCTTTAGGAAATATAGTTACCTTATTGTAACCTAAATATCTATCAAGAAAGTAAAAATGTTATTGCCCTACTAATTTTTCTAAAATCTGATATATGAATGGAAGTGACAAGTGATCTTTCTTAATCACTAAATTCAATTTCCTATAGTTAATGAATAGTCATCATCTAGTGGTCAATCTTGTTTTTAATTCTTCTCTTTTCATCCTTAATTACTATTAGACTCAATTTTTTGGGTACCACCTAAGTTGGATAATCCATTCACTATCTTAAATATCATAAATGATCTCTACATCCAACCATTTAATAACTCTTTTCACACTACTTCCTTTATGTTAGGGTTCAGCTTTCATCTCGTAAATAAATATTATGCATAAATATGTTATGAATAATATCCCTGAGGTCTGAAATCATCTACCCTATGACTTATGTATATCTCCTAATGACTCCTAAAAGTTTATCTTTTTTGACTAGAAGATAGACATGATAAAATGATAATCATATATGAATTGTCAGCCTCTACAAAACATACTTCATTGACTCAGACAAAGGCTTGAGTTCAAGTGAAGTTGTTCTCCTTTTAGTTATGATAGAAGGTGAAATCGTGGTATCCATTATTACTTCTTGAGGGTAATTTAAAAAAATATAAAAATCATCATGATTAAATTGATTCATCAATGACTTCTCTTTAATACACTCCTCACAAAAATTTATAGCATGATATTCTTCAAAGTCTTTAATTGGATATTTCAATGCCTTAAATATTTATGGTAAAATGATCTCATATCAATTTTTAATCCTTAACACAACTATGTACCTATATTAGCTTTAGTTGTGTAGTAAAGGTCTCTCTAAGATGATAAGTGTTTGCCTCAATTCTGTGGATATATTTATATATTGAATAAAAATTTACATGAAAATAATGACCTTCAATCTTAATAATAACATCATTAAGTTCATTTCTTACTACTTTCTTAGATATATTTGGAATTCATAAAATTATAGAGGCAAGTTTAAGCTCACATAATCATATTTATCAATTATGGCTGATGGGAGAATATTTACACTAGAGCTAAGATCAAATAAGACATTATAAAATGGAACATTTCCAATGTCACAACTAATCAAAGGGACTCCTAGATCCTTGAATTTTCAAGCATATCATTGAGAAGTACAACATTCACATCTAGACAAAGTTGAGCCTTCTTGGACTCTCTTCTAGGTGTCCATAATTTATTAAGAAATTTAGCATATGATAGTATAGGCTTGATCACATCAACTAGATGTATGGTGATATTCACTTGCTTGTAAATCTTTATCAATTTGTTGTTAAGAATTGATTGCTTTTTAACCTTTTTGCTTCAAAGCTACAGGAAAAGTTATACGAAGCGAAAAATCATCGGATGGTTATAAGAGTATAGACTCTTCTTTGTCTACTGATTGTTCATCTTTCTGAAGTGATTCTACCTTGCTGCATTTGCTACCTCTCCTATTATTCTTCGATGATTCCGGTAATTCAGATAAGACCTTGTCATTTCTAAGAGTCAAAATGGTATTAGCCTTCTATAATGAAGCGGTTCAAAGGGTGTTTGTGCTTCCACTTGATTAATGAAGTGGTTTGGCTGCTCTTTATGTTGTGGATGGTTTGTAGGATTAACTAAAGGCGGGCTATGCAGTTGACCAAACTCTCTTTTCAAATGTGATTCAGCCATTGTGCGATATCTCTTTCTAACCAGGCCACTTCTTGTTGATGTTGTTGTTACATCAGTTGTTACTGCTGAAATTCTCTCTTTAAATTTTGTGTTTTCTGTGTGAATAATTGTTACTATTGTTACATCATGCTGTGTATTTGACTCATTATGCCCCCCGTTTCACTTTTCCCTTGTCCTTGGATATGATGGTGGGTTTGACTATGGTTGGGAATGATTCTGAAATAGAGGTGTTGACAGTGAAATATGTGGAGAAGAAAATTAGTTTTGGCATTGAAATTGGGATGAGATTTCCATGGGTACTCTTCATAAGCATTAAAATTTTGACATAGTTGACCTTGCACAACATTGATCGGTTCAATCATATCATGTGCATCATATAAACACAATGAAGAATCACTTTTGGTGTGTGTATAGCTACATTCCACCCATTTTAGGTACCAAATTCCTCCCATTTTGACTTAGCGAGATCTTGTTAAGACAATACTCACTCATAGTTTCAAACAATCCATAGCTTCATCTAGAGTTAAATACATAAATTTACTTCCAAATGATGAATCTACCATGTAACTATCCCTCTAGTTCAACCCACCATAAAAAACTGTGCAATGTCACTTATGTTCACCCCATGATAAGGACATCCTTAAGAACTCTTTCATATTCTCTCATGCTTCATAAATTGATTCTTGGGGTCTTTGGGAGAATTTCTAGATTGCATCTTGGATGGAATAAAGTTTTACCTATACGATAAAACTTTATTAGGAGTCCTCTTTGAGATCTACCCATGAACTAATTTTGTGGGCGAATTTTCTCAACCATTATGTAACTTTAGCATTCAATGAAAAGGAAGATATTTTAGACAAAGTGTATCTTGGGACACATTCACATAGTGAATGGTCACATATATGAAACGAAAGTCTTCTAGGTGCTTATAAAGCTTCTCATTTTCATGCTCATAAAAATGTAGTTAAGTGTTGGATTAATTGACGATTTAATCTAAACTTAGCACCAAGTGTATAACTTAGCACCAAGCTAAAGGCTTGACAAGTCTCGAAGACTTTTCCTTTGATCAATTCTCTCTGCTATAGGTGAGTGATCAGCAACCCAATGGTGAAGTTGTGGTGCATCTAATACATGACAACCATCTTTTCTTTATCATTCCTTGTTCTAGAAAGAGCTTGTGGTTGAGAAGATTATAAGGGCGCAACCACAATAGGTCATTGTGATGTCCTACCTTGCATGCAATCTCTATTAACTTAAGTGAATGAAAATTTAATAATTTTCTAATAGAGATCAAAAATAATCTACAAAGATAAGATATAATCGAAAATAAGATAAATCAATAGGTTCAATGAAGATATGAATTAAGCTTAAGGAATCACAATGATAACTTCATTACATAAATTCAAGAAACATAATAAATGATGTGCTTAAAATAATAAAAATGTGAATTTCAATTCAAAAGAGGTGAAAAGATAGAAGATAATTAAATGAGTAAACACAAGGCATGTTTAACAATTGATATAACAATAACCAAAAATTAAGAAATTCCTTAGTTCATGCTTAATTCCTCCTACACATTAGTTTTAAAAAATAGAAAGGTAAGAAACAAAAATAGAATTCAAAACATTCATTGAATGAAATCTAATGAATCTCTTGAATTAATTTAATTAACAAGTCCCTAGCAATTGTGCCAAGATTTGATTGCCCCAAAATGTCACAATTGAGGAGTGGTCAAAGATAAAATTTATAATCATCAAAAATGTTTATAGAGATAATAATAAATATAGATAAAAAAATACTTGGGACGAACCATGGAGAGTTATAGAAAATTAAAGAGATTTCAATTAGTGATCACATCAACTTTTGAATAAGAAATAGGTGAGAATATAAAAGAAATTTACCTATGACCACTAGGGAGAAAAAGATGAAATTTGGGTCATTGTGTTTTTAGTCAACAATTCATAGTGAATGAGATCAAGAAGAAACACAAATTCAATATATGGTCGATGACTTAATAAATCCTAATGTGTGAAATCAAATGTCCCACCTCTCTAGATCATCTTATGTCACATAGGAGATCAATAGAGACATTAATTAAATTCTAAAATATCTTTAATCCACATTCAATTACTTTCAACCTTGAGTTAATAAGGGAACACTATTGGGTTTTAGGCCAGCAATGATCAAGAAGAGATGGGTCGAATTGATGTGTCCCCCTTTACTTTGAGAGATTTATCTTCAAGAAATCTTTTTCACTTTCCTTATAGGCTTATCTTAATTGATTAGGATTGTGGACACACAATTTTATAATGGTTCGGCACAACCTACATCCACTCTCCAAAAGCACCCTTTATTCTTAGGTTCTACTATATGATCATTCCTATCACAACTATTGATTTCACAAGTTCATTCCCCCAAGATTTCACCTAGAAATCCTTCTCTAGATTCATAGCTCTAGAATATCCACACTATTGTTTAAAGAGACAGCTTTCACTAGTGATTAATTAAATGATATAATCACTTTTTAACTAAAAAATAATTAAAATAATATCATTGTGGATATATCTAGAAAATGATCATTGGTTGATCTATATTTTAGTGACAATAGAAGACAATAATGTAGATGCTTCACCTTCATCTTCTTGCTAATTTATCTATTTCCATTGTAACTAGAAGGTGATAATCACAAATAAATGAATATAATTATGAAATTAAGTGGCACTTTAACAATAAATCATGATAAATGCTTTAGGAATTATTCTTAAATCATGTAACATGATTATTTCTTATCTATGTCCTGACTTTTCACACATTGTAGGTAATATTTAATGATCTTAACCCACATGACTTGGGAAAGTCAAGTGGCGAAATTCTCATATTTTCTTGAGCCTTTATAAAGTGCATGAGCATAAGAAAATTAAAGGAGAATTCTAAGAAGAAAGAAATGAGCCTAAATCACGATCAAACTAGCTAACTCAATTGATGTATTTGGAGGGTGCCCAATGTCCAGCAGCTAAGTGACCATCCTCCATTCAAAACGACAACCACATCTCACAATTTTAGCGAGCCTTAAATCATGGAGGCAGTTACCTTCCATGATTAGGAGCAGCCAAGACATAGACCTAATGGAAGGACCCACCTTCCTCCTTTTTCGCAAGCTTTGAATTGTGAAGGTAGTTACTTGATAATGTGTCATTTATCTATGTTAATCAATGAAAAATGATTAGAAATGTCACATTAATTGATGTTAAATAAAATGAGATTATATAAAAAATGATAAAATGCATTTTATAACTCATTTCATCAAAATTATCTCATTTGAGTATTATTCTTGAGAAATGCTTTAGTGATTTAATTTATGTTAACATGAATATCCAAGGTGAGTACCTTAAGAAATATTTTCTTGGGCTGCAGAAAAATCAGAAGAATGAAAGTTAGAGTTTCCTGAATTTATTGTAATTTTTTTTAGACTAATATTGGGAAAGATAGTGGGCTGATTACACATGCCCACCATCAAGCCCAATATCAGGCCCAATACCTAACCCATTTCAATGGGGGGTTAAAAGGGAAGAGAAGAGGAGAGAGAAAGGGGGAGATTGGGCGGACCGCGACGGCTAGGGCACGGTGACGGCTGGCCTCTCCGCGTGACAGGCGAAGATGGTGACGGCGAAGCAGTGGCATGGTGGCATGAGTCAACTAAGGCACAGCAACAGCGAGCCTCTCTGCGTGACAGGCGGAGATGGTGATGGTGAAGCAGTGGCACGGCGGTGTGAAGACAGTGATGGAAGCTACGGTGAACAGAACTTGTTCCCCACAAAATGGTTGAGGTGGCAATGGTGACGATAGTTGCTGCGAGCTTCCCTCATGCATGACAGGTATAGGTGGAGTCAAGCATGGCAATGGCAACGGCATTCACAGTGATTTTGACCCCCTTTCTTCCCCTTCTCAAACCCCTTTTGTGTGACAGATGAAGAGGAGTGAGAATGCGATAGTTAAGGAATTTTGAGTATTTTCATTTACTTTTCTTTCTGTGATTTACTTGAGCATTCGTTCTTTCTCAAATATTTGGGTTATTTACAGTTCTTAATCTCAGTTATTTACAGCTTTCTTTATTGCTCATTTTATTGTTCTTCTTCAGATTTTTGAGTGACATAGGGATTTGAAGAAGAATTCTTAAAATTTGATTATTTTATTGATTTCCTCACCATTCATTCTTCTGCTAATCCATGAGTGACACATGGATCAATAGAGAATGATCATTTTTCTATATATCTTTGAGCTCGTCTATACTAGGTGGGTGACACACTTGACATAGTTGAACTCAATTAATTTCTTTTTATTTAAAAGTCATTCACTGTATTTATTCACATAGCTCTTTTTATTCCCTTTGATTAAAAAAATAAGTATTTGAGAATACAACTTGATATTATAATTTGACAATCATCTCTGAGGATCGACCAAAATCACTAGAATTTCAAGTTAATTTCTATGTTTGAGTTCGGATAAAAATTTAAATTTGACGTATTTTATTTCAACAACTAAAGTGCGATCATTACCTTCCACGATGGGAGTAGTGATGAGCATTTGTCTTTGGATTTAAATACCCATAATTTAATAATATTTATAACTAAAACTTAATTAATTAATTAGTAAAGCAATGAGTCTTATGTCAAACACACGGAGTAGGAATAACCTATCATGATTATTAATTTCGATTTTATCATTTTAGTGATTCTAGATTTTTTTTAGAATTTTTATAGATTAAATAGTAGAAACAAATATATAATAAATATAAAAAAAGGGACATAGGATTTCAAATGGACTTTTGGATGAATTTTTCGGAGATAGAAATGGGGTTAAGAAGGGATTTTAAATAAATTTTTAGGTGGAGGAGAAGAGAGAGAAAAGAAAATAGATGATAATTAGGAGAGAGAATTATAGACAAATACACAAGATAGAATTCACAAAAAAAAGTGTGAAATCATACCAAAAAATGTCTAACTCAGTTTCGTAATGATTAATAAGGAGTAGACGATTAAAATAAAACTAGAAAAATCAACAAACCAGTTATAAATCGGAGAGAAATCATTGGAAAATCACTGAAAAATTGTTCCACTTAACATAAAAATGACAAGGAATGTTAGCTGGATTTCTTGATCAAATCAATGGAAAATGATTCAAAATTACTCTCTAGATGATTCAAGATGAGTTAAATAGCATTTGAGAGAGAGGAACCTTTTTAATCAAGTAAATTGCATGTTGTTCTGATTATTTCCAAAAAATGTCCAAAAATTATCATTTGTGAGAAAAACTAAATGAAAGGGGAAATAAATCTAAAACTATCACTATCTTTTGATTGGTCTGCCTCTAGAACAGCAAGAGGTGCTAGTTCAACGACTTTGTATCATTTGATCACGTCGCACCACGTCGGAAGGCACATAATATCATTAGGCAGCTCTATGCTGCTCATTGGAAGGATTTTGCTAAGAGAAAGGTTCGATGCTGCAGTCACCGCCATCTAGGGAGATGAGAAGACTTGTGGCCACTTATCAGAGGCTATAGGTGTAGTTGAGGGAGTTTACTAGTAGCTAGAGGCTCTAACCATGCGGAGGAGAGAGAAGGCAGAATGGTTATCGCTAGCAAACCTCCACCCTTTTTATTTTGTCGGCGATAATTAATAACTACAATTTTACCTTACAATAATTAATAATTGTTGATATACCCTCTATGACTATGCACTAGTTTCACATCACGCACTTTGCTGTGCAATTGGTCTTATTCTTGGGGTACGTGGCACTTTCTATGATGTCAGATCAATGTGCGTGATCCGTCAAGTTTATTTAAAACACCACGGGGTACGTGGTGTGTCTAGAAAAATCAATGTGATAAAGTATCGAACTGCCACTAATTTTCTACTAAAAAAGGGTAATGTGGCACATTTTAAGGCATCGTATCATGTGGAAATCATATTATTACACTTGATAATATATATTATTAATTAATTTATTCATTTATTTATTTATGTATTTATTTCATAAAATAATAGGTAATTCATTTTAATTTGAAATAAATCATAAAAATTAACTAAAATTCATGAATAAAATGAAAATGCTTTAAAATTTTTCATCAATAATTATAATTTATTTTTATGAAATTAATAAAATATTTTATTATTTTAACTCACATTACATCTAAAAAAGGAAATATTATCAAGTAGCCAAGACGAGAGGGAAGCTTAACTTATATAAACATTTTTTGGTGTAAAAAAAACCTTTTTCTCCCACCACAATAGTGGTTGTCTAAATTAACAATGAGTTCTACGGTCTATTCTTGTCTAAAAGTATATAGGAGAAGAGATCCTTGATGGTTGTTCAAGGGATTAAGGAGCTGTACATCACATGGCTTGGGACAAGCACAAAAATGAAGTTTGTGCCATTCCCTCCCTTATTACTCATTGATCTTGTCTACATAGTTTAAGTTATGAAAATTTCATTATTCTTCCATTTAAATTATCTTAATTTTAGTATGATTATTCCCTTAGAATATTCATTATAGATTCTCTACTATAATTAATTGCATCCTCACATATCTATTTTATTATTTCTTCTAAATCATCTCTAATCAAAGCTCCTTCCATGAAAATCATACCAATATTATACAAATAAATTCTAATCTTGTAATACCATGTTCTTTGAGGATTGACCCTTGCTCATAAAAAACTAAAAAAAGAGTGAGGATTTAATAAATATTATTTATTTGAACTTGATTGCACTCACAACAATATTTGTGCTAACATTATTCTTCATGATTAGGTATGTGTAGGCTTTCTTTCTCTCTCCTCCCATGAGTTCTCTCATAATTTTCTCTCCTTCACAAATAAGACTCAATCTTTTTATACTACTTTGTCCCTCAACTAGCTATTTCTAGTCCTAGAGGATCCATCATACTAAACTTCATTATTTGCCTCAAAAATACAAACTGAACTTCACAAGATCAGTGGCCTAATAACTCAAGTTTGATCTCCACAAAGATTCAACCCCTTTCAAATCAACTAAGGCTTAGAGCACCTCGTAACTTTGTCCAAGAAAATAGTTCCTCGCAACCCAATTATCTTAGGACTTAATAGAAAGCCTTCTTGAAAGATTCAAATATTTCATTGATCATCAATAACTGATGAAGAAAGATGAATTCGTCTGTGCAAATTTGAAGTTTTGCAATGATGTAATTTGATTATTTGAACGATTCCTCTTAGTAGATTGAAGTGAAATAATCATTTTTTATTTCCCCAACTTCCTTTACTTGTTGGGCATTGTCCTCCAAAGGATTTCTATGTTTTTCTCAAGAGATAAAGTTAGAAGGTTAGTTCAAATACTTATAAATAGACAATAATAACCTCTGACCATTGCGAATTTGATAACTTGCTATTCCTTGGTCTGTTTAACTTCAAATTTGAACTAAAATTTTTTTTCTTATAAATGAACTTTTCTATTGATATCATCTTCAAATTCAAACTTGAATTAATCATTTTCTCCATGTAAGTAGCCAATGTTGCACCATCTAGATTTTCAATTCAAGACTCATAAGAGCCCATTTAATATTTTGAACTATTTTTCTTTTCTTTTCATAATGCACGTAACTAATAATTAATTTTCTACACTTAAATGGTTGAATAATCATAGACAAATGAATAAAAAGGATAACCATCATTATTATCTGATTTACCTATTTAAACATTTATTGTCCAACAAATATTTATTCTCATAAATATAATGTTTCACCTATTCATCAAATCAATTAATCTCAAGATTTAATCCCTTTGATTAACAAGTTAGTCACAATATCACAAGACAAATAATGAGTTTACCACATGAAATATATGAAATATTTATAATAATTTTGTGGACAAAATCAAATCTTAATAATCTATTTTCTCATTAATTAAAATATCAAAGCTCATACCTAAGGGCATCAACCATCTCCCCTTTTTTGATACTTACAAAACTATGTTGAGAAAATACATCTTTTAGCATAATGATCTGCACAAATAATATAATAATAGATTCACACACATAAGAAGTATGAAATTTTTTACAATAATAATAGTAAGCATCATGTGTCAAAACAATCTGTAAACAAAATATTGAAGATTCAACATTCATTTGTTCACACAATTCCTCCACAAAAGTTCAAGCAATAAAGACATAAATGCATTGAATACATCATTGCTTCCCTTGACAAATGCTCCTCTAGTTAGTGTACTCATAGATTATTAATTTTTCTCAATCTTTCTCCCCCCTTTTGTAAGATAAAAAAGCTAAAACATAAAATAGTCATGAGAAATAAAAAAAGTCATAGTTTTTACTTGATTATAAAATCATATAAAATACAAGTGAATCTCTGAAATATTGTCTTCAAAGTCTTGAAGTTATTCTTTCATCATGTCAAGGTGTTACTCTACTTGTTATGTACTTTTATTGAATTTATCAATAATAGGAAGATGTTAAAGGAGGTGAGAGCACGAGATGATACATGAGAGGTGGAAGATAGATGATAAAGCCATTGAACATCACTATAAAAATAATTTATTTTATGAAGAGTGGATTTGTCAATAATGTCAAATGGAGTACTATTAATCGATTTTTTTTTCAAAGATATCTATATGATAATACTTGAGGACACGTGATGACATTAGCCAAGTGGAAAAATCAAGTCATATTTTAAATCTATTTTCATCTATTCTACAAACATATCAATGAAATCAACTAGAATACCATTAATAATGTTATATAAGATGGACAGATTTTTTTAATAACCTATCATGTGTGCCACTTTATGTCATAGGAGATGACCAATGAGAAAGTGGAAGATTAAATACTTTAGAGCTATACATAGATGTATTCTCTATTTTAGTCAACATGGTCAAAAAGGCATTGATGGTTTATTTGGTAACGGCCAAGGGAGGTTCAAAGGGAATATCAAGAATAGTATTTAAGATTTCAGTAGTAAGATCAATAAAAACTCATTTGACATATGTGGTGAGGTTGACAAGGGTGATTCATACATTGTTATAAACATCCAAACAAGATTTCCATATTTTTCAACAAACTTAGAAACTAAATGTATAATTCCAAGGGCATCAAAAGATTTCTTCATATTAATTTGCTACAATTCAAAGAATTTTAAATCAAAAAATTTACAACAAAGGATTGTACAATCCTTGAAGGATTTGTTAAATTTTATTTAATGGGCTGTAGTAGGAAATAATAAAGAGTAATATTGAGGAGATCTAGCTAAGCTACACTTAGGTGTAAGATCTTTTCTTGGTTGGTTGGAACTCTTTTTTTTCGGCATTGAGTTCAAGGTTATTTCTTATATAGGTTTTGATTTGAACCAATGTGAGACTAAATTGGCACTCACAACTTACCCCACAAGATTATAATGCCCAAATTGCCCCTTGATTATCATGAAGAAACTATCCTTGTGACGTCACATTATAAGGGTATTATCATACTTAGTCTATTTCTCTCTCTCGTAGGTGGGCAAATGGCGAGAAAATCGTAATATTTAATAAGCAATTAAACTGTTAGAATTGCTAAAATATCAACAAAAATTTAGTCAATACGATTCACAAAGCATTGTTATCAAAATTGGTGAATGATTTTGGACAAAAGATCATGAACTCAACAAGGAACTCATCTCCGATTGATCAACAAATGAGCCATCGTTGGGAAGAGGACAATCCGCTAAGAGACAAGTTGACACCTCTTGAGAGCATACTAGATGTGATGAAGGGTCTCCTTTTTCTATGTTGACTTAAGGACGAAGTGCCTAAGACATGCCCCACATCTATTAAGGCCATCTTCATTGG
This sequence comes from Spirodela polyrhiza, assembly GCA_024713555.1. Taxonomy (NCBI): domain Eukaryota; kingdom Viridiplantae; phylum Streptophyta; class Magnoliopsida; order Alismatales; family Araceae; genus Spirodela; species Spirodela polyrhiza. The sequence goes on along the minus strand of CM046544.1, from coordinate 3,931,198 downwards.
GTGACAGTTACCAGAGAGCCACAAGTTGTTGCTTTTCAGCTGTGTCAGATGACAGCCACCAAGGAAGATTTGGCAATGTATTTCACTGATATCTGGACTTCACAAAAAGTTCAAGATACTATCCACATTGTCTTTATCCAAAAAGAGTCCTTGAGGTCGTGGACATCGCATGAAAATTCTCCCAAACATATAAAATTCTAAAGATTGTTGTCATGAGGTCAGAACTCTATTTTCCTATTTTAAACTTTTTTCACTTAAATTGATGACATTTGACATGATTTCAAATTTCGATAGCCTTCGTCATTGAGTTATGATTCTTCAAACTTTTACAAAACTTAATTTGACTCATTAATTTGATGATAACTACTTACGTAAGAATCATTGGGTGGAACTCTATTTTTGCTTAATTCATGTTCGTCAAGTGCTGACATCACCCTTATGTCATCACCTTATTTCCTTTTGAGAATTCTTAAATATATTATATTCATCATTTAGTTCAAAACATCATAAAAAATTATATTTTTTATAAAAATTTTGAAATATTACTTGATATTATATTACATCCTTGTGATTGACAAAAAATTTCCCAATAGTTTTGGAACCTTTTATTGATTTATAATTGATTTACTCATTTTGATATACTTTTAAATTTTCAAAAATTAGTATTTTCTAGTTTTATAAATTTTAAATTTGTACGATTTATTATACAATGATTAAAGTCACATTAGAAGGTTATGACAATTGAGGTCTATTGGCTGATGGATCAAAGATATGATTTTTAGGTTCTATAACTACAAGAATGGGTAAGGTAGGTGGTTCTAAATTCTTGGATTTAGATAATATAGAAATAACAGTGTTGGTTTCCATAGACAATTTTTGAACAACTACAGCAACTTGTTTATCAATCATCATGGGTGATGAAGGAATGGGTGATACATGTCCTATAAGAGATCTAGATAGAGGGGTAGAAAATGTTGTAGTAACTTTTTCTTTCATAAGAGAAAGTGAAGAAGTCTATTCAAGAGATTTTGTTCAGGAGATGAGTCAGTGATAATGTCTTTTCCTTTATCTTTTTTTGAAATTGTTGGGTGTCTATAAGCCCTCGAAGGAGAGACAAGAAGAGCAAAATGTCGAGTGTCAACCATTATCAAACTAGGGTTTAGGAGGAAGGGAATTGACTAAAATGAAATGTAAATGGAATGTAATGCAGTGCACATAATGAAATGCCTAGTGTTGACTTAGGAGTCGACCCACTATGGTATGTGCTTTGGCTTGAAGACTTGAAAGCCAAGGTAAAATAAGAATTTTCACATAGTGAAAGAGAGAGAAGGTAAAGTTGTCAAATGTGTTTGAACTCATGAAGCATGGCCTTTTGATGGATGAGGAGGAGCACATACAAAAGATAGGATTTTTTGAGGTATGTGACAACATATCACATATTGCTCATGTCTTTAAATAAAGTCTCTCCATTAAAACTTAAACGTCATGTGATGAAGATTATGTCAACACAAACATCTACACATACAAATTTAATATCATGGATAAAATAATCATTAGGATATAACTTCAATAAATCACAACATCATCACAATAATAATAAAACTTAGATAGTAATATCAACTAATTTACATATTCTAAGATCACGAATAATTGAATTAAATCTATCTTCAGATAGGTTTTATAAAGATATCAGCTAATTATTTTGATGTATCAATAAAGTATGATTTTATATCTCTTTTTTGCATGATTACAAATGAAATGATGTCTGATCTCAATGTTCTTAGTTATTGAGTGTATAATAAGATTTTTTGCTAGGTCGATAGCACGTGTTATTATAGTAATAGGTAGATTTTATAATTTGTGTCCATAGTCCTCTAATTGATATTTACCCAAATTTTTTGTGCACAATAATTTCCAGCACATATATACTCAACCTTTATAGTAGACAATGTAATAGAATTTTATTTCTTAAAATCTAAGAAATCAAGTAACTATTTAAAAATAAAAATTATCCGCTAATGCTTTCTTTATTAATTCTATAACTTGCAAAATCAAAATTATAATATGCTAAAAGATTTGTATTTTGATTTTTTAGATACCATATAGCTAGGGTTGTAGTATCAATTAAATATCTAAATATTCTTTTAATTGCCATGAGGTGTGAGTCTTTAGGGTTACTTTGAAACCTTGTACAAAGACAAACACTAAATAAAATATTAAGTCTACTAACTATCAAATATAATAATGACCCAAACATTCCTCTATAGTTTTTATCAATTTATTTTCCTTTTTCATCTCTATATAATTTGACATTTATTTCCACATGAGTTTTTTTGGACTTTAGATTATTCATAATAAATTTTCTAACCCCTTCATGTATTTTTCTTAAGATATGAAAATTTTATTTTCTAATTGCTTAATTTAAAAACTGAAAAAGAAATTTAAGTCACTCATCACGCTCATTGCAGATTTAGTTTGTATCAAAGATGATAATTCATTGTATACAAATTCATCATTTGCACTGAAAATAATATCATCAACATATATTTGAACAATCAGCACATGTATATCAACTCTTTTAGTTGTATCTACATTTCTTCTTTGAAAATTATTTTCTAAAGTGAATGAATTCAACTTTTCATACCAAGCTTATAAAGCTTGTTTTAAATCATATAAGGCTTTCTTTAATCCAAAAACATTATCAAAAAATTCAAAATTTTCAAAACTAAGAGATTGTCTATAATAAAAATTTTTTTAATAAAACCATTCAAGAAAGTATTTTAACATCCATCTGATATAATTTAAAATTATTAGCACATGTGAAAGATAATAGAATTTTAATAGCATCAAGTCTAGCAATAAGAACATAAATTTTCTCATAATTTATTCCTTCCTATTGAACATATCCTTGAACAACTAATCTTGCTTTATTCCTAATTACTTCCCCTTATTCATTTAATTTATTTCTAAACACCCACTTTATATCTATAACATTTTCATGTTCAATTCGTGGAACCAGATAATGGATATTATTTCAATAAAATTGTTCAAGTTTTTCATGCATAACAATAATACAATCTGTGTCTAATATAGCATCATCAATATTTTTAGGTTCAATTTGAGAGGTAAATGTTTTGTGAGTTTGTTCTCTTAATGTAGATCTAGTTTTCACTCTTTCATTCAAATTTCCCAAAACATTTTTTTTGGATAACTCTTAGCATACTTCTAAGATCTAGCTAAGTTTTTATGTTTAGAATTTGGCTCTAAATGGGGTAAGTCTTTTTCTTCACCTTTCATTTCTTTGCTATTGTCAGAACCTATGTCAACACAATTAGTTTCTAAATGTACAATTTTTTGAACCTCTAATTGTTCTACAAATTCTACATGTATATATTCTTCAACAACTAATATTTTTTTGTCATCTATTCAATGTCTTAGAATTTTCAAAATATCCCAAAAATTATTTCATAATTATGTTGATCTACTTGTTCTAAATCTTCTTTACTATTATTCAAATAAAATATTTGCAATCAAATGGTTTGAAATAACTTAGGTCACACTTCTTATTTCTCAAAATTTAGAAGAAACTTTCTTTAATTTTGATCTTATTAATGTATTATTAATCACAAAACATATAGTACTAACAGTTTTAGCCTCAAAATATTTTAGAAGATCATTATTAGCTAATATAGTTCTTGTTAAATCAAGTAATCTTTTATTTTTTCTTTCATTAACACCATTATGTTAAGAAATTCTAAGTGCTGAGAAATTATGAGATATTCTTGATTTGACATAGAAATCAGCAAATAAAGTATTATGAAATTCACCTCCAAGATCGCCTCAAATTTTTATAATGTTCATGCCTAGATCATTTTTTATTGTCTTTGTAAATTCAATGAAATAATCATATGTTTCATTTTTTTGAACTAAGAAAAATACCCAAGTAAATCATGAATAAAATCATCTATAGTAACTAAACTATAATATTTTCAAGCTGAGTTAGCAATTTTACTTGGAACAAATAAATCTAAATGAATCAAGTATAGGGGTCATGATGATGATATGTGTTCGTTTATTTTGAAGGGTTACTAAGTTCATTTTCTTTCAATGCAACTCTCACATGTGAAATTTTTAATTGTTGAAAGTTTCGAAAGCCCTCTAACAAGTCTTAATTTTGATAATTTGTGAATAGTTTTAATATTTATATGACCAAGTGTTATTGCCAAAGATTCATCTATTCTCCATCTTTTTCAAAAATGAGATAAACATTAGATTTAACTAAGTTTTCAATATCTATGAGATAAACATCTTTGACTAAATCACTAGTAAGTAAAACTTGATTATTATTATCATCCATAATTAAACATCCATTCTTTTTAAATCTAACTTCTATGTCATTGTTACATAATTAACGAATATTAATTAGATTATATTTTAGTTTATTAAAAAGAAAAATATTATTCATTAAAGACTAATTACTTAAAAAAAATTATACCATTGTATATTTCCCTTTTTATCATCTACAAATGTTATTACTCCTCCGTTAATTTGATCGAATGTAGAGAGCTATTTTTGATCTTCAGTGATATGTCTTGAACAACCACTATCCAAGTACCATTGTGAGATAGTCTATTGGAGATCCCCTTGAAAAAATAATTAAGTTTTTAGTTTGAGAACCCAAATTACTTTAGATTTAACTATGCTACCCTTAGATACCCATATGTAATGAGTTTTAGGCTTATTTTCAAATTTCATATAGGATTTAGTATGATAAGAATCAAATCTAATTCTTCCTTCCTTAATGATCTTTTCTAACTTTGGAGCAACATATTTAATGCTTCTTGACTGTCACATAATTTATCATAAAAATATTCTAACTCAGTGAATTTCTATTATAATTTATCATCCTTTTCTTTAAACTATCTAGTCTCTATGTATATAAAATATTTATTCTCATAAATGTGACACCACCTATTCATCAAATCAATTAATCTCAAGATTTAATCATTTAGATTAACAAGTTAGCCACAATATCACAAGATAAATAATGAGTTTAACACATGAAATATCAAGTATTTATAATAATCTCGTGAAGAAAATCAAATCTTAATAATATATTTTCTCATTAATTATAATAACAAAATTCATGCTCAAGGGCATTAGTAAATTTCACCCCCAAACTGAATTCATTAGAAGGCTTACAATAGAAATTAGGTTCTAGAAGGATGATGGGTTGATGATGCTCCTAAAGCTAAAATTTCTATGATCTTCAACAATTAGATTAACTAATAATATGATTTAATTAAAAGCTTACATGAATCTAATACGACGTGTCTTTTCTTTTCTCTACTTCACATATCTTCTAAAGAAGCTACATGTAAATCATTTAATACTTAAGATTCTTATCGGATACAAGTCGTTTCATAGAAACTTGATAAGAATCCGATAAACTCTATTATCTAACAAGATATGTCACATGGAAGTAATGATTTCTCATTCAAATTTTACTTGAACTCAGTCAAATAAAATATGAAATGTAAGTGTACTTCATAAATTATAATCTTAATATTTCAAATCATAAGTTTTTTTTCAAGAGTACTTTGCCTGATTTCCAACATATATTTAATATTATTTAGAAACTCTTATTGGATGAATTCAACACCTAATAGATCATTCAATTGATTTGATGTTACAATTATTCAATCATAATCAAATAAAACCAAGAGAACATAAGTGACTATGTAAGTTCTATACCCATATTTTGTTGGACCCATGAAGGCATGATGTTTTGATAATGACAAAATCACTCAAGATCAATTAAAATAATCACACACAATGAATTATGCTTCAATAATATTCATGTGTTCCTAAATGTTAAATGCATTATAAATAAACATGTATACCTACTATAATGTAACATGTATTTCTTATATATGAAGCATGAATGTCATGATTCTAAGCATACAATTGATAAGCTAACAAATAAATGAACATCTAGTGATATGAATCTAAGTGTATGAACCATAAGATCATGGTAAATATATCATATTGCATGTTGTTGTGTGAAAATATTATTATTACTAGAAATCATGACAATTAAATGAGTAATATTTTTAATAATATCTCATTTTTTAGATGTAATGCGAGTTAAAATAATAAAATATTCCATAAATTTCATGAAAATAAATTATAATTATTTAATAAAAAAATTTAACCATTTCATATTTTTGTCAATTTTATTTATTTTTATGATTTCATTCATATTAAAATGAATTACCTACTATTTTATGAAATAAATAAATAATATTTATTATCATGAATAGTTATATAATTTTCACTTGATTTGATGCTTCAGAACATGCCACGTCACCCTTTTCTACTGGTGAATCGATGGCTGATCAATACTTATATCATGTTACTATTTTCCAATTCTTTAGGATGCACCACGTACCCCTAGGAGTAAACTAATCGGATGACGGAGAGTATGTCACACAACTAGTGCACTTGAGTCATAGAGGGCATATCAACAATTATCAACTATCATTAGGTAAAACTATGATTATTGATTATCACCAACAAAATAAAAAGGGCAGACGTTCGTCGACAACAACCATTTTGCCTTCTCCCTCCTCCGCACAATCGAAGCCTCTAGCAACTGGCAAACTCTCCTTATTCCTTCAACTACACCCAAAGCCTTTGGCAAGTGGCCACAAGTCTTCCCCTCTCTTCCAAATGGTGGTGACAGCGGTGTCGAACCATTCTCTCTGCATAATCCTTCCAACGAGTAGCATAGAGCTGTTGGATGATATTCATCCACCTTTTAGTGTGGTGTGACATGATCGGACAATGCAAACTTATCGCATCAACATCTCTTAATGTTCTAGAGGCAGATCTAACAAAGGACAATAATAGTTTTAGATTTATTTCCTATTTTATTTAGCTTTTGTAATGAACGATAATTTCTGGACATTCGCTAGAAATAATCGAAAGAACACACAATGTACTTGATCAAAAGGGTTCCCTTCTCTCTCAAATCCTCTATGACTCATCATGAATCATCCAAGGAGTGATTTTGAATTTTTTTTCATCGATTTTGATCTAGAAATCTAGCTGAAATTCCTTGTCATTTTTCCATCAAGCGGAATGACTTTTTAGTAATTTTTTGGCAATTTCTCTTTGATTAATTAATAGCTTGTTGATTTTCTGTTTTCATTTTAACTCTTTACTCCTTATTAATTGGTGTGAAATTTATTTAGGCATCTTCTAGCATGATTTCATACCTTTTTGTGAATTCTCTCTCATCTCTCACATATTTGTCTAGAAATCGCAGTCAATGTAGGTGTGAGACGTGTTGACCACAATTTTCCCTCTCCTAATTATCGTCTATTTTCTTTTCTCTCCTCTCTTCCACCTAAAAATTCATTTCAAATCTCTTCTTAGCCCCATTTATCTCCCAAAAATTAGTCCAAAAGTCCCTTCGACATCCCACGTGAATCCCCCAAATTTTCTTCCTCTAATCCTTTCTAAATCCCACGTCTATCTACCTTTCTTTTCTCTATTTATTAAATATTAGCTTCTACTATTTAATTTATAAAAATTCTAAAAAAAATCTAGAATTGGTAAAATGATAAAATCAACATTAATAATCACAACATGTTATTCATACTCATTGTTTTGACCTGAGACTTGTGGCTTTACTAATTAATCAATTAAGTTTCAGTAATAAATATTATTAGATTATGGGTATTTAAATCTAACGACAAATGCTCATCAATTTTACCAAGAAATTAATGACTTTAGGTAAAGTAAAATATGGGTATGAAAGGTTAGTCAAATATTAATAGACCCATGATTTTACTTTAAACTTTCTAATGATTTAAATATTGATTCGATCGAATTATGAGTCCAGTGTCAATTTCATCAAAAAAGATTTTTCAAATATATATTGATTATATGTTGAAAATTATACAAGTCAATCTCGTCCGACAAGTTATGATTTAAATTATTGAGATTGAAGTTTATGATGTATACTTCCATCTCATATCTTGTTTGACTAAATTTAGATTTCATTCATATGAAAAATCAGTACTTCCATAAAATATGTCCTATTGGGTTCACAATAGAGCTATTGGATTTCTATTAGGTCTATGTGAACCGACTAGTATTGGATATGCACATTAAGTTCTAAAGGATTCACGTGTTGGTTTCTAATAAGTCTTCACTATCATGAATTAGTAGTTAATAAATATTATAGTTTTAGCCTTAACTCATGATAAATAGACTTTATTTGTGGTAAATTGTGAAAAATGGTTTTTAGTTAGTTAATATGAATTTTGGATAATACATAATTTTATATAATTTTTATGATCATATTTTTGGGATAAAAGAAGAAAATAAAATGAAAAGATAGAAAAAGAGGGGAACCTCCTGGCACAATTGGGTGGAGCTGTGAGTAGGTGCTTGAGCAGCTGAGGATGGACTAGTAGGAGACGTGTGTGTCACTCCCTTTCCATGTCACCAGTGGCTAGTTGGGCGTGGAGCAATGAGTGGTCATACACACATGAGAAAGGGACTCATTGATTAGCAAACCTCGTATTACTATATATCTATCTCAAAATTCGACATATAACTGATGTGGGTCTAAACCCACGGTCACAACCTCCCCATAAGTTTTTAATGATTTTAATACTTAAAATATCCCTTGTTTATCAAAAGGAGTGATGAGTATTTATTGTTAGATTTAAATACCCATAATCTAATAATATTTATTACAGAAACTTAATGAATAATTAGTAAAGTAATGAGTCTCAGGTCAAACACAAAGAGTAGGAATAACTTGTCATGGGTGTTAATTTTGATTTTATTATTTTAGTGATTCTATAAATTTTATGAATTAAATAATAAAAACTAATATTTAATAAGTAGTGAAGAGAAAAAGGGAGATATGCATGGGATTTAGAAGGATTAGAGGAAGAAATTTTGGGGGATAGATGTGGGATATCGAAGGGACTTTTGGACGAGTTTTTGGAGATAGAAATGGAGTTAAAAAGGGATTTTAGATGAATTTTTAGGTGGAGGGAAGGAGAGAGGAAAGAAAATAGACAATAATTAGGAGAGAGAAAATCATCGTCAACATTTCTCATGCCTATGTTGACCACGATTTATGAATGAATATGCAAGAGAGAATTTGTGAAAAATATGTGAAATCACACTAGAAAATGCCTGAATCAGTTTCACACCTATTAATGAGTAAACGGTTCAAATTTTTTACTTATTGACAATATTAGGAAGCCTCTTAACCCTCAATTTAATTCAAATAACTTATGTCCTATATATGGTGAAAATGATCATTCCAAATTTTAATATTATAATTTAGATTAATCATTTTAACCTATGCAAAAACAAGTGCAAGTAGCCACAATTTTAATAGAAATAGGGAGCATTTTCCTAATTCTTATCATCATAATGAGAGGAATAATTTTTTATGGAGAGTCCTAAATAATATGCAAAATCAAGAAGCACTTAGGCCCAATTTAAATTCTAAATTTCCTCCAAAATAGGAAAAAAAATTTCAAAAAATACAGCCCTCTCATGATGTTATGGAAATGATACAACAAATGAGTCAAATGATGCAACTATGAATCAAATGATATAACTATGAATCAAATGATGTTGCAATAGAAATAAATTATAGAGGCTCTTAGGAATAGGAGAGAAGAGGGATAGTGATAATTCCCTGAATTATCATGTTAAAAGGACAATATGATTAATGATTAAAGCCTAAAAAATATAAGAATATAATAATTACATATTAAATTTTTTACTTACACATTTTCATACTTTAGTTTATAAATTATATCATTTTCCTATTTTCTACAGGAATATGAGTGTCAAGATAAATGACAAGGGGAAAAATTAATTTACAACTATGATGTATGGCAAATAATGCAATCAAAGGGATTTATGTAATTTGTCAATATAAAAATGTAAAACTATAAAGAAGACTTACTTATAAATGTTGCAAGATGTAGGGGTAAGATTAGAAGATCCAAGGTAGGGCACACAAGCCCAAAAGATAAGAGCTGCCACCAGCCCTCTCCTCATTCACGATCTGTCCCTCCCTTTCTTCTTCCTCCTTGGGTGCATCTCTCTCCTACTGTGGGGATGGCTTGCTCCTCCTCTCTCCCTTGGTGCCACCTATAGCACACCATAGGTGGGCCAGCTCATCTCTCCCCTTCTCGTCCTATGGTGACAACATCGACAACAATCGTGGGTCTCCTCCCTTAGCACAGCAAGAAGAGGATCAACCGAAGACGTCCCTACATGAGGCCGCCATTCTCTCCCCATGTCTGTCAAAACAAGAGGGAGAAATTAGTGTCGTCCTATTACTTTGACTTTTGTGTAACTGAACTTTTTTTATCCTAATTAATACAACCAAAATTTCATGATATTCTATCCCCCTTCATTGAAAGAAGTGGGAAGTCATCCTCGTTAACCATTCATGATTTATTTTTGAGGTAGTTGGTTAAACCTTGAGAGAAAATTTTCTCTCACCGTGCATTGAAAATTCTAGGTCATGGTTGCTGAATTTCAGAGAGTAAATAAATCAAAATATCACTATTAAGTAATATACATCAACTAATTCAAAATTCTCCTTGTATTTGACCTAGTTTTCCACTAATTCATCAAGGAACTAATCCCAAAAAAATTAGTTTATAAATTTAAAATTGACGACCTTAATAACAACGACTTAAAATCAATAAAACAGCTACCTAGTCAGCCCATAGAAAATCATGGGAAATGCTCAACTATAACATTTCAGCAAGGGGAGTCTAATAGCATGAATCTAGGAAAAAACCCCTGAAATGATAATGTTAGGATAGTGAATACATTAAAGAGTGGGAAGATTTTATCTAATCCTTATCCCTAAATAGTAGAAGAAAAAGAAAATGTGGACAACCTAAAACAAAATCGAGTACATGAAGATTTTCTAGATTCTACCAAAGAAATTATGAAAGAAAAGACGACCATTCCATTTCATAAAGCTCTAGAATATAGACAAAGAAAAAAGAACATAATGAAGAAATAAAGAAAATTTTACAAGATGTGCAAATTAATCTTCTTTTACTCACTACCATTAAACATATTCCTAAATATGCTAGAGTTTTAAAAAAAATTTATACACCAAAAAAGGCACCTAGAGTAGAAAAATTATTGACGTGACTTAATTGTTGTATAATAAATCATGCAAATTTAAAATTTATAAAACTAGAAAAGACTAATTCTTAGAATTTTAAATGTTTATCAGAAAGAATAAATCAATTATAAATTGATAAAAGATTTCAAAAATAGTGGGAAATTTCCAAGTCGATCACAGGGATGTAATATAATATCGGGTAATATTTTAGAATTTTTCTAAAAGAATATGATTTTTTTATGATTTTTTAACTAAATGATAAATATAATCTATTTAATAAATGCGAAAAGGAAATAAGGCAATGACGTCAGGTGACGTCAGCACCTGAAGAACACAAATCAAGCGGAAACAGAGTTCCGGCCTACGATTCTTTCATAAGCAATTACTGTCAAATTAATAGATTAAATTTAGTTCTGTAAAAGCCCGAAGAATCGTAACTCAAGTACGAAATATATTGGATGTTGAAATCGTGCCAAAGATTACTAATTTAAATGAAAATAAAGTTTAAAACATGAAAAGTAGAGTTCTGACTTCGCAACGGCGATCACTAGAATTCTACGTGTTTAGAAAAGAAATCGTACATTGTCCACGGCCTCAAAGGCTCTCCTTGGACAAAGATGATGTGGGTGATCTCTAGAACTTCTTTCGAAGCCCAAAAATCGGTGGAATGGATCGCCAAATCGTTTCCGGCAGCTGTCACCTAGCGGAACAGAAAAATGGCGACTTGTCGCCCTCTGGTGACTGTCACTCGACGGAGGTGTGATGGATGGAGGTGGGCGCGTCTCAAGGGCTTCGTCCTCAAGTTAGCGTAGTGAGAGGAGGCCCTTTATCGCATCTAGTACGCTCTTAGGAGGAGGCGACTGGTCTCTCAACAAATCGTCCTCTTCCCAACGATGGCTTGTTCGTCGATCAAGTAGAGATGATTTCTTCGTTGAGTTCATGATGTTTTGTCCATAATCCTACACCAATTTCGGCCACGATGCTCTGCGAATCGCATTAACTAAGTTTTTGTTGAATTTTTGGTGATTTTTGTAGTTTAATCGCTCTCCAAAAATTGCAATTTCTTCACCGGTTGTCCACCTACGAGAGAGAGAAAGAGGGAGAGATGAGATAAGTATTAAAATGCCCTCAATATATGACATCATAAGGATCATTTTATAATGGTCAGTTAGGGGCATTGTTGGCATTTAGAAAATATGCAGGAAAAAGTAAGGCACGAGGTTTAGTGCCACATCGATTTTCTAGGTGAGTTTCACATGGATATAATACGGGCACTTCTTTAGTCATCAATAGGTACAAATCACCTACATGTGTACGAACACTCCTTACCCCACGCTCGGCTGGCCACTGGTGACGTGGAAGGGGAGTGACGCACATGTCAGCCGCTTGAGCCTCGAGCTCGCAGTCTGGTCCTTAGCCGCTCGAGCCTTCAGCTCGCGGTCCTTAACCACTCAGCAGCTTCGCCCGACTAGGCCTCCGACCCACTAGTGGGCCCGAGTGGCGAGCGGATTTTTTCATTTTTTCCTTAAATTTTTTTTTTTCATTTCTCTCACCAAAATAAAATTATAAAATCATGTAATTAAGCAAAAATTCATAGTAATCAACTAGAAACTACTTTTCATGATTTAACACAAAAATAAGTCTATTTATCATGAGTTAAGACTAAAAACATCATCTTACTAAGTTATTAACTCATAATAATGAAGACTTATCACACCCCCAAACTTAAGTCATTGCTAGTCCCTTAGCAATAAAATTTCAGACATCATATTTCAATGCACAAAATACAATTAGAAATGATGAACCTCTAGATATTTTAGACTCTTTTATCAAATATTGAAGAAAGATATCAAGCACTTAAATGTCTAAACACTCCTTAGAATAACAATATAAATTTCACTTCTTCAATCTACATCTTTATCACTTCTTTACTCATTGATATAATTCACAAGATGGTCCAATTATCAAAAATCATCCAAGCATAATATTGATCCTACCTTTTCCTTTCCTATGGCTTGATTTTTTAAGTTTGCACTATATTTCTTCTTCCTCTTCTTTTTTTTTTTCGTGGTGAATAAGCAGCTTTTCCTATAAACAAATTTCGACAATGAGAATGATGTCTCACACCCTCTATGTGTACTATTCGTTTCCAGGGCTTTCACATTATCCACTTATTTTACAGCAAGTGTTTCTCATTTTCAAATTTTTTTCACACTACTCATTTTTTTCTATTTTTCGAAACAAGTAATTTCTCCTCACAAGTCCTATAGATCAGGGTGTAAAAATCTCCATTAAACTCAAATGATCAATCAAATTTTCTCATCAAGTAAATTCTATCTATCAAGATCATGAAGTGAAAAATCTGTAAAATCAAATCTATGTTATCTGTAATGTATCCAAGGAGTATTCCAACATTTTAGGCTATTGAATCATTCTCTTAACTCAATAATAATCGTCCTAATATCATTTGGTATCAATCAATCTAATTGACTTAATTTTTCCGTGCACATAATATGATGTAAAAAATTAGATAGTTCTGAAAATTATGCCTCTGTTTCAGTTCTGTCAGTTTTGTTTTCAGCAACAATTCATTTGTAAAAATAATAAATCAAAACTATCATTTTCATAACAGTAATTCCGAATTTGAACAATATATGCCTAGGGGTTTGAAATGTGAGAAAAGGGTCTCTAAAATTTCAAGTTTTTGACTTTTTTTTTTTCTACTGGTTTTTGACAGTCTGCACTCTACACAATTTTCTATTAATTCTGACAGAACTAGCTAATTAGTACTATATTTTTTCAAAAAATTGCTCTTATAGATGATAAAAAATTGCCAACACATGTTCTTGTTCAATCTACAACATTAAGACTTAATATCTTCATCACCTTACCCCCTAACTTAAATTTGACATTGTCTTCAATGACACAAATTACAGAAAATATAATTTTCAGTCAAGTATGCATATAAGCAAAATTAAGCACGAAAAATATTATAATAAAGGATCAAGTTCAAGAACATATAACCTCAGGCTCGCTTTCAATTTCCCACTTTGTCTTACACTCCACTCCTCCTGCACTTTTATTTTTTTTTCTTAAAAGAAGAAAATAATATAGAAAAATAGATGCTGTGAAATTCAACAAAAGTAAAGTACTAATTTAAACAGAACCATGAGTTGCCTCCCATGTAGTGTTGAGTTTAATGTCTCTAGTTAGACACAATAATTTCATTCTCGAATTTCTTTTAATAATAAAACCTCTATTTCTACAAGGCATTCATATTCTATGTAAGGTTTAAGTCTCTATCTCTTTACCTGAAAACTATGATCATTTTTAATGTCTCTAATCATTACAGCTCCATGATCATATATTTCTTCCACCACATAAGGTTCTGTCCATTTTGATTTCAATTTTCCTAGAAATAGTTTCAATCTAGAATCATATAACCATACTTTTTGTCCAACTTCAAAAAATTTTCTGCTGATGTATCTATCATGAAAGATTTTAGTTTTTTCTTTATAAATTCTATGATTTTCGTAAACTTCATTCCTTAACTCCTCTAATTCATATAGCTGAAAAATTCTATGCTCACCAATTGATTTTTCATCCATACATAAATTTTTTATAGCCCATAATACTTTATGTTCTATTTTCACAAGAAGATGACATGGTTTCCCAAAAATGAGACAAAATGGAGACATACCTATGAAATTTTTATAAGCTGTTCTATATGCCCATAATGCATCTTGTAATTTCATGGGCCAATCCTTCTTATCTGGTCTAACAATTTTTCTCAAAATTCTTTGAATTTCTCTATTTGCTACTTCAACTTGCCCATTTGTTTAAGGATGATATGGAGTGGCTACTCTATGGTGTACTCTATTTTTTTTCAATAGTTCTCTGAAATATCTATTTGTAAAATGTGTTCCTTCATCACTAATAATCACTCTAGGACATCCAAATCTTGAAAAAATATTTTCCTGCACAAATTTCATCACAATTTTATTATCATTAGTTCTAGTAAAAATAGCTTTCACCCATTTAGACACATAATTAATAGCAAGCAAGATATATTCATATTTTTCAGTTGATGGGAATGGACCCATGAAATCTATACCCCATACATCAAAAATTTCAACTACTAACATATTACTCATAAGTATTTCATCTTTTTTATTTAAGTTACCTATGGATTGACATGATATACATGTTTTACTGAATTCTATAGCATCTCTAATTATTGTAGGCCAATAAAAATCACATTGAAAAATTTTTGTAGCAATTTTTCTTCTAGAAAAATGTCCTCCACAATTAGATGAATAACACATTTTAAGAATGCTATAATATTCTTCTTCAGGAACACATTTTTTAAGAATTTGATCATTACCCAAGTAATATAAATCAGGATCATGTCAAAAATAATTTCTAATCTTAACAAAAAAATGATTTTTTCTATTCTTATCTCACTATTTTAGAATTTTTTCAAAAACCAAAAAATTAATAATATGTGCATACCATGGTGATGATTGATGTTGAGCTCCCATCAATTGCTCATCTGGAAATATATCTTATAAAGGTGCTGTATTTGTTCTTATATCACTCAATCTAAAAAGATGGTCAGTAACAACATTTTCGAAACCTTTTTTATCTTTTATTTCCAAATCAAATTACTACAACAATAATATCCATCTTAATAAACGTGGCTTTACATCTTTCTTATTAAGTAAATATTTTAATACTGTATGATCAGTATAAATGATGATTTTAGCTACTAAAATATATGATCTAAATCTTTCTAATAAAAATACTACAACTAATAACTCTTTTTCAATTGTGGTATAATTTAATTGAGCATCAAAAATAGTTTTTCTACCATATAAAATTACTATAGGTTTTGACTCTTTTCTTTGTCCTAAAATAGCTCCTACTACATAATTTGATGCATCACACATTATTTCAAATGGAAGAGACCAATTAGGAGCTTGTAAAATAGGTGTCTCAGTAAGTAATCTTTTTATTTCAGAAAAAGATTCAAAACATTTCTCATCAAAATTAAAAGGCATATCTTTAGATAATAATATGGTGAGAGGTTTAGAAATTTTTGAAAAATCTTGAATAAATTTTCTATAATAACTTGCATGTCCCAAGAAAGATCTAATCTATTTTACTAAATTTGAGGGTTGCATTTTAGATATAATATCAATTTTCACTTTATCTACCTCCAAACCTCTTTCACTCACAATATGTCCCAACACAACTCTTTCTCTAATCATAAAATATGATTTCTCCCAACTCAAAACTAACTTTTTCTCTATACATTTATTCAGCACATGTTGTAAATGATTTAGGCATTTATGAAATGATTCACTAAAAACAAAAAAATCATCCATAAAAATTTTCATGCATTTTCTAATCATATCAGAAAAAATAGACAGTATACATCTTTGAGATGTAGCTAGAACATTACATAATCCAAAGGGCATGTATTTAAAAGCAAAAGTACCAAATGAACAAGTAAAAATCATTTTTTCTTGATTTAAAGGATTTATATAAATTTGATTATAACCAGAATATCCATCTAGAAAACAAAAGAATCTTTTTCCAACTAGTTTTTTAAGAATTTGATTAGTAAATAGTAGGGGAAAATGATCTTTTCTAGTTACTGAATTTAATTTTCTATAATCAATACAAACCCTCCAACTAATGGTTAATCTTGTTTGTATTTCCTCCCCATTTTTATTTTTTATAATCGTGATTCCTAATTTCTTTGATACCATCTGTGTAGGACTAACCCATTTACTATCTTAAATAGGATAAATAATATCAGCAGCCAACTATTTTAAAATTTCTTTTTTTACTACTTATATCATGTTAAGATTTAATCTTCTTTGTGGTTCTCTACTTAGTCTAGCTCCTTCCTCTAAATATATATTATACATACACACATTCATATCAATGCCTCTAAGATCATCCATTTTCCAGTTAATAGCTTTCTTATTTTTTCGAATTACTTCTAATAATTCTTCCTCTTGCTCATTATTCAAATCAGCTACAATAATAACAAGGAATGAGTTATTTTCCTCCAAAAATGTATATTTTAAATTAAAGGGAAGAGGTTTTAGCTCTAAATTCGTGTGATTTTCTTCCTTTTTCTCCCATATTTTTATGTTTTCGATTTCCATTAATTCTTCCATCACACAATTATCAATAATATCTAGACCATCAAAATCATCTAAAAATTCTATGATATGACCATCATACACTTGAGATTTCTTAAGATCATTTGATACCTCAAAAATTTTAATTTTTACTGATTGATCTCCACATGAAATTTTTGCAATACTGGTAGGGAAATCAATATTCATCTTTGCTGTATGCAAGAATGGTCTCCCTAAGATGATTGGGGTATCATAAAACTGTCTATTAAAATGCATTTCTAGCACTACAAAATCAGCTAGAAATTTACATCCTTTCATTGTTACTATCACATTTTCTAAAATACCTTTAAGATTTTTAATTGATCTATCAGCAAATTATAATGTGATAGTAGATGGTTTAAGATCAGAAATATAAAATTTATCACAAATACTTGCATGCAATAAATTAATACTAGCACCGGTATCAAGTAATACATTCTGAAAAATAAATCTACTAATATCACACGAAATTAAATGAGTACTAATATCTTTTGATTTATATGAAACTTGATTTAATAATAAAGCACTAGCATGCATAGATAATTTTTCTACTCTAGGTGTTCTTTTTGGTGTACACATTTCTTTTAAAACTCTAACATATTCAGAAATATGTTCAAGTATAGTAAGTAAAGGAAGACTAATTTGCACATATTGTAAAATTTTCTTTATTTCTTCATTATATTTCTTTTTCTTTCTTTGTCTAGGTTCTAAAGTTTTAGGAAATGGAATTTTTGTTTTTTATTTCAGATTTTCATTGATAGAATCTAAAAGTTCTTCATTTTCTTCTTCTTGATTTTGTTTTGGACTATCCACCTTTTCCTCTTCTACTATTATTTGGGGATAAGGATTAGGTAAAATTTTTCTATTCCTTAATGTATTTACTGTCCTAACATTATCATTTCATGGGTTTTTTCCTAGGTTCATGTTACTAGACTCTCCTTGCTGAAATCCAACAGTTGAGTGTTTTCCTAGATTTTATATGGGCTGATTAGGTAGTTGTCCCTCTTCTCTCCTATTCCCAAGAGCCTCTATAATTTGTTTTGTTGCAATATCATTTGATTCATAATTCGTTGCATCATTTGACTCATTTGCTACATCATTTCCATAGCATTAGGTTGAGTATGAGAGGGCTGAATTTTCTAAAATTTGTTTTCTTATTTTGGATGAAATTCAAAATTTAAATTGGGTCTAAGTGCTTCTGAATTTTAAATATTATTTGGATCTCTCCATGAAAAATTATTCCTTACATTATGATTATAAGAATTAAAAAAAAGGCTCCCTATTTCTATTAAAACCGTGGGTTACTTGTACTTATTCTTGCATAGGCTGAAATGATTGATCTAAATTATAACATTGAAATTCGGAATGCTCATTTTCACCATACATAGGATATGAATTATTTGAATTAAATGGAGGATTAGGAAGCTTCTGAAAATTCTCAATAAATACATCAAATTTATCTAATTTTTTATTAATCTGATTAACCTCATTTCTTATATTAGAGTCATCTTGTTAATGAAATTCATACATTCCTTTCTTCTTATCTCTATCATATAACTCAAAAGAAGCTTGATCTCTCAAATTTTCACTTAAATTTTCATAAAGGCTATAAATCTCATCAGGGGTCTTCTCTATAAATACTCCTCCACATATATAATCAACCATATTCCTATATTATTCTAATAATCTATCATAAAAATTTTATTGAGCTGCCACTTAGGTATAACATGATGAGAACATTTTCTAAGTAAATCTTTGAATTTTTCTCATGTTTCATGCAAAGTTTCTCCTAGCCTTTGAGCAAAACTTCATATATGTTTTCTCATGTTTTGAGTTTTTCTTAAAGGGTAAAATTTTCAAAGAAAAGCCTGTTCTATATCTTTCCAACTAGTTAATTCTCTATCTAAGGTAAATAGCCAATAACTAACCTTGTCCCTAAGTGTATGAGAAAATAATTTCATCTTAATAATTTCCGGTGTAACTTGAGGAAGATTAACTAAATCACATATCATATGAAATTTTTCTAAATGCTGATAAGGCTCCTCTAAAGGTAATCCATGAAAATTAGGAAGTATTTAAAAAATTCTTGAATTTATTTCGAATTTTACAGTGAGTGCTAATGGAACTCTAATATTAGATGCTCTTTGAAATGAATCAAGGATATAATGATTTTTCATGGCCATAGGATTGTCCTCAGTTTGACTTGTGCTATCTTCAGGATCTATTGAAATTAATTTTTCTTTAGAATTTTTAGTTTTAGGCAAAATAATAAGAGGATTCTCTAGTCTTTGATGTAAAGATCTTCTACCATACATAAAAATAAATAAATTTGAGGCAAAAAGTTTAATAACCATTACTCTCCTTCAGTTTGCTCATATCCTTGCTTTGCTACTTTTCATGTTACTCTCTTTTTTTTTCTATAAGACAAAAATAAAAACAAGAGTTATATTTTTTATATTCTAAAAGAAAAATAGAAAATTATCAAATATTATGTAATACATCCACAGCAATAGTGCCAAAATTTGATGTGACTTAATCGTTGTATAATAAATCACGCAAATTTAAAATTATAAAACTAGAAAAGACCAATTCTTGGAATTTTTAATGTTTATCAGAGTGAATAAATCAATTATAAATCGATAAAAGATTTCAAAAATAGTGAGAAATTTCTAAGTCGATCACAAGGATGTAATATAATATTGAATAATATTTTAAAATTTTTCTAAAAGAATATAATTTTTTTATGATTTTTTAACTGAATGATAAATATAATCTATTTAATAAATGCAAAAAGTAAATAAGACAATGACGTCAGGTGATGTCAGCGCCTGAAGAACATGAATTGGGCAGAAATAGAGTTCTGGCCTACGATTCTTTCATAAGCGATTACTATCAAATTAATAGATCAAATTTAGTTCTGTAAAAGCTCAAAAAATCGTAACTCAAGTACGAAATATATTGGATGTTGAAATCATGCCAAAGATTACTAATTTAAATGAAAATAAAGTTTAAAATAGGAAAAATAGAGTTCCGACTTCGCGGCGGCAATCGTCAAAATTCTATATGTTCAGAAAAGAAATCGTGCAATGTCCATGGCCTCGAAGGCTCTCCTCGGACAAAGACGATGTGGGTGATCTCTAGAACTTCTTTCGAAGCCCAGAAATCAGTAGAATGGATCGTCAAATCGTTTCCAACGGCTGTCACCCGGCGGAATAGAAAAATGGCGACTTGTGGCCCTCCGGCAACTTTCATTTGACGAAGGTGTGCTGGATGGAGGTGGGGCACGTCTCAGGGGCTTCGTCCTCAAGTTAGCGTAGCAAGAGGAAGCCCTTTATCACATCTAGTACGCTCTCAAGAGGTGGCAACTAGTCTCTCGGCATATCATCTTCTTCCTAGCGACGGCTTATTCGTCGATCAAGCGGAGATGATTTCTTCGTTGAGTTCGCAATGTTTTGTTCAGAATCTTACACTAATTTCGGCCACGATGCTCTGTGAATCACATTGACTAAGTTTTTGCTGAATTTTTGATGATTTTTGTAGTTTAATCACTCTTCGGAAATCGTGATTTCTTCGTCGATTGTCTACCTACGAGAGAGAGAAAGAGGGAGAGATGAAATAAGTATTAAAATGCCCTCAATGTATGATGTCATAAGGATCATTTTATAACGGTCAGTTAGAAGCATTGTTGGCATTTAGAAAATATGTGGGAAAAAGTAAGGTGTGGGGTTTAGTCCCACATCGGTTTTCTAGGTGAGTTTCACACAGATATAATACGGGCGCTTCTTTAGTCATCAATAGGTACAAATCACCCGCGTGTGTATGAACACTCATTGCCCCATGCCCGGTTGGCCACCAATGACGTGGAAGGGGAGTGACACACATGTCAGCCGCTTGAGTGCCTAGCTCGCAGTCCGCGTCGCCAACTGCTTGAGCCTCGAACTCGCAGTCTGGACCTTAGCCACTCGAGCCTTAAGTTCGCAGTTCTTAGCCACTCAGCGGGTTCGCCCGACTGGGCCTCCGACCTACTAGCGGGCCCGAGTGGCAGGCAGATTTTTTTGTTTTTTCCTTAAATATTTTTTTTTCATTTATCTCAACAAAATAAAATTATAAAATCATGTAATTAAGCAAAAATTAATAGTAATCAACTAGAAACCACTTTTCACGATTTAACACAAAAATAAGTATATTTATCATGAGTTAAGACTAAAAATATCATCTTACTAAATTATTAACTCATGATAATGAAAACTTATCAATTATTTATGCATGCTAGTGCTTTATTACTAAATCAAGTGTCATATAAATTAATAGATACTATTGTTCCTTTAATTTTGTGTGATATTGATAGATCTATAAAAAATCCTGAAGGTATTTTAGAAAATGTGATAGTAACAATTAAAGGGTGTAAATTTTCAACTAATTTTGTGGTGCTAGAAATGGATTTTAATGGATAGTTTTATGATACCCCAATCATCTTAGGGAGACCATTCTTGTATACAACAAAGATGAATATTGATTTCCTCAAAAGTATTGTAAAAATTTCATGTGGATATCAATTAGTATAAATTAAAATCTTTGAGGTGTCAAGTGATTTTAAAAAGTCTCAAGTGTATGATTATCATATCATAGATCTTTTAGATGATTTTGATGATCTAGATATTATTGATTATTGTGTGTTGAAAGAATTAAAGGATATTGAGAATATAAATATGGGAGAGAAGAAAGAAGAAGATCACATAAATTTGGAGTTGAAACCTCTTACCTCTAATTTAAAATATATATTTTTGGAGGAAAATAACTCATTTCTTATTATTATTATAGTTGATCTGAGTAATGAGTAAGAGGAAGAGTTATTAAAAGTACTTCGAATAATAAGAAAGCTATTGGATGGAAAATGGATGATCTTAGAAGCATTGAAATAAATGTTTGCATGCATAATATATATCTACAAGAAGGACCTAAAGCTAGAAAGGAGTCAAAATGAAAATTAAATATTAACATGCTAGAAGTTTAAAAAAATAAATTTTAAAGTGGCTGACTGTTGATATTATTTATCCTATTTCAGATACTAATGGGTTAGTTCTACACAAGTAGTGTCAAAAAAAATCAGGGATCACCAAATATCATTATTTATCCTATTTCAAATCAATGTCTATATCATTGACTTACCACTTAATTGGGGTATATCCTCTACATTCAATGCGTCAAACTTGATTGAATACTATAGACCACCAAATATACCTAATAATATGTTTGAGCCTCAACCCTTTCTTCAAAGAGACACCTCTCTTTTAAACTCTAGTTTTCAGCCTCTCATAGGAATTGAGCAAGTGGTAAGTTTTCTAATAATCTATTCCTTCCTTTTGAACATAGCCTTGAACAACTAATCTTACTTTATTCCTAATTACTTCCTCATATTGATTTAACTTATTTCTAAACACTTTCTTTGTCTTTATAATTATTTTTTTCAAATTACCCAAGTTCTTCATGCATAGTAATGATCTAAATGTATCTAAAAAAGCATCATTAATATTTTATGGCTTAATTTGAGAAATAAATGCCATATGAGTTTGTTCTCTTAATGTAGATCTAGTCCACACTCTTTCATTTATATTTTCTAAAATATTTTTTTTTCGATGACTCTTAGCATACTTCTAGGCTCTATGTAAGTTTTTATATTTAAAATTTTACTCTAGATAAGGTAATACTTCATCATCTTCTGTTTCTTTACTATTGTCAGAACTTGTGTCAACATAGTCAATTTCTAAATGCAGAGTCTTCTAAATGTTAGTTGTTGTACGAATTTTACATATAGAGATTATTCAACAACTTATATTCTTTTGCTATAAGTTTTATGTGCCTTAAAATTCTTAAAGTATCTTAAAAAAATTCCTTCATCACTATATTAATCAAATTTTTCTAAATCATCTTTTATCATTATTCAAAATAAAACAATTGCCACCAAATGGTTTGAAATAACTTAGCTTAGTCTTCTTATTTCTTAACAATTTATAAGGAGTTTTCTTCAATTTTGATCTAATTAATACTTTATTAATCACATAACATGTGGTGCTAATAGCTTCAATACAAAAAAAATTTGGAAGATCATTATCAGCTAGCATGATTCTTGATAAATCAAGGATCTAGTTTTTCCTTTCAATGACATCATTTTGTTGAGTAATTTTTGGTGATGACAAAGTATATGATATTCTTAATTTTTCACAAAAATCAGAAAATAAAGTATTCTTTATTTCACTTCCATGATCACTTAGAATTTTTCTAATGTTCATACTTAAATCATTTTGTATTTTCTTTGCAAATTTTGTGAAGTAATCATATGTTTCACTTTTGTGAACTAAGAAAAATACTCAAGTAAATTGTGAATAATCATTTAAAATAACTAAATAATAATATTTTCTAGCCAAGTTATAAATCTTACTTGTACCAAATAAGTCTAAGTGAATCAAGTCTAGGGGTAGTGATGATGAGATGTGTTCCTTTGTTTTGAAAGGTTCCTTATGTTGTTTTCCTTTAATGCAACTCCAACATGTGAAATTTTCTATATTTGAAAGGTTTGGGAGTCTTCTAACTAATCTTAATTTTAATAATTTTTGAATAGTTCTAATATTTATATGACTAAGTTTTCTATGCCAAAGACCCATATGTTCTTCATCTTTTTTAACAATAAAATAAACATTATATTTAATTAATTTTTCAAGATCTATGACATAAACATCTTTGACTCTATCACTAGCAAACAAAATATGACTATTCTTATCATCCATAAGTAAATATCTATTCATTTTAAATCTAACCTTCATGTCATTGTCACATAATTGACTAATACTAATCAAATTATGTTTTAGTCCATCAAAAGGTAGAATATTCTTAATTAAAGATTGATTATTTAAAGAAATATTTCTATACCCTTAGATTATGATTTCTATAAAAAATTTTAGTTTGGGATCCTAAATTATCTTGTGTTTAATTGTGCTACCCTTAGGTACCCATATGTAATGTGTTTTAGGCATGCTTTCATATTTAATATAAAATTTAGTATTGTAGGAATTAAATTATGATCTTTCTTTCCTCCATAATCCTTTCTGACTTTTGAGTAGCATATTCAATGCTCCCTAACTACCACATAATTTATTATAAAAGGATTCTAAGTTCGTTAATTTATTTTCTAATTTTTTATCCATTTTTTAGATTATTTAATCTTTGTGCGTACCATATTGTTCTGATTTTTAAGCCTTTAATTTTTTTATTTAAATCAGAAATCATTTTAACGTGCATATGTAGTTAGGTGTTGAAATAGATAAGACAAATGAGGATTTTTAGCTCATAAATACATCAGCTAATTTTGTCTTTCTTACATTTATGTTCTATGTTCTATGTTTGTTCATAGCTAAAGGGTATATAATAAAACAAGTGTCATCATAGTATTCATCAGAAATATGAAATTTCTTAAGAAGATATTCATTCTCAGTTGATAACCTACCAATGATTCTTGCCTAATATTTTTATATATCCTCTAATATTATAATTGATTTTCCAAGTGTATGGTTTTCATTCTATATAATTTTCAATTTTCTCTGTAAACTATCAACAACATTTATCAATTCATCATAATCTTTTTGTGAGAAAGAGGAATTATAATCATATATCTTAAAGATTTTACCATTAAACTGACGTTGTCTTGTTTCTCTTTCCCCTCATTTGTACTTCAATCACTATCACTTTACATTTCCATCATTGTCCTTTTTTCTTCCTTATTTTTAACATTGGACAATCAATCTTGAAATGACTTGGCTTCTTACATTCAAAATTTTGGTCAACATTTTCAGGTAGATTATTTAGATCTTCGGTGTGCCTGAAAACTTTCTTTCTCTTTCATAATGTATTTAACCTTTTAGTCAATAATTTAATCACATTTTTCATCATCTGATAGTTTACTACATATAAGAGAAAACTCACTCCCATGTTTTGCTACATTTAAGAGAAAACTCTTTCATCTATTTACTTATATCTACATCTACTTCATGTTTGGAAGAGAACCAATAATATTATCAAAGTGAGTAATATTTATTATTCTATTATTGCTATTTTCTTAGCCATTTAATCACCAGTCAAAGATATAAATAGTTTTCTACTTAATTCAATATTAGAATAAGTTTTCTCATAATTTATCGATCCATTAACAAAATGTCAATTTTGTTAATCTATGCATAACATTTTGATGAGTAGGCATGAATTATTTTAGATGGAAAAAGATGAATCTATCTATAACTATGTCAAGAGATTTGATGAGGTCTCTTTGTATGTAATTTCAAGTTTGTCCCAAATTTCTTCGATTATCTCACAACTTGACATATGATTAAATTCATAAAAATAAATAGCATTCAATAAGATATTTATGACCTTTAAATTTAATATACAATTATACTCCTCTATGAGCTCATCATCAGATTTTTATGGTCTTTTTTTAATTATTTTTGAAATCTTTGATCATTAACCTGTAACACAAATTCTTACCCTTGTTTTCTAAAATGTATAGTTCCATCAAATATAGGTGGTCTATGATTTGAGATTTCAATAGTTTCACTAACCATAGGATCTACTCCTTGAGATATATAAATATCTATGAATTACGGTGAGCTTTGATACAAATTGAAAGATCTAAGCACCTTAAAATACTAAGAGGGGGGTTGAATTGATGTTTTTATAATCTTAAATTTACTTTCTAAATCACAAAGGTGTCAACACACATGCTAACATTATTCTTTAGAATTATCTAACATGTAGGCTTTCTTTCTCTCTCCTCTACTGAGTTGTCTTATAGTTTTCTCTCCCTCACAAATTGATATAGTACTACCAGTGATCCACCTCTAGTGAGGGGGGAGAATGCATCTAGTGGCAGACAGAACCCCTCGCCACCACAGCACGCGGCCGAGGCGACAAAAGAGACCCCACCCCCACATTGTCAACTAGATCGCAGAGCTCGAGCAAGGACAAGAAACCCCATGTTCCACTACACCGCATGAAGGGCTTCCCACCCCTTGGGCCCACATCAGGTCCATGGTAGGAAGGGACGGCTCACTCCATTTTGGCCCTCGCCCATCCTATTACCTCCTCCTTTTGGCCATATGTGTGGGCCCAATTGGAGGAGCGAGTGTCCTTATTCCCCTCACCCCCTTCTCATTGAGCCACTCTCATTTAGGCCCAATAGAGAGGAAGGCCCACCCAAGACTATATCACTTGGGGGGCTTGACATTTTAGGCCTCTCATGTGGTCCTTCACCCTTGGCTCATGTGGGCCCCTATATAAGGAGGTGGAGAGCTACTGTTAAGGAGAGTCATTTATTTTGTATAAAAAGAGTGTTTGTGAGCTTTGATTATAGAGAAAGGGAGAGGAGAAGCTTGAGAGGTGGGGGCACCTTCCAATCACTGATGCCACCTCCTCGTTCCTAGATTATAAACACAGCCATTTATTTTGCTTAATCATGTTGTGTATTCTAAATGAATATTTGTTTCTATAAATCTAGCTTCAAGAGAACTTGCTTTTGTTATTCTTTGGTTTTATGATAAACATAAAGATTATAATAATCAAATATATTTTTATAAATCTAGCATCATGGAAAAGTGGCAACAAAACACGTGAAATTTATAAAATGGGATTCTGTCGAGGGATAGAATGCCTCAAATTGACATCGAGCCACTGTCAAAAAACAGGGCGGACCAGGAACATCAAGCCCAACCCGAGTCCACGCTGTATTTAACCAGAGTTGAATCCGCCGCAAACTTGGATGCAACCCTACAATAATCTACACAGACGAAGCCCAAGCCCAGCCCAATCAGGGAGAAGGCCTTCAGATTCCTCAGCTCTCTTCCACAACGCCGTCGAGCTCAGCCATGCTCCAACCGGCACTCTTCCTCACACCCCGGCTTACCATCGCCTCCCTCAGCTCGGCCGCGTCGGCCTTCCTCCCCACAGAGCTGTACAAATTAGAGAGCACCATGTAGTAACCGTCATTCTCGGGCTCCAACTCCAGTGCCTTCTTCCCGGCTCGCTCACCCATCTCGACGTTACCGTGAAGCCGGCAGGCGCCGAGCAGCGCCCCCCACACGCCACCGTCAGGCGCGGCCGGCACGGTGAGGGCCATGGCTTCGGCCTCCTCGAGGCGGCCTGACCGCCCGAGGAGATCCACCATGCAGGCGTAATGTTTGCTCGTGGGCGCCACCGAATGGTCTCCCATGCTGCCGAAGACCACCCAACCCTGCTCGACCAAACCCGCGCGACTGCACGCCGAGAGCGCGGCGATAAAGGTGACCTCGTTGGGGCTCACGCCAGCGCGCTTCATTTCTTCGAACACCTCCAGGGCTTCCTCCGCGCGCCCGTGGCCTCCGTATGCGGAGATCATGGCATTCCACGCGACCGCGTCCCTCTCGCCCATTGCGTCGAAGACCCTTCTGGCCTCCGCGAGCCGCCCGCACTTGGCGTACATGTCGATCAGGGTGGTGGCGAGGGAGGCGTCGCACTCTAGACCCTTCTCTCTGATGTAGCCATGCACCAACTCGCCCCAGTGCAGCGCCGCCGCATCGGAACAAGCCGAAAGAACGATGACCAGAGTGGCCGGGCTCGGGTCCACATCCTCGGCGAGCATTTGGTCGAACAGTTCGAGTGCTTCGCTAGAGCGCCCCGCGCGGGCGCGCGCTGTCATCAGGGTGTTCCATGTGACTACGTCCCTCTTCCTCACCATCCGATCGAATATGCGCCTGGAGTAGTGCGGCCTCGAGCCCCTCCCATACATCCCCACCAGGGAATTCAACACAGAGATCTCGTCGTCGAGCTTCTTCTTGACGCAGAAACAGTGGAGAGCGAGCCCCGCCCGCATGTTCTGCAATTGGGAGCAGGAGGAGATCGCTGGGACGACGCAGTCGGCACTGGCTTGGATACTAGGCTCCAGTAACTGCATCTCCCTGAACATATTCAGGCACTCGGCGCTCGATTCCATCTTCCACAAGCCGGAGAGCATCCGCGCCCACGACTCCTTGTCCTTCTCTTCGGTCATGTCGAAGACGGCCCTGGCAGCGGCGGGCCGCCTGAGCCTGCAGTACATTTCCAAAAGGGAACTCACCGCCAACCTCTCGGAGAGAAGGTCCTTCCTCAGGAGGAACCCGTGGAGTGCTCCTCCTGCGCGGATGCTGCCGCTGCTGGCGAGCGCGCTGAGCAGGCAGCTGACGGAGACTCCGTCGGGGTGCACCCCGTCGGCCACCATCGCGCTGAAGACCCTCGAGGATTCGCCAACAAGGCCATCTCTGGCGTAGTTGCCGAGGATTTCGGTCCAGGAGACGAGATCTTTCGTGGGTAACTCCTCGAAGACGACGCGGGCGTCGTCCAAGCTTCCGCACTTGGAGTAGAGCGAGAGCATGGAGGATCTCACAGAATCGCAGCACCATGAACCGCTCTTCACTGCCAGCCCCTGCAGGCACCTCCCCTCCGGCAGGGCCTCCAGGCTCCCACAGGCCTTCAGGCCGCCCTCGAGGGTCCGAGAATTCGGCCTTGCGCCCCCTTCGTGCATGTCTCTGAGACAAGCCAAGGCCAGCTGGGGGTCCCCATTCATGGCGCATCCGACTATGATAGCGGTCCAAGAGATCACGTCCTTCTCCGGCATTTCCCCGAACAGCCTCAGCGCACTGCCGATGACCTGGCACTTGGAGTACATGTACACCAGAGCAGACCCTACGCCGGCGGAGCCCAGTCCGAGCAAGCCGGACTTGAGAGAAGCGCCGTGGACGCAAGAGCCGGCGGCGAGCTCCAGCAGCTCTGCGCAGGCCGACGCTACCAGCGGGACGGTGAAGTGGTTCGGGCGCGCTCCATGCGCGTGCATCTGGCAGTACAACTGCAGAGCAGGAGGGAAGTCGCCATTGGAGAAGTGGGACTTGATGATGGAGTTCCACAGGAAGGTGTCCACTGGCTGGCGCGCGATGGCTGCCGAGAACACTCCAGCGGAGAGATCGGTACGGCGGAAGTCTCCGTAAAGGGAGATGAGCTTAGCGGCAAGGAAGGGGTTGGAGGAGTGGCCGGAGGTGATGACGAGGGAATGGACCCGTCCGAGATCGGTAAAGCTGGTGAGATGCTTGGAGAGGAGGCGCTGGAGAGTGAGGGCCGAGGCGGCGGGAGACGACGAACCAGACAAGCTCCGGCTCCGCCGATGGAAGAGGGGGATGGCGAGTACGCAGAGCGAGACCCTTCCGCGACTGGGGAGCATACCAGAGTCTCGCAGACAGGCATCTGTTCCTTAGGAATGGAATCCGAGCGCATCCTCCAGATCATCCACTTTTCCAACGCAGTCTGAGATCCGAAGCATAAGGTAACGCAGCAAAGAGGCGACGGCGGAATCTCGCCGGAGAGGGCCCCCTACCCGATACCCGCGTAGCCCCTGCCGTAAGGTAGGTCCAACCCCGGCGGCCGCCGGTAGGATCGTCAGAGTTGCAGCCTGATGGAAGCAGAGCCCATGGGAGGAGACTCCCGAAGATGGCCGGACAAACTCAAACCTGAAGCTAACTCGGGGCTCCGTATGGCGTTCTATCAAGCGTTCCTCATGTCATCCGCTGAAGATCATCCAACGGTCAAGCAATTTATGGCATTACGTATGAGTTTATAATTTCATACTCACCTATTTTTGCCAATTTTGATCTTTAAAATCGGACTTATGACGAAAAATAGGTTGATGAGACAAATCCATTTTCCAATTTTTTCGTTAAGTCATGCCCAGGTACGAATATCATCAGAAGTTCAAGTCATAAGGTAGACTTTATGGGGTTTGGAACATGACCCTATCACCCAGCCCCCCTCCCCAATTTTCACAACATCATTGATTAATTCTTGAATAAGAGGTCATCAGACTGATATCTTAACACTTCACTTTTAATCACAATAGGATGTAAGAGTGTTGGCTGTGACGTCGACATCAAGATTAGGGCTACTCTATAGCAAACCTTAACCCATTCTATAGGTTTTCTTTGAGCTCTACCAAGATCAAGATATACCAAAAGCTTAATGAGGCTTTGAACATGGCACAATTTACAAACACTCCAAAGAATTAGTGAATCACAAGCTGTATTGCCTCCTCCTTATCTAAAGCATTATAGATCAAATGGGTCTTAAATCAAACAAAATGTACCCAGTGGTAAAAATAGTAGTTTGATAGTTTTTCAATTAAAGCCTATGTCACAAGTACAGTCACGCACGTACTCATTCAAAAGGTATCTTGCAGAAATAAACACAATACACTAAGCAACACATTAAAATTCAAAGATTTCAAAATTTTCTAATTTTTACAATATCAATTGGCATCTTATCAAACTTAGATTCAGGCACAGATGTGACACCAGTTAAACTTTCAACTAGATCACTTGATTTTCCTCTACTGTAAAGAACTACACGACTGCTCAGAAAACAGCATATTAAAAGGGCATTTCAGCCCACATAAAAGAATAATTGAGATGGAAAACAAAAATGGGGAGTGTGAGTCACAACACCTACCTACAACGTATGAGGAACCCAATTTAAGAAAATGGCATACTTGTGTGCTGGAAAGAAACAATATAAGTACTACTCAAGCCATCAAAGAAAACCCTACAAAAGCTTGACTGGTGTGGAAGCTCTCACATAACTTTTTACCCCTTTGTCTTAGTTGTTCATGCTATCATAGCATATGTAGCAATTATTGCATGACAAAAGTGTTGGTTCCTTAATAAGTTAGTGTACTAAGAGGGGGTGAACTAGTTTCCTATGGTGTTTTATTATTTTCAATCAATTTTAAATTATTTTTGTGAATCTCAATTACATTAGATTGACACAAAGAGCCAACAAACATTCTATAGGTCACATAGAAGGTCAACACACAAGTTGACTCAATTGACAACATTCTAGGTTGATGCACTAAGCTCAAGAACATCATAAACACAGATTGATAGTGGTTGGTTTTTCATTTGCTTACATCTACACTCCAAGAGTCTCCGCAATTGGTTTTCACCATTTCGTCTCAAAAGAACACTTGAACTTCATAAGATCACTAGTTAACTATTGGAAGTGCTATTAATGACTATTGACTTGAGCTTGCTTATGACAACTATGTTAAAATAAAAATTGATAATTGAATTTTTTAATTATCTTACCCTCTAATAGTGTGAAGTATAAATCTAACAACCAATTATTCAAATATGTTTTAAACCCAAATTCAAAGATCAAGTATCATAGCATATTATCACAAATATTGCATATCATCAATTGTAAAACTATAGTTATCCTCCACTCTCTTTTTGTACATTTTCCATAAAAAAGAAAAAAGCTATCATGTATAAGCATAACTGAAGGTTAATCTAGATTATTCAAATTATCACATATTTTAAATAACACTATTTGTGTCATTATCATTTTTATCCCATCAAATGGCCATGTCTTTATATTAAGGAGATATGAATTGAAAAAAAAAATCCTCAGTTTGTTAACCCTCTTTAGAAATATCAATCTTCTCCTTAGTAACAAAAGCCCATAGTTTTCCTATATTAATAGCTATAATGTTAAGAGATTTTATGATGTGGGATAAATCTCAGAAAATGCAAATTAGGATCTAAAAGAGTAGATCATAACTTTTAAGACTAAATTCTCAAGGTCTTGATTGAGTTTCTATGGATTCATTAACCTGCTTGTCTTGATTACATCGTCTATACAATGACCTATTCAATGTTAATTCAATCAACTAAATAGATTATACATTAAAATTACATGTATAATAGTTTGATTATTCGTATTGATTAATCGAGATAATTATTTATTTCTGCTGCATCTTAGAAGCAGTTATGGAATAAATATCAAAAATATAACTCGTCATATTATAAGCATTAAATTTGCAGAAATGAACTAGAAACACTAATTTTGATTATGTTTGGATACTTATAAATAGTTGCTAATTCATCACACATACTTGATTAATTCATTTCATTAAGTCTTTCACTCTTCTAGACTGTTTTTATGATCATCAAGTCCTTAATACCATGCGTGATGAATTATAATTATAAATGAGAAATCAACAATGACAATGAAAATAGTACTTGGATACTAATGCAAATAAAAGTACTTTTTGTCTATATTGTTCATGATTTTTTTTGGCGCTTTTGCGTACAACAACAGCTCATTTATAATCGACACTTCCCCTATTTTCTGCCCTCCTGAAGGAAGGGGAGAGCGCGCCCGTTGGGGAGGAGAGGGAGGGCGATGAGCCTGACGCTGTTGCAAGGCTACTCTTCAGCCGAGGAGGAGCCGGCGGAGGGGGAGGAGGGGTTTCAGTCGTCGGAAGAGGAAGGGGAAGGCGCGCCTTCTTCTCTCAGCGATCAGGAAGGGGAGCGCGTCCCTCCGAAGAAGAACCGGAGCGCTGCGGGGGTTTCGAACTTTCCCTACGGCTCCCCGAGTCTCCCATCCAATTCATTGCTTCCTTCCGCCCTAGACGTCTTCTCCGAGGTAGCTCTCGTTGTCTCTGTCGATTTTCTGTGCCTGGAGCGGTCCGCGACAGTTTTATTGACCCTTGTCTTCTCCTCTCGGGTTTTGCTTTCTGGAGGTTTCCGGGCCGCCGGATTTCCTAAACAACTGCGTGGAGGCGTTTTCTGCGGAATCAAGGGATCCACATGGGGAAACCGGCAGACGGCGCCATACAAGTCGAAAGCTCAGAAGAGAGAAGGATCTCCCGGCAGGTAAGCACGAGCACGATGCTTAGAGATCTGGTTACTCATTACTCAGTAGAGATATTGTGTCTCTTTAATATGATTGAAAAGCTGACTCGAGTCCATGCTTTCGAACACAGTAAGAGTATGGAAATCAAAGTGAAAACCACAGAACCTTTCAGATTTTTAAACGGCTTTTCATCTAAGGAAATCTAAGTAGAAAAACCGTATTTATTCGTATTGAATGGTGTCATGTTAACGCAGAGCAATCTGATCTTTGGATGTTGGGAAAGGAATAACGAGTCTTAAAAATTTGATGGCAATTCAATGAATATCAACTCCAGAGGACCAGAGCAGGCAGAAATTTTTCAGTGCGGAATTTTCATATAAATCGAACGTGAAGATAACCATTATATCATAAAAAATGGTGAAAATATTTAATTAACTAATTTAATGGAAAAGAGGTCCATAAGAAATTTAGAAAGGAGGGTGAACATGAGACTTGAGGTTCCTTTTCCCGTAAAAATCCTAATATTTGAGAAAGAATGATGTTCTTTGATGATCCTCTAGTTCCAACAACACCTGATGGGGCTAACGTCAAGCCCTTTGGGTACATGGAGTGCCTGATAAGCGTTGACGAGGTTTTCTGATTAGAAAATAATAAAGGGGTGATATATTGATTTACTGGATTGGAATGAGAAATCTACTTTTCTGGGCCTCAGTCTTTATGGCACGAGGCCTCAGTCAGAATCAGAGGCTTTTATTTTGAAATTATTTAGTGGTTCCCTGGGGAGAAGAAATGAAGATGGCCCAACTTGTCTGAAGGAGCCATCAATGGCTGAATGGCTTGAAGCACTCATCAGTGGCATCAACAGACATGAAGTATATTGGTCTCTCAAATCACTAATTTGTGTGGCAGAAAGTTACAGGATACTCCTCTTAATACTCTCCATCCATGCCGCCTACAACAAGATGGGCCAGATGAGATCATTCAGTTAAGTAAACTGGTAATCATGTCTTATATGGGAAGTGAAAATTTAGAAGTTCTATAAGCGAAAAAAAAATGAGTTGAAGCCCAGATTTCAGTCAAAAGAAAAAAGGCCGAGCAAATGACTTTTGGCTGCATAAGATCAGCTAGATCTAAAAAGCATGGTTATAGACCTTGTTGTGCTGCAATTAGGGACTAAAGCTCGAATCATTTGAAAACTGTTTCAGTGATTTTTTTAGTCAACATTTTATGCTTATTTTTAAATTATACTAATAAATTATGTTCATTATATTTTTCAAATCATTTTTAATCATAATGTTTTTTACGGATGTAATAATGAAATTACTATTTATTTAATTATTTTCGTGCACGTGTTGGCGCACATTAATTATTTACAATTGTGTTCATATTAAAGAGCTCTTTTTATACAAAGCATCACAACCTCCCCTATAGGCAATCTTGAAACCTTGTTGAAGAATGATTTTCTATTAGTACGGTAATACAATAATTCAAATGGATAAAATGGACTGAAAATTCCATGCCCATTCAATACACACATCTAGATCACCACTGCAGCCATAAATACGTGGCAAAAGAAATGTAGGGAAATATCCTCACAAAAAGGAGTGCCTCTCCGCAGCTCCGTAGCCAAAATTTAAAGAAAATAGGTGCCTAACCGCAGCAATCAAATAAAGAAACAGAATCAGGAATCCATTTTTGGTGTTGCGGTCTTCATCTCCATGTTACTTTCCAAAACGAATGTCTGGTCATGTTTATAATAAGCAGGCAGCGAATCCTGAGCTATTTTGATGGATTTATCCTGGGGACCTCCACGAAGAGCCAGGAAGAATTTCTCTAACAGAATGGTAAATCTTGGTGAAGTCTTGTCTTTTGTTACGCAGTTGTTCCTGATGGGGAGCCCTAGGATTTTGATAACATCAGGTGGAAGATCAAGAAGGCTCTCAGTGGAAAATATTCAACTTCTCTGACGGTCACCTGCAACATCTTTGCTATTTAATCTCAATTAGTTATACTCAAGTCAACTATATGAAGCAGCATTTGATCATCTTAATGATTTCATTTTCTTGTGAGCCCACATTTTTTTTTTCCATGGGGAACTTTTTTATTTCCTGCCTCATGTCCACTGAGCCTCCTCCAACACGGCACCACAGCAAGAACAGTAATAATCAAGCAGCAGCAGCAGCGATGGACTGCAATCCGTTGGCCGCTTTGCCTTTTACAGGCCCCTTCTCACAGAACTCTTGTGATTTCAGGCGTCGTTGTGGAGGCCAAACCGCAGCTTGTTGGCATCCGGGAAAGAGTGAGGAGCGATCTTGATGGCGGCCAGGCTCCACAAGAAGGCTCTGGCACTGTGAACCTCGGTGAAGGCAAGAGGGTTATCACTGCCGCCAATCCCGAACCAGAGGACGCTGCGGAGCTCTTGAGGTGACCCATACGCCACCCTCATGGTCAAAGATCTATTTTTTATGCTGGCCCAGCGCCACATGCTTTGAATAGAAAAATTACCAGGATATTTAACCTCAAATGGACGCAGAAGCAGTCGTGTGGGTCATCACTGGCTCCCCGAATTGAGATGAGATGATCATATGAGAGGAGCGTCAAATTTATTTATTTTTTTCTGCTCTTGATTCAGGATGTGCATTCAATGCGGGGTCCCGAAGACATACACCCACTCTCGTGGGATGATCTGCCCGATATGCGGCGACAGGCCGCCGGCAGAGCCGGGCGCAGTGCGAGAGAGGAAGGGCTCCACGGTCAAGGACAAGGAGAAGAGCAAGAGGATGAGGGGGCAGTCGAGCCACGCCACCTGGAAGAGCGAGACCGAGATGCAGCTGAGGCAGCAGTTCGATTGACCCGCCGAGCTGCCGGAGCGACTAAGTTATCAGCGTTCCTGTTAATTTAGAACGTTGGGAGTTGTTTGGCCTTTGACTTGGCCTGATGTGGCCCGACTATATTTCTCTGGAGCTTGGCTTCCAGATTGACTCCGCCAGGAAAAATAGGCCCTGGGGAAGAAGCCCTGTACTTTTTTTTCGTTGACTTGGCCTCTCTCTCTCTCTCTCTCTCTCTCTCTCTCTCTCTCTCTCTCCCGCAAGTAAGAAAGAACAAATCAACGCGAGCCCAGACTTCCGCAGGTCAATGGCCCCAAATAAAACCACGCCTAGTAATTCCTCGTCAACCAACCAGGTGTTTACGAAATGGTGTACAAGTGGGCACTGAGGAACCCAAAAACAGCCCATTTTATTCCGACAAGCCCAGACAATAGACACACCGCTTCCCCTTCATTGTCTCCACCACCGTTGACCACAGCACCCCACCGTTTTCCTTCATGCGGTGCGCCAGAATGGCCGGTAAAATAATGGAGACGACGACCCTGAAGTGGGTTTTATATCTATAACAAGCAAGGCCAGAATGGGGAAATCAGCCAGGTAGGGGCCTGATCACCCCCCTCCACAGTGTTCCTCCACAGTTCACCACAGCACCCCGCCATTCTCCTTGATATAGTAACCCAGAATGGCCAGCAAGATGATGAAGAAGACGACCCACAGGCTCACCCCTGTTCAAGCACCAGAAGAGGGTTCCATGTTTATAAGCCGTGGCAGCACCGGCTGTCCAGGGAAAATCATTTGAATAGGAGCCCGGTTACCTCCTCTTCCTCCTCCCTGCTTCTCGACCGACGTCACCCGCGTGCTCGAGTCAAAGGATGTGGAAGCCAGAGCCCTGAGATCATGACACAGCAGCCAAACCGATTTTACCAAGGTTGGAAAAGATGGATGGCGTGGTATGAAACTGAGATCATGGTTACTATAAGTGGAGGGATTGACCTTGAATCATGAGAGAAGACTAGTGTTGTAACCAGGCCGAGGTGGGCACGTCTGATTGCAGAGTGGACTTGCAGGTTGGAGTTCAGGATCACCACATCCCCTTCTATTGTCCCACTGAAAGGTTGACAAGATAGGAAAGGATTCTGACATGTGGAGAAGCACCAAACTCATTGTTGAATAAATGGAGATAGATAACTGGAAGATATCAGTAGATTTTGGAAAATAAAATCTGATATCTAGCTGTCGTGATCTCCAGTCCTTTAAAAAAATAGTAATTACTCCGATCTTTACGGCAATAATTACCCTGTTATTTTTTAAAAACCCTTTTAAAAAAATTGCAGACTCTACAGCTTTATACTGATGAGCTAAGACATTAAATACAGCTACTGAGAACGATGTTCATCTTGGATCATGCTCCAGGAACAGAGACCTAACCAGCGCCAGAATGACGAGATCAGAGCTATGGCCCTGGTGCTATGACAATCCCAAGCAGTCCAAATTAGTTCCGAGATCTTACTGATTAGGTCCATTCATACTATAATATAGCCAACCCTAGAATGATGAGATTAGGGTTCTGGTTCTCCTGCTCTGAGAACCCTAAATTAATAATACTGATTTGTCGCATTTATCCTACCGAAATTTCTACAAGTGTACGATAAATTGATGAGAGTGTGAAGGCGATAAATGTAATCGGTGTGGGGTGGTATCAATCAGCCAATATGCACGTCAACGACAGAACATACAAAAAAACACGAAAAATTAGAAAGAACTAAAATTACATCTCAAATCAAGTGGAAGTCACTAATTTTGATTTATTTCGGAAGACTGTACAGCAATGAAATACATTGGCCCATGTCTGAAACTGAGAAAAGGCAAAAATTATCTAATTAAAGAAATATTTTGGAAATATTCATGCTACACAATGGAACTAAGAAACAAAGGGTTTTACAAGAGAATGAAAAGACTTGAAGACTTACATAGCGAGGAGCTTCCCATTAGGAGAGGCACCAAATGCAGAGACTGGGTCCTTGGATACATTCTTCGACGTGAGCCTGTTCCAGGATGTGGTGCTCCAGGAAACAATCCGCGCAAATTGATCTGCCAATTAAAGAAGTTTCATAGTAAAACAAAAAATCAACACAAACTTGCTAAGGAGACGGAAACCAGGCTTTCGATTCTCTCTGACCTTGTGCTGACAGCGTGTAGAAAGTTGTGCTGTCGTCAGTTGCTTGAGAAAACCTGCAGAACAGAAACTTCTCGCCCTGCAGAAGACATGCACTAACGTTTAATTCTCGAGCCCATGAAAAGCTAATTCAAATGGATTCTACGACTTTTTCTGCAAATTTCCCACATTATCCCGCAACAGATTTGCTACAACGGTCAGAGAATCCAGGTCCCAAACCCTGCAAAGCCCAGTATTTGCCACAGATGCGAGGAATTTGCCATCACAGCTGCATAGAATCAAGTCGGGAAGAGGGAAGTCAACCAAACGAACATAAAAAGGTCAAATAGTTTTGTTTTTGGAGAATGTATGCTTTGCCACCCACCTGAAATATAGATCTTTCACAGATTTTTCTGCTTCATTTTGTTCAAAGACCAACTCTATTGAAGGCCACTTGAAAATCCTCATGTGGCCATCCTATTGCAGGAAATCACAACACGATCAGAAATACTAGACGCATTAAACAATTCTCCATAGCTGAAGTCAACCATGCAAGAGACATGCTAAAAGAAACGTAAATTGGGTATTCATTGTAATCATAAGACTAGTCCCTTTTATTGATCCACACAGCAAATGCACAAATAAAAGTGATATGAATAAGAGGTTCATATTCGAAACCAAAAAAAAGAGGTGCGCCATTGTTTCTTCTATGTTCCTTCCAGAACAAAAAAATAGTTCCCAATAGAACAAACCAGGGGTCTAGGAAAAATTATTTGAATATTAAAACTATATGTGACGCAATGTCTCCCTTGTTAAAGACATGGATGGCTACCACCTCTTGGCCATTCCCAAGGAAAAAGCATCAATAGGTGAAAAAACTATAAAATATTCTGAACAACATTTCTTAACCTCCCCTCTCCCAGATCTCCTTCTAGAAAGCATTCCAGGCAGGCCGGTTGTCTCTGAAAAGACGATCTCTCAGCAAAA
This sequence comes from Spirodela polyrhiza, assembly GCA_024713555.1. Lineage (NCBI taxonomy): Eukaryota > Viridiplantae > Streptophyta > Magnoliopsida > Alismatales > Araceae > Spirodela > Spirodela polyrhiza. The sequence goes on along the minus strand of CM046544.1, from coordinate 3,892,102 downwards.
AGGGAGCTAGCGGTCCCAATGCCCTCTCCACAAAAGTCTGTCAATTTGTCACAAGTCACAGGCCCAATCCACATGTGGAACCTCACCTTCAGCAAGGTTTCAGGGAAACAAATGTGCTAGCCCCTAGAAAATGAGAGAAAAATATATGATCCCTTTTCATGTTTATGATCAACATTAAGAAGAGATAAAAACATGTACTAACAGATCTAATGACGACCTCCAGATGTATAGTCTCCGCTTGGAAATAATTTTCGAATAAAGACACTGCCTCACATGGCTAATCTTCATAACTTCTCCAAGCGTTTCAGGAATACAAAGTGTAGATCCACCACATCAAGAATCCCAATCGTCAGTGGAATGATAGGTGACTCTCATTGCTTCAAACGCTCACAATCTGTGCTCCCCACAGGATCTTTCTTTATTAACCTCCAAATGCGGGCATCCATCCTCAATTCTAATCTCCATTACTGCCCATGGAGAAGAGATCAATTGATATTTCAACAAGCCCACCCAAGCCTTAACGGATTCTTCTGCAAATATGGGTCCAATCACACATTTCAGCAGTGAGTGCCTAAACATGGCCCCAGTAATAAATTCCTCAGAGTTTGGACCCAGTTGTAATATGTGTCTAAACAAAAGCAAATCGAATATGTTTTAAGTGGCTCGAGAGAGACAGAACAATCTTTATTGGAAGTGAAAGGCCTGCATTTTTGCTATGACAAAAGGACTTTACCATCATTTTTCTCCAATATCCAGTATCAGATGTTCCCGTAGAATACTCTCTGAAGAAACCAGAGCATACTTCCCAAACTAGATTGGCATGTGTACCAGAAAGAGAGTAGAGATGTCGGTGATCTCTATATGAGGTGAGAGGCGTGGAACACTTTTATATTACTCTAATTGTCTCCAACATCCAGTTTCAGAATGAGATGTTCCAAAAAAAATTATGAAGAAATCAGTGAGTAATCCCTGAACAAACTTGTCATACATACCAGATGGAAAGTGAATGGCAGCTATATCTATTTTTTTACATTATAGGATGCCATGTTTCTCCATTAATCAACGAAAATCCTGAGGGAAAGGACCATCTTCTGTTCCATAATTTAAATGTTCGGTGAAATGTACAATTCATTCACTTCATTCAATTTGTTTAGGAAATTATAAAAAAGAGAATAATTTTAAATTCCACTTTATTCTTCTCTTTAAATTTGAAACGTGAGAAGCATCCATCTCTTACATTTTTCTTGTCATCGTCATTATGAGGAGCGGAAAAGAAAAAGCATGAACCACCCTTTCTACCTCGCCACCAGTTGCTAGCAAAGAACCTTCTGCATTGAAAGCCAGGGCTAATTGCAAGCCAACGTCTTCCAACTGAGTCAGCACCCTCCCTGAAGACTTTATGCCAAGTTGGTGTACCTTCGTGTCTTCAGAATGTTCCCATTCAAACCACCTAAGATTCATCAAGAACTAGAAATTATCGTCATATGAGTCATCAATTTAAGTTAAATAGATAAAGAGAGATCAAGTATGACCTTTTTTAGCCAAGAGACAGTACAACTCGTGCAACTTTAATGGAGAGAAAAGACACAGAAACAAATGAATCAAAGAAATTAATGTCTAAACGAACATAGGCTGTGAAAGCTGATGCTATAATGGTCAAGAAGACATCTGATCAACAAGGGGAAAAAAAACTGCATGCATGATCTTTACCGATTGAACAAATTTGGCACAGTGCAGATGCAGGAGAGACTCAACACCCAATTGCTACGCATGTGGAAACATGGAGCTAAAACAGGGGCATAATACAGGGCTAATTAAAGATGGAGCATAGAAGGATGAAGACATCCAATGTAACCACATGGCGACTTACTAGACGTGATCATTGGAAACGAAGTCATTCCCCAGTACACATCCGAAAAACTGATACTTCAAACTTGCAAGGAACTTCCAAACATTGTTTATGAACAATGGAGAACTGTTTTATGTCGAGAGATGATCCAAAGTTATTCAGCAAATTAAGGACTCTTCAATTGCAAAGGTAAGTGAAGGTTCGTCCATATTGAAGACAGTGTCTCAATGATTCCATGATTTTTCAATACTGTAAGCATAATGCCTCCATAACTCAATCTCGCATGCTCTAAAAGCAAGTGTTTATCCGAGCTTATATATACAACGAAAGAAAAAATGAGCGAAGGAATATATAGATAGCTATGTAGAGAGAGGGGAGGGGGGAGGGGGACAAACCTGCAACCATTAGGGAACGAACAGAGAATACCATCTCCTTTCGGATGCAATGCCATCCTGTAAGGCACATCCTGACCGGTTCCAAGCCTGTGCACCTGCCAGAAGGGGTCACGGAAGAAAAAGATAATTACAAAGTCGATCAAAAGGTCTATCAATTGACAATTGAGCTGAATTTTCCATGAATTGAACAACCGGAATTGAACAAAAATGAGCATAGGAAAAGTAGCCAGCAGCGCCCTAAAAAGGACATTTTCCCGGGGACTAGGGGCAAGGTTAGTACTCACGGGCTCCTCGGAGAGAGAACGGGAGGTCTGATCAAAGCGTGCGAGGAGGAGGGCATTGGGGACGCCGCTCCGGCCTTCCCCTCCTCCTCCCCCCAGCACCAGCATCAACTCGTTAGATGCGACCTCCTCGAGACCGGAGGACCCCTCGCTGGCACTCTCGCCTCCACCCGCCGTTTCACTCCCTTCACCTCCGCCTTCAGCCTTCTCCTCCGCTTCCTTCTCCTCTTCCCCTTCTCCGGCGGCAGAAGTTGCGGCAGCCTTGGCGGCTATCACCTCTACGGGTACCCATGACGCGCAGTACAGAGGGAATCCGTACGTCTTCGAGCAGGGAGGGATCTCCCGCCGACTCATTCCTCCTCCCCCCTCCCCTTCCTCGACTCTTTCTACTCAGTTCGATCTCAACTCTAGACCGGCAGATCACGTCTCAATTCGATCGCCTCCCCAAACCCCAAATCTCTCTCTCTCTCTCTCTCTCTCTCTCTCTCTCTCTCGCTCTCACTCCTCTCTCTCTCTCTCTCTCTCTCTCTCTCTCTCTCTCTCTCGCTCTCTCTCTCTCTCTCTCTCCTCTCTCTCTCTCTCTCTCTCTCTCGCTCTTCAGATGTGCCCCGCTTCGCTTCAGGAAGCCGACCGCGTCTCTTAATTTCCGACCGCCCTAAAGTCTAAAATTGGTTCATAATCCTCTTCTGAGAGATATACGACGCTCCATGTATACCTTCTGATGAAAAGTAATTAGACATATACGCCCGGACTCCGATATTATTTAAATATTATTTTCCGCCGGGATTTAATCGTACGTGACGAATTATTATCACACGCCATGACCAAAAGTCTGCAAAACCTTTCCCACACCTCCTCCGCCGGTATATAATCACCGGCGGCGAAGGGCTCCTTCCGCCTCCCCCCGAAGTCTGAAGGAAGCGCTGAAGACTGCAGATGAAGAGCCTCGCCGTCGCCGTTCTCAGCGCGCTTCTCGCGGCCGCCGCCCTCTCCGCCACCCTCCGCCACATCGCCGGAGAAGACGGAGACCCCGTTCTGGTCAACCCCCCTCCCCCCGCCAGAAGAGAAGAAGAAGAGACTCATCTTTTCTTCTCGTGTCGAGCTGTCCCTGACCGCGAGGTGTTTGATCTTTGGGCAGGTCGACGGCGAGCTCTGCGTTTACACGGTGTACGTCGGCACGGGGACGGAGTGGAGGGGGTGGGCCGACGGCGGCACCGTCGGCGTCAAGCTCTGCGGCGCCGGCGGGGACTGCTTCTCCGTCCCCGACGTGGCCGCGTGGGGCGGCGTGATGTGGCCAGGCCATGAGTACTTCCAGTGGAGCGCCGTTGACGCCTTCTGCGGCAGGGCGCGCTGCCTAGCAACGCCGCCGTGCTCCGTGGAGGTCGTCGTCTCCGACAGCCGCGGCGGCGGTAGCGGAGGGTGGTACTGCGAGTTCGTTCAGGTGACGGCGACGGGACCCCGGCTGCCGTGCCATCAGCGGACGTTCAAGGTGCAGCAGTGGCTGTCCCTCGACGAGCCCCCTCACAAGCTATCGGCTGTGAGGGACGAGTGCGGCTCCGCCGGCGGCGGCGGCAACGACACCAGCAAGGGTTTGCAGTAGAGCTGATCTCGCCATGGAAGAGTTGACATTTTTGTCGGAGTCGTGGCCTTGCTTCATGTTTTGGTAAATATCCCCCGAATAATAACCGGTGGTGATGGGAGATTCCCGGGTCTTCCTATGATGAGTACAGTTTAGAAGTAAGATCATCGCAGTTGAACTACACGACTCCTCTCTCTCTCTCTCTCTCTCTCTCTCTCTCTCTCTCTCTCTCTCTCTCTCTCTCTCTCTCTCACGTGTGTGAAGCTTCCTTGAAGAATCTAATGGGGAGTCTCTGAAGACATTGTGGGTAGTCCGTGCTGCTTATCCTTATTCCATGATTAGATGCCTTTTGGGGAATATAGATCAATGAAACCCATACTACAAAGTCAATCCACATGCCATGTTTTTCTGTACAGAATTATTAAATACTAGGAGATAACCCTACGCACACAAAAAAAACCTTGAAGTAACAAAACAATTAGCATAATAAACATAACTCATTATTTTATTATCCTGTCATTCTAAAACAGGTCGAATTAATTTATTTATTTTCTTGAATCTAATGCTCAAGCAAGAATCATTATATTTTTAGAAATTTGAGTTTACTATTCATTCGAATTCTTCACATTGACATTAGTAGCTTTAAAGGAAATTATCATTAGAAATATTGAAAATTATATTTATTAACTGATAATATATTTTACTAACTTTTGAAAAAGCCTCACATTAGTTCGAGATCAATAGGAAGCAACACCAATGATTTTTATATTTCTTTTAAAGTTGGCTCATCTTGTTTGAGGAGAATGAAAATCATTAAGCAAAGTCTTGTACAGCAAAAAGACTACAACAACAATGAAATCCTCATTAATTATTGCATTACCATTTTACACGATAAAAAATAGAAAATAATTTTCTATAAATGGATTAACCACAACATACAACTTAAAACTCATTTAATATAAATTTTCACATCTTTAGAAGATAAGTTACACATTTGATGTCTAACTTTCTAGAAGTCAACTTCCTCATTCTTATCCAAAATCTCAATGGATGTTAGAGCCATGAAAGTGATTTATTTAAATTCTGAAAAAAATAAGTAAAGACCAATTAATAATGACAATGAATAAATTATGCTTAGAAAATATATAAGCGTGATTATATGAATATAAATAAATACATATATTACTTGAATCATGAATTGTAAATATACAAATGAGAGTCATCTAAACATATGAAAAACCCATGATATGAATTAACATAGCATTATCATAACATTATGTGAAATCATCATTATATGTTGTTGTAAAAATTAGCATAATTTACAGAAATTATCACAGTCAGAATAGAAATGATTAGAGCATTTAAATTGGTAAGATTCAGTGAAGTAAAATATAGGTATAAAAGTTTACATAGTCATCTGTAACTCATTATTTTATTTTATGTTTGAATGAATTTGACATCAAATTAGTAAAATGATTTGTCAAGTTTTATTTTTATCGAATAATATTTTTTAGATATTATTGAATATACGTTGAAATCATATAAAGTACTTTGAGTAGAGAAACTATGATTTGAAATATTAAGATCACACTTTGAGAAGTAAGCTTAGATCTCATATTTTGTTAGATAAAATTCAAATGGGATTTGAATGCAAAATCATCATTGTTCTAAGATATATTCCATCAATGTCATCATAGTTTTTATCAAATGCTTACTAAATTTAAGTGGATCAATTTATTTTGGATACGAACATTACATATTAAAAGATTCATGTATTACTTTCTTTAGAAGATATCTGAAATATTAAAGTTACATTTCGTATTGATTTCACAATAGTTTTGAATTAAACTATATTTTAAGTTAATATAGATGTTAGAAGATCTCAAAAAATCTAAACGAAGCCTAGACATAATTCATAAGCTCAGACATAATTCACCTATAAATATGATTGATCTATAAATAAATAATATTTAATGAGTTTATTTACTCTTTCAAGTGATTAATCTCTATTCAAGTGTTTTCAATGTTGTATATACAAGAGGGAGAAAATGAAGAACAGTTAACTATATATTGATCATAAAGTTGTTTTCTTGATAAGCATTTATAATGCATTGAGGTCTCTCTTCCAATTGTTTGACATTAAAACCTTCAAGTTACTTAATTAGTAAATCAACAACAAAAAGACAAACATAAAGATTCTACATTCACATCTTATACTACTAAAATCTGAAGCGCATAATGACCATCCTTCATAATCAATCATTAATGATATTATTTTTATTTTTTAGTTAAATTGACGTTACATCATTGATTAATCACTTGTGGGAGCTGTCATATTAATTAGCAATTTAGTTTTCTTAGAGTCATGAATCTATATTAGAATTCTTAGGTAACATTATGTGGGAGTTGAGCCCTTATAAGTAACAAAGTGTGATTAGATTATATGATTAATAAAAATTAAGAATAATGAGTGTTTTTAGAAAGTAAACATAGACTCATTTAACATTGTAAAATTAATGAGTCTACATCCACAACTCATAAGCTCTAATCGAATAAGAGATAGAGAAAGATATCTAAGAGATAAGACCTTTGAACGAAGAAGAGGTATAATCAATTTAACCCCTCCTTAATCTAAATAAAATATTAAAAAAATATTATTACTTTCTAAAATATTATTAATGACAATCGATCTAACCTAAAACCTACACTATAAAAACAAATGTTAAATACTCAAATGGAAATCTAGAAGTACTGAAAACACTATTTGTAGTAAAAAGAACTAATATGGATATTCAATTTTTATTTCACTTAAGAATTAATGAATTTTAAATAAAATATACTATAGAATTATGATCCATTATATATCAAATTGGGAGTTGACTCGAGAGTTAACGCACCCTAATTGTGATATAAAACCTAAATCCGAAAATGACCATTTTAACTCCCCTATTGGTTACTCTTATAGCACTTGACAGAAGGTTCACTCCCGTAAATATTACATGTAAATGCATATACGTAGCGAGAGAGAGAGAGAGAGAGAGAGGACAGCCTTGGTGTGCGTTACTAGGGTTACACGTCATATGAGGGAGCGTAGAAGAGCTCCGCCGGCTACACAGCCAACGCAGTGTGCAAAGGCCGGAGAAAGGACGGGTAGAGGTGCTCCTCCTTCATCGTCTCGATGGCCTTCTCCGGGTCGAGGCTCTTGGGACAGTTGGCGGTGCAGTTGCCGACTCTCCGGCACCGGTGCAGCTTGTCCCTGTCTTCTGTCAGGGCCTGCAACCTCTCCGCCGTGTACTCATCCCGACTGTAGGAAGAGAGTGAGAGAGGAGTGAGAGAGAGCGAGAGAGAGAGAGAGAGCGAGAGAGAGAGAGAGAGCGCGCTCGACCTGTCGGAGATCCACCGATAGGCCTGCAGCAAGGTGGCGGGCCCAAGGAAGGACTCAGGGTTCCACCAGTACTCCGGGCAGGCGCCGCTGCAGCAAGCGCACAGTATGCATTCGTACAGCCCGTCCAGCTTCTTCCTCTGCGCCGGCGACTGCCTGTACTCCCTCCCGCTCTCCGGCTTACCCTTCGTCTTCAGCCACGGCTCGATGGACCTCACAGCGGCGCAGAAGAGAGAGAGAACAAGAAGATGAGAGACAAGTCTTCACAATATTCAATCTCTCTCTGTCTCTAAGTTAAATGGAGGATGTACCTGTACTGCTGGTAGAAGTTGGAGAGGTCGACAACGAGGTCCTTGACGACGAACATGTGAGGGAGGGGGGTGATCATGGAGGATCTGGAGGCGTCGGCGTCGACGGGCTTGAGGCACGCCAAGTTGTTCAGGCCGTCGATGTTCATCGCGCAGGAGCCGCATATCCCCTCTCTGCATGACCTCCGGTAGCTCAGGCTCGGATCTTGTTCTGCCTTGATCTTCTGCAGCACGTCCAACACCTTCGCCCAGAGAGACAAAGCTAGAGAGAGACAAACGAAAAAAACCAGAGACAGAGAGAGAGAGAGAGAGAGAGAACAAGATAGATAGATAGAGATAGAAAGAGAGAGAGAGAGAATAAGATATATAGATAGATAGATAGATAGAAAGAGAACAAGAGATATAGATAGATAGATAGAGCGAGAGAGAGAGAGAGAGAGAGTGTGCGGCGATGGGGGGAGCCGGCGTGTATTAATTACCATCGGGCCGGAGGTGGCGAGGTCGACGAAGAAAGACTGGAGGAAAGGTCTACTGGGGGAGACGGGATCCCACCGGTAGATCCGGAACTCCTTCACCTTCTTCCCCTTCTCCCCCTCCGCCGTCTGCGGCCGGCGGAGCCCGTAGTTCCGCACGGCAGATTCGGCGTTCTCCTTGGCCTTGGGGTGGCCCTCCAGCACGGGGAATCCCCCCTCCTTTGGGACTCTCCCCTTGAAGAAACTCCTCGTCGCCGCCCTCCATCCTTCTCTCTCTAACCCCCTTCCCTTCCTCAACATGCTCCTCCTCCTCGAGAGCTCGTATCTGCTGCGGAGCTTCACCATCTGTAACACGACGGCCATCATGGTTCCCCACAGGTGCAAGGCCACTGAAAGGCCACGTGTGATGCTGACGTTAATGGGCCTTCTCTGCTGGCCCACCACTCGTGTTAATGATGGGCCTAGATATGACAGCCCAACCCGCTACACGGGCTCTCTTTACCTTCTGGCCCAAGTAATAAGGGCCCATCTGGAGAGCAACTCCGACGACGGGAAAAGGAACCCGGACGTTGACTCAGAACCTCCATTCACCGATAAAGAGACGAGACTTTCTTTACCACTGCTGGACGTAAGAGAACCGTCCGATCTCTTCAACTAGAGCGATCGGACGGCGTGATAATCGTCCTCCCCATCGACAGGGCTCCGCCGCTGCCGCAGCTCCCCTCCAGCGGCCGCCGGCGATGTCGGTGACGGCGACGGTGACGGCGATGGCGATGGCGATGGCGATGGCGACGGCATCCACGGTGCTTGAGGAAGTCTATGTAAACAGTTACGTCTAACCGGCCTCCGGCGTCGGTCAACGGCTTCACCGAACCAGGAATTTGTAGTTGTGCCGGTCTCACCTTCCTGCGCCGCCTTCGAGGAGGACACATGAAGAGGTCAATGGGGAAGGCGAGCTTCTAAGCTACCGGCAATAGAATAACGAAGGGCAGTAGGATTTTCTTTCCTTTATGATCATCTGGAGCTCTCAGACCGTGGCGAGGGCCGCGATTCGATCGAGTGGGCCGGAGGGCATAAGATAATGAAATTCGATATAATATGAAGGAGACTGCGGACTATATTTCCATATCTCGCTATGTTTATCGCTGTGATCATTTTCTCCTTCTTCTTCTCTCTTTCACCCTATCCGTGCCCACCTACGTCTCTGTCCATATCGTATACGAAGGCGAGGGACGAGCTCAGTGGGTAGGTTTGTCTCGCCATTTCTTTTGCTCTCAAGGTTTCTGGTCATGGTGAGAGCCGTCTGAGACCAGGTCAAGGGGATGGAAGCGCTACGGAAGACGATACGGATGGTAAACCTAACGAACCACCGTGGCTCTTGGGGACGAAGGAGAGACGTAGACTGTTCACAGGTTCGACTGTTGGCCGGAACTCGCTGTTTGATGCTAGCGATGGGCGAGGAGAGGGGGAAAGGGGATCTACCTGCCATCTACATCATGCGAGTGAAGTGGATTGGAGTCTACTCGCTGTTCTTCCTTGAACAGTGAAAATGGGAACGGAGATAACATTTCTGAAGTAGATGAGGGTACTATCGCTGGAGGACACCACTGGCGAAGTGAGACACCATGGAGATGGTTCATCTCTCTCTCTCTCTCTCTCTCTCTCTCTCTCTCTCTCTCTCTCTCTCTCTCTCTCACTCCCACTCTCTCGTATTTGTAACTCTCGATTTCTCGGACCCATTTACTCTCTCCAATTCTTTATTACTCTATTCCTCTCTCTCTCTCTCTCTCTCTCTCTCTCTCTCTCTCTCTCTCTCCCTCTCCCTCTCCCTCTCCCTCTCCCTCTCCCTCCCATTGGGCTTTAAGGTTGGGGTAAGAAAGGGGGGGGAGAGGGGGGGGGGCTGGGGGAAGGTTACCAAGTGGACATGAGGCAAGGTCCTGCTTGTGTTCACGGCTCATACTGTTGTGGGAAGACAAGAGGCGAAAAAGTTGAGGGAAGGGGGGGGGAGGGGTAGGGCGGGGTAATCACTTCCGTATAGTTTCATTACATTTTATCTTCTTCCTCGTGTCTGTGCGGAGAGACGAGGAAGAACAAGACGGGGGAAAGTTCATGCTGATGCTGACTCTCTCTCTCTCTCTCTCTCTCTCTCCCCCTCCCCCCGCGTCAGTCTATCTATCTGTGTTCCCTACAAGACTTTACTCCTATCAAATAGTAGACCTTCGTTTGGTTGCTTTCTCTCCCAATCTCCGCTTCTTCTTTTTCTAATCTTTGGCCATCCTGCTCAACGCCAAACTGCTTTTCTCGGACGCCTTTCTCTCTCTACCAGCTTCCTATCTATCTTTCGCCACCATCTTCAACGCTTGAAGAGCGAGGAGAAGGCGATTCTGGTTTAGACAGAGGAAACAGCCCTATAGCCTCTCTCTCTCTCTCACCCCATCTCAAGCAAACTGGTCAACTCATTTCTCTCTTTCTAACTCCTTCCTTTCCCCCCGACGGAGAGAGGAGGATGGGGGAGATCTCTGGATTCGTACTTCGACGGCCCTTGCAGTTCTCCTCCCTTATGTGAGCAGATCTGCGGAAGTCCAGCTCAGAGAAGCTGAGAAGGAGAATGGAAGAACAGTACCTCGTTGTCCTCCTTCCAGCCTTCTACCATATGATACTTGACTACGTCCTCTTCTCCTTCCTCTAAAGACGAACACTTTCTGCAACCCCAGCAAGAAAGATCCCTAGCTTTTCCTATTTACCAGAGACCCCCATTAATCTCTCGCACTCTCTTTCTCTCTCCAGACCATTCTTTTCTGCCCCCATGGATTCCGGCAACAGCAGCAGCATGCAGTCCTCGAGCGGTGGCGACGAGGAGTACGACTCCCGACCAGAGCCGATCTCCGCCTTCTTCAACCCCTCCGGCAGTCTCTCTTCTCTCTCTCACTACCCTCCTCTCCATTCCCCTTCAATCGACCCCCTCTTCATGTACCTCGACGCCATCGCTCGCTCTCTCCCTCCTTCCTACAACTCCAATGCGTTCCTGAACCTCGACGTCTCCAGTTGCACCGCCACCCCCAATCTAATGGGTTCGCCGCCGCCTCCGCCATCCACCGCCGCCCCCATCACCCCGTCGCCGCCGCCACCGACGCCGCCGCTGCCGCAATCACAACGCTCTACTTCGGCTCCTCTACTCGCCGCCGCTTCCCGCAGCTCCAAGAAGCGATCGCGGACGACCCGCCGAGAGTTGACCACGGTGTTGACGACTGACACCTCCAACTTCCGCGCCATGGTCCAGGAGTTCACTGGCCTGCCGGCGCTACCCTTCTCGTCTTCATTCCCTCGCTCTCGCTTTCCCGCCGCCTCCCCTCTCTCTCTCCTCAGGCCATTCACCGTCTCTTCTTCTTCCTCCTCATCTTCTTCTCATTTTCCAAACTTCCTAGCTTCTGCATCCGTTGATTCCGCCTCGTCTGCTGCTAACACTTTTTCTTCTACTGATAAAACACCTCCTATGGTGAATAATAATACCATCAATAACACCAACTTACTGAATATGTTCAATCTCCAATCTTACCTTCAATCCTCCCCGGCCACGAGCTACGGCGGTCTGAGTTTTCCTGTTCCCGGCGGCGGGAGAGCCCCCCAAGAAACACTGGCGACGGCCCCCATGGCGACGGCGGTGAATCTCGGTCAACCGATGGAGGTCCCGCAATCGAGGGGCGGCAACGGAGCAGACAGCGAGCTTCTCCGGTGGATCGGAGGTCCTGGTGGTTCATCGGAGTACCGCGCAGAGAAGGCCTCAGACAACGTACCAGCCGGCGGAAAAGGTACTGTGGACTCGTGGATTTTCTCCTCAACTGAACGAAGAGTATGATATCTCTCTCTCTCTCTCCCTCTCCCTCTCCCTAGAACTCCCTAATCTTGTATGCGTAAGGATGGGGGGTCTCCGCCTTTAAACGTGTATCTTTGCACAATGAGATGCATCCGCCTGCACCAAGGAGGGTTGTATCTTGTTCTTCTTCTCATCTCCCTCTGAGATGATTCAAGCCATTATCACAGGGAATCCCTTCCCGGTGAAGCAACGGAGAAGAAGATATTTCAGAAACTTCCCTTTGGTTTTATGAGATCTTCCTCCCTCCGGTACTTTTCTTGCAGGTTATCCTCAGTGGGAGTGCCCCCCCCTAGATAGTAGAGTGGCGATCTGTGGAGGAGATCAGGCTTCACCCTATCTGTGCTAGATTCTCGAACCCTATTGTCTGTGGATTCGCGGGAGGCTGAAGGATGAGGTAAACTGTTGAACATAGAAGGAAGGAGGGAGAGAGAGAGAGAAGAGACTGAGTGATCTTGGGAATTCATGGAGAATTGAGATAACTCTACAGAGCGGGCAAGTACGTGGGAAACTGAGAGTTTTTTGAATTTGTGTCTACAAAATAAAGATAGGATTACTGAAACCATATTAGGAAATGAATACCGTTTTGATATAGAGAATAAGTGATCAAGGAGGAAAAATCGGAGCTTTAAGAGTTGTGCACACCATGAGAGAGGAGAGAGAGAGAGAGAGAGAGAGAGAGAGAGAGAGATTAGTTTGAAAATGACCTGGGAATTTTGTTGATATCATGAAGAAGTTGGAAAAGTATGAAAATATAGAGATTACAGGATTATAGACAAGATTAACGAGAGAGAGAGAGAGAGGGAGGGAGAGGGAAAACGAGGAGATCACTTTCGAAAAGATCTTCGGAATTCAGATGACCGTTGGTGCATCTTGAGAATGGGCAGAGAGGAAAGACACCGTCGAAGATATGTTAATTTTGAAAATGATCCTGGGATTGTTAGATTGTTGCCATCTTCACGCAGATTGGCTGATAAATATATACCGAGAGAGAGGGGGGAACGAGGGAGAGGCTGTTTCTCATTTTCAAGATGATCTTGGGAACGCACTGATTGTCGACTTCATTCTGGAAATTGGAGCAGAGAAACGTCGTGTCCTTGGAATTATTGAGACCGGTAAACATACAAATTGAGAGAGCTACCGAGCGAGAGAGCGAGAGACAGAGAGAGAGAGAGAGAGAGAGAGAGAGAGATACAGAGGGAGAGGGATTAGATTTTGAGAGTGGCCTTGGGAATCGCTCGTATATTTCTGTATCAATGAAAACATTGAGAACAGCTCATTTTCGACGATAACCCTCCCCCGGGAAGTGGGGATTGATGGGTGGCTCAGGCTGCGGCATGTGACCTTCGCATTCAAATCATGGTGGCCCATCTCAGGGAATAATCCCATTTCCGGCAATGATGGTTCTTCCCCCCCCCCCGCGTTCTCCCAAGCTCTGTCACGTGCAGACTTTCAACGAGAGCACTGGCTCACTGATAAGGAGAGAGAGAGAGAGAGAGGAGGGGTGAAGAGATCTAGAGAGAGATGTACACAGATAAATGGAGAGATAGAGAGAGAAGAGCGCAAGATGAGATGGGTATCCAGACAGAGAGGGAGAGGGAGAAGTACGCAGGTATGGAGAGAAAGCTCAGGAGTCTACAAATTTGAGCCCAGGTCAGAGAGAGAGAGAGAGGAGAGAGAGAGAGCTTTTCGTATCCCGAAAAGCTGGCAGCAGCAGCTCTCTTTTTCGAATCCACGCTTTCCCAAGCGTAGGACATGTCCACAGTCCGCATAAGATCTCTTCACCGGAAACCTCCTCAACCCATCATTGCCCCTCCCCCCGCCGGCGCCTGAGAAGGCGGCTGCCGCGCTGCCGGACTATTCAAACCCCTCGCCGGAGCTGCTGCAACCAGTGAGGAAGAACCGTATCCAGTCCTGCCGCGGCCAGGCCCGCCGCCACCGCAGCACCTGGCCTTGACCCGGCAAACCGCAGGGGGTTAGTGATTGACCTGATCCCCATTGTCGACGTGGATGTGGACGACAATCGCCTAGTTTACAGACATTAATACAGTACCTCGTCGGAATATTCTTCAAGCGACGATAAATATAGGCCTTATTATATTAATATTATTTTCCCCTCCCATCCAAGCTACGATTTACCCCTCCTCTCTGATGACCGATGCTTCTGCAAAAGATAAATTATGGTCTAACTTTGCTCATATTTAGATAAATTATAGTCAAACCCAGGAGGAGATTAATTTAAACTATTCATCCCGTATTAACCAGGGGCCCTAATGAGAAGATATATTTTCCAACCTTGGTTGACTTTCACCGTGCGAATTGTAAAAAAACTATCTTATTGTGTACCTAACATCTACCCAACACCGCAATAAAAAGATAATTCCATTTGTGCTTGGTATATGTGGCTAATATATCCTTTTCGAGGCCAAACACATGGCCTACATTTCAAGAATATTCTCAAAAGTAGGCTTCAATAAGATCCTTTCATGCAATTATATATCTCGATATATATATATATATAGCATATATATATATCGAGAGAGAGAGATAGAGAGAGAGGTAGTTGGTCAAACCTTACCTAATTAGGCTATGGCCTTAATGGTGGTGATTTAGTGAGGAGCCCACGCGCCAAAATTAGCTTGTTAAGGTTCAACAGCCCTATTCATGAGGGCCCTCATAATCTATAATAAAAATCATAGGGGCTGAATTGTCGATGACCCTGTCATTCGGGTCTTTTAGGAACACGTGGGGCCGATCATCCTTGATCGGTGTGGAAAAGGCGAGTGGCAAGTAATGCATGGGACTGTTCAAGCCGGTGTTGTTCCTATTTATGGGTCCTAATAAAAGAGGGGGAGAGAAGAGAGAGATGCCACATGGGTCATCCTCATTTAGCCACATGGCCCGACATAAGACAAGGATCTATGTTGGTTGGGCCCACTTCATCGCTGACCTAACTGCAAGATCCATATCCGAATAAAAACACAGGATGTTAGAAGAGATTCTATTCTAGGAAGCCATTTTCATAATATGTATAAACATAGCATGCAATGCAATGAATATGTTTTCTTCAGTAAAAAAAACTCTCTCCTCAATTATCAGCCCTCGAGTTATATCCAAACGGGTCCGGATCTCAGTGACCCGTTTACAACCGCTCCCTTTCTAGCGTCTCAATCAAATCCGAATGCGATATCCGCTCTAACTAGCGGGCACGGATTCTACGTTCGTGACGTCATCGACGCGTTGTTATGGGGGGACGTGGCGATGTGGGCCCCACAACATGCCGGAAAGATTCGACCTCGTTGTCTCATTATCAGCGCCATCTGGTTGTCGCTTTCTGGATCGCCGCAATGCCCGCCGCCCGTGCGCCCTCGGGCCACGTATCCTTTTTTGTCGGCCACCTCGGGACTCGCAAGAATAGCCGCCGCGCCGAATAAAGCCCATCGATTTCGAGAGAAGCGGCGCCGCCAGCCGTCGGGCTCTGCGGCGGCCCAGCTGCCGTAGCCATCAGGGCGGGCCTTCGTTTACCGGTCAAAGGGTGGGGGGGGTTCCTAATGCCAGTTGTAAAAAAAAGTTATTACAGGTGGTGACGTGGCCTCTGAGTAATTACATTAGTTACGTGTCCTCTCTCTCTCTATCGCTTTGAAGGCGTTGAATCTTCTCTCTCTAACATTCTTTCTGCGCTCCCCCATCTGTCTCTCTCTCTCCCTCTCTATCTGTATCGTTTTGAAGGCGTCGAACCTTCCCTCCCTACCATTCTTTCTGCACTCCCCCATCTCTCTCTCTCTCTCTCTCTCTCTCTCTCTCTCTATCTCTATCTCTTCTCTCTGTTTTGATTTGAAGGCGTTGAACCTTCTCTCTACCATCCTTTCTGCACTCCCCCATCTCTCTCTCTCTCTCTCTCTGTTTTGATTTGAAGGCGTTGAACCTTCTCTCTACCATTCTTTCTGCACTCCCCCATCTCTCTCTCTCTCCTCTGTATTGCTTTGAAGGCGTTGAATCTTCTCTTCTACCATTCTCTCTGCACTCATCTCTCTCTCTCTCTCTCTCTCTCTCTCTCTCTCTCTCTCAAGTTCTACTACTACGAGTTGGCTCTCTCTGCCCACTAGAATTGAGGAGGATTAGGACGGCCCATAATGAAAAGCCCATTGTGATCAGGTGAAGGTGGTGGGCTAAGTGAGCTGAAAAAGGAGAAAACTTGGGCCGGCCCTGAACGACCCATTATCCACCCCCATGCTTCCCCTTCCGTCCGTCGTCGGCGTTCCCAGCCCGCCGCCGATTTCCGCCGCCGGGGGACGAGGAGACCTCCACCGGAACTGAGGGCCTGGGACGTAGAATATCACCCGTAAGACCCACTTCTCACCACCTCCATCCGATTCGAAATCGTCGGCTAGGGTTTTGGCAGCCGTCGCCGATGAAGCTGAAGCAGCTAGAGGGCCTCCTAGGGGAGCTCCAGCAGTTCCCCGCCCCGAAGGTCAGAAGGAGATCATGGTCTCCGCACGCTATGGCTTTTTCCCATTCTTCCCACTCCTCTTCAACCCCCTCAGTCGTCGTCTTCCCCCCTTGCTTCCCCTTTCGAATCAACGGCTTATCGAAATGAATTCTCTATTGAGACAGGTGGAGCTCGAGCAATACCCGACTGGGCCGCACATCGCGTCGAGGCTGATTCACACCGTAATCCCCCGCCGCCTCCTCCATCTATCTTCTTCTCCCGTTACTGATTCTTCCAATCTTCTGACGATCCTTTGCTGGTTCCTTGTCCCTTTTTTCCTGTTCCCGAATGATTTGCCCGGCGATGGCAGTAGAATGTTCTTATTTTCGTTGCCTTTGATTGTGTCTGTGGCTACCTCTGCGATCTCCTATTCTCCACCGATTTTCGTTTGGTCTATCGTCCTGCATGTAAATCATCCATTAGGCCCCGAGCTCTTCTTCAAACTGTAGCTTCAAACAAAAAGAAGAACAAGAACCTGGTGTATCTACGCATGATCGTCTCCCGTTTCAAAGAGCGCTTATTTGATCAAAATTACTCGCGCTCCTCATCTATCATCTGCCTTCAGGCCGAGAATACATTTGGAGACATAACCGGCAAGATCGTTGCAGATTTTGGCTGTGGCTGTGGGACATTGGGGATAGCAAGCGCTCTTTTGGATGCAGAGTGAGTGAGTCATATCAGCTGAAGAACACCTCTTCTGGCCCGCCATATTTTCTTTCTTTTCTAAAAAAAAAATCTATTCCAGAGGCTTCATTATCAAAGTCTGAAATCCTATGATTTATTGTTCCATCCTTCTACTTACATTTCATTAACACACAGGCATGTAGTTGGCGTAGATGTCGATCCTGGTTCCCTTGAGATCGCGTCGGAGAACGCCGAACAGCTGGAGGTACCCTTCCATTTTAAGTCAACTTCTTTACAATTTCTTGGGTCGTACATTTCCATGAATATCTCTTCTAAACCCCGTCCAATTTTACGATTTTTCTGATTTATAATCCTAGAGATTAAGAACTACCCAATATCCTACATCTGACCCGGGTCAACCCATGGTCTGCAATTATGTTTCTAAATTAAATGCTCTCATCTTCTGCGTTCATGTGCTTACACCATGTGTCCTTCTTCATCTGGGCCTTGCTTTTTATTACCTATTTACCCTAGATTGGATCATACTCACACCTCTGGTTCGAAAAAATTGATATATCAGGCCAATTGTGGTTGAATTTCCTCAATATGATTATTTTAATCTTAACATAATCATGGGCAGGTGTGCGTTGATCTGGTTTGGTGTGACATCAGAAACTTATCGTGGAAGGGTTAGTTTTTTTTTTGCATACTCTTTGTTCTCATTTTCCTTGGGGGGTCATTTACTAATTTGTATTATCTGTGATTAGTTCATTCAGAAAAATACGAATACTATTTATCATTTAACCAACAAAAAACTTCAGCTGGCGGATTTTTCGATATTAGAAGATAAAAATTACATCCATGAGAAAATTAATTTAATTAACCTCATCTTTCTTGCCCCTGACCGCTCTAAAGTTTTATTATAATTATTTTTATGAAAATGGTTTGTTCGGTATTTTATGCAAATAAACGTGAAAAATATAATTATTATGTATTACAGGCATTTTAAAATTTTGAACGATTTTTCTCGTTCCCTCGTTCTCTCTTCCGTTCCTCTCCCCAAAGTCACATAAAATCATTTTAATAAAAATGGTTTTAATTCACTATTTTAATATAATTCAAATTAAACGAAAATCATCTGTAATAAATACGAGGCAAAATTAATTAGTCCGATAATGAATGTTAATAATTTTAATATTTTCCTCTTTCCCTTGCTATCTCCCTCTCCCCAGAGTCACATATAAAGATTTTAATAATGGTTTTAATCCACCATTTATTACGGAAAATAAAAAAATGGAAATCATCTCAATAATTATACATCGAGTTCATGATTAGCAACCTGAACTCAATTTTCAATTTAGGTCATTTTTCTCATTTGCTCTCTCTCTCTCTCTCTCTCTCTCTCTCTCTCTCTAGCTCTGCCTCCTTTTGGCTTATGATACCTTTTTGGCGGTGTGGATCTTTACTAGGTAAATGCATCGACACTGTTGTGATGAACCCTCCGTTTGGGACGAGGAGGAAGGGGGTCGACATGGAATTCCTTTCTATGGCTCTCCAGGTTGGAAGAATCTTCCCTCCTTATTCATTATCCTGGCCATTTGTCTGACCTCCTGATGCTCCCTTCCTTTTGCTATTATTAGGTCACCTCTGGAGCAGTCTATTCCCTCCATAAGACAAGCACCAGAGAGGTGAGTCTCTGAAGAACCGCCATTTATTCTAGCATGACAGATCTTAATCTCCTATCCAGGTTGAGTGGCCAGCCTTTTTTTTTTTTGCTTTCCTTCTTTGCGCTTATTAATCCAAAAGCTGTCTTTTAAAATAATCATGAAGGGTAAATAATTTTACCTGAACGCAAGATAAGGGTACATTTAATCTCTTTTATTCTATTTTTTATGGGACATCTGCATATTTTTTATAGCATTAAATCAGATGGTAATTGGATGCTTTCAGCGCGTTATCTCTCTCTCTCTCTCTCTCTCTCTCTCTCTCTCTCTCTCTCTGAAGATATGTGATTGCTGTTCATGAAATGCTTCCACAGCATGTGAAGAGAGCGGCCCTCCAGAGCTTCAATGCCGCAAGTGCTGAGGTCCTGTGCGAGGTAAGGGTGGAGGAGAAGGGAAGGAAAAAAAGGGGAAAAAAATGTCTTTTTTCTTTTCGTTAGTGAGTCCCAGGTGGGCCCCACATTAGCGGGCTCCGCAAACCGGGCCCACTGGGATGGGCCGGGCCGGGACGGGCTTTGTAGGGTCTAATCGGGCC
The DNA here is from genome assembly GCA_024713555.1 of Spirodela polyrhiza. Classification (NCBI taxonomy): domain Eukaryota; kingdom Viridiplantae; phylum Streptophyta; class Magnoliopsida; order Alismatales; family Araceae; genus Spirodela; species Spirodela polyrhiza. The sequence continues at coordinate 3,872,595 of CM046544.1, read as the reverse complement.
CATCGGGTCCCCCCTCCCCTCGGTGGGCTTTCTGACTTCTTGGCCCGTTTGCTTCTCAGCTCCGCTTCGACGTCCCGCAGATGTACAAGTTCCACAAGAAGAAGGAGGTCGACGTGGCAGTGGATCTGTGGAGGTTTCTTCCTCATGTCTCCCGGGCATGATGATGATGATGATGATGATGAGGAAGAGGGGGATCATGTGATCAGCAAACTTTGGTCGATTAGGCGACCAAATCATGGTAATTCACCCCGGATTTGTTTTTGCTATTTATGGGAGAATACTGGCCGGATGATATTACAGCTTGAAGGATTTTATTATTTTTTTTAGCCCCTTGATGAGATTATAGCTGCATGCCTGTCCTAAAACAGCCTCATTCTAGAGAGAGAGAGAGAGAGAGAGAGGGAGAGAGAGCAACGGGTGGCGTTAGCTCTGTGGCATAAAGGGTCATTATTTATGAGCTTGAACAAAAAAAAGTTTGGGCAGAAAAGATGATCAAAACCTGCGATTGACACAGTAGAAAGTGGGCCAGACAAATTATTGTTCTTGGATTCAATGTAAACAATAAGGGGAAAAGTCAACTACTCATCTTAAAGGTGGAATTTTTTCCTAACCCTCTCGACGAAATCATCTGCGAGTAACAAGAACAAAGAAGTTGTCGGTCTCCTTTGACATGATCAGCGTTCATCACACTTGCCATGCGTTTCTTCTTCAAAATCTCATATAAACTCTAAGAACTGGATGCATAATAAAATAAGTAATGAAAAAAGCTGCACTTTATGCGAAACCTCTGAATTATTGTGAAAAACAAGAAAGAATTATTGCAACGATTAAAAGGCTCTGACTTCTAATAAAAATGATATTGGTTGGATCATATTACAGAGGGGATAGTGTCCGAACCTGCTCCCCCACAACATGGAGGATGGAGACGAAGCGTCCTGAATCATCATATCCTCTGGTAAGACCATTCGGCCTTTTTCTGGCAAGTAAACTCTTACATCATGAGGAACAGTGAAGAATCTATCAAAATCATCAGCCATCAATCCAGAGATTGAGCCTCTCTCTGTCCCAGCATCTCATCAGTCCTTTTCATGCGAGGAGGTCAGATTCTGAGGAAGCAACAGCCTTTCATCGCTGTCGTCAGCTTCCAGATCCTCTTCTCTGCAGGAGATTTCGATCCCTCTGCTGTCCTTGGAGCCCAACTCGGGCTGAGACGCATTATCTGTGGCGGAGTCAGCTCCGGGCGCACAGGAGCTGTCCATCTCAATCTGCTGAATCTCAGATGCTATCAGGGAGTCCATCCGTGCCCTGGCTCGGTCTCTGGGATAGGTACAGTAGAGGAACGAGTAAATGAGGCAGCAGAGAGTCATGGGGATGGCTATCGCTGTGAATAGCGCCCTGGCCAGTGAGGTAGCATTTTCTCTGTCAGTCTCAACCTTTGCTGCCTCAGTTGAGCCTGTTGGAGCCAGTTTATACCCAAACACGTGCTCGGATAGAAGGCCGACGATGGGTGGGGCAAATGATGACAGAGTGGTTTCAAACGCTCTGTCCAATGCATATATGCTCGTTCGCGATCTCTCGGGCACAATTTCTGCAAAAATTGGGCTGCGCGAATCACACAAAGGAGAAGTTCATGATTAAAATATTCAATTTTGTTTCTATTTCCAAGCACCATTACCGATTAGTTCTTGTGTCAAAAAATTATAGTGATGAGTATGAGGAAATAAATCTAAGTTTCGGGTTTCCATCTTCTTTACTTCCATTAATTTGACAGGGCTAAATACATGATATGCCCCCAACATGTTTACACACTTATACCCATGTGAAAAAAAAGAATTTAGATCCAACATTCCATTAGATAAAAACCCTGAAATTAGAGATTTAGCAGAAATAATGACAAACATTGCGTTTTATTGACGGAAAATCAGAGCAGAAGGGAATACGTACTTGTTTGTAGCAGGACCATTCCATGAGATGAACAGCCCCATGATGAACATGGCAAGACCATGCACAAATCCAGACGACGGGTCATTGGGCAAAGCCAGCAACAGCACAGCGGCAAGTGGGATTGCAGAACCTGAACTTATCTGCGATAAAATTATCCTTCCAGAATTTGGAAGACGCTTTGATAGAGTATCACCCATCTTGCCCCCGAAAAGCCCTCCAAGGGAAGTTGCAATGATGAACAGGCCCATGAGAAGCCCAGTTTCTTCATGAGAGAATCCGACGAGCTCCAACCACATGGTTGTGAATGTTAAAGCTGACCAAGGGAAAGATCCGGTCACTCCCTGAGCCACGATTATCTGAAATGATGGGATTTTTATGACACGCTTTGCTTCCCTAACCAGTTCCAAAACACTGGCCCTTACTGATCTCCGAGGGAGTACCTCAGAGCCCTCAAATTCCCCCTTGGTGGAAGAATGTCGAGGATCCACTGCAAAGAGGCGCACCAAGATGCCTACTGAGACACTCACCAAGCCCACGAGATGGAAAGCCACTCTCCATCCAGCTATGCCCATGAATGTCCTTGATGCCAGTAACAGTGCAAAAAAGCCACCGAGGATCGAGCCCATGTTGCCTGTCAACTGAAGCCACCCAAAAGCTACACCACGGTTGCTCTCATCGGTGGAATCTGCAACAAGAGACTGGATGGCAGGAATGACAAGCGCAAGGCCTACCCCATTTAGAGCTCTTGAGACAGCCACCTGTTTGGTGAAAATAATGAAGGTTAGCATAGGGTAGGATAAAATTGAAGTTATCTTCGGCATTCACTTGGAAAAACCCCACTGATCTCGACTACATCCTCTTTCATACTTCTTTTGGGGGTATTGTGGAAACTGAACGGAGAATTGAAAGAAAAAGTTACACCTGAAAATGGTCTAGAAATAAGTAAGAAAATCCTCTTTCCTTTGATATTTGTGATAAAAATTTCGGAATGGCACGCTAGTACCAACCAAATATTTATCAGATCACAGGCATAAAGTAATAAGGCTAGCCGTACAAGTCCCATGATCACTGAATACAAAAAAGAGAGCAAGAAGCACGGACACTTCCCCCAACTGGAAAAAGAAACCCGCAAACTGAGCAGCGTGAGAACACTGAGCTATTGATTTTTCAAGTTCGGCTTTTGAACTACTAGAGATCTAGAGAAAAATCAAGCGAGATGAACTATCCAATTCAACACTCACTGCTAATGACCGGAAGCTATACTTTTTTCTCATTCCATGTGGGATTATTCTAACACGTTAGTTTACGGTTTCTGGACAGCTCCGTAGAAAGAAAAATTGTGGGAAAAGGTTACATGAAGGAATCTGATGTTGAAGTGATACTGTAGAAAAATTGGATCGTCCAGCTCAAAACAAATAAGGAATGCGTGGAGGAGAACCAAATAATTTTATTGTTCCCACTCATAGTGAGATTATTCTGATTATAGTACATGAGAACCATTTTATTATCATAGAATAAAAACGAAGTGTCGAGCTGCTAGAACATATTAATTGCGCTCACTTCACGGTTTCTAAACTGTTCTAGACGGGAATTTTCTCTGTCAGACTCCTCCAGCAGGCAATACATATAAATTGAAATCAAAGAATAATACGGCATCACTAGTACGCATCAGAATAACAGATTGGGGACGGGAGGGGAGAAGTAAACCTGGAAGAAGGTGGAGGAAATGGCGACGAGGAATGTGGCGGCAGCCCAGAGGAATGCCCCCAAGGCGATGACGTGCGTGCGGTTGTAGTGGATGCCCATGTAGGCGGCGAGCGGGTAGCACAACGACTGTACGATTGATCGGAACAGCGTGAGCGATCCTAGCCCCGCCGGTGTGGCCCCCAGCGCCGCTCCCACCTCCTTATACACCGCCGGCAGCAGCGCCTCGTCCGCCCTCTCCATGATCCCCGCCAAGTTCACCATAACCAGCGTGACCCTGCTCGCGCTCATCGTCTCCCACCTCCGATCTCCACCTGGATCCGGTCAGATCCCGCCGCCTGGCTTTCCCCGCCGAGGTGGGTTTAGAGCTTCTCGTCTGTGTTCAGCTCTCGTTTAAGATGAAGGATCTAGAGAGCCTCCGGAAAATAGTCTCATTTGTCGTTTCTCGAAGGGACCATATTGTATCACAGTCTCTCCTCGGACGTATTTCCAACGTGCTCACCGCTTCGCACCGAACACACTTTTTTTCTCCATTAACGTACTTATAGCCTACAGACTGATCTGATGCTACTCTTGCGACAAGAGAGGCCACCCGATTATAATCGGACGGATGGGGGGAGCCCATCGTTGCGGTAAGGTCACGGCGAATGCAAGAACCTCTCGCTAAGAGTAAAAAACAAATCATAAAAATAGAAGAGCCTACTAAAGTTGAAAGATTTCTTAAGGACTTAAACCCAAATAACCTCAAAAACAGATTAATTTTTCAAATATTATATTGCGTGTGTTTTATGGCGCGATGGTCCATATCAGTTAGATTAGATAATAAGTCGACCATTCCCACTTTATTTCTCTTCAAAAAAAAATTAAAACCATTGCTCTATATGAGATGTTGTGCTTTGATAGTCAACGATCTAGTTTCATATTGTTAATAACGTTATTGAGATCATTCATCAGCTTACTTCGTAATGCAACATGTACGTAATTATGTTTTGACAAATGGCTGATGGTGAGATAGAAGTTGACCTTACCCATGTTCTAAGTGAGTGGGCATTGATAACTCACCATGCACGTGATGGGATTCTCTTAGAGTTTTGGGTCGTAAAATATTTTTATTTTTTCAGAATGTGATATCATTGTGAAAATTATCCACTGACTTGTTTCTTTGGGTATTTCCATACAAAGTAGAATAAATATTGTATTATTACCAAATGATTTGATTCTTATTTTATTAAAATAAATGTCAAAAATAGGTAATTTGGTATTATATTGAATTTTCATATGAAGCCCTTTCTATCAACGCGGCAATTCAGCTCTCTCTCTCTCTCTTCATGGAAGTAATTTCTGTGGAATCCAGGGGTGGCCATTTCGTTGTGCCAAACACCAGTGGAATTCGCCGGAATTCACGGGATTTTTGTATAGCTTCGGTGACGCCAACGCGACTTCTCGGCGGCCAGGACGAGAGGCGTTTGGAAGTGCTCTGCGGCCCCGAATTGAACCCAAACAGTGTTATTAGTCGTCGGAATCTATTGGCGGGTAGCGGAATCGATTGGAATCCTTTTGAGTAGCTGGAATCGGGCCCAAACAGCGTGAGACCAACAGGGACCCGTCTGTAGTTTTCCATACGATCATACATTGTATCCGAATCCACTTTGGTATCCGAATAAGGATCCGATACCGGAGGTATCTAAATTCTTAGACGTGTGAAAAGGGCTATCAGCCACCTCTGCTGACTGCCCCCCCTCCTTTGTCCTACTCACCATGTGACCACCTCCCCTCTCTCTCTCTCCTACTCTCTCTCTCTCTCTCTCTCTCTCTCCCCTCTCTCTCTATCACGTCGGAAGAGCTGTGGTTATAGCATTAAGTTTCTGTTACATTCTCAATGGTAGGCTGGCTTCACCGACTGCTGGGTCAGAGATCTCGAGGCCACCTCTTTCTCTCTCCTCCACTCCTCATATAAAACCCCTCGCACCCATCGCCCAGCTCCCCCGAGTAGCCACTCTTCTTGCCCACCGATCCTCCACCCTCCTCTCTCTCCCTCTCTCTCTCTCTCTCTCTCTCTCTCTAGTTTCAGATCTCCGCAGATGGCCGTCCTCCTCCTGCTCCTCCTTTCTTCCAACCTCCTCTCCATCGCCGGCGCAGTGGAACCCCACTGGCGGCCCCGCCACCACCTGAGGAGGAAGATGCTCTACGCGGAGGAAGACGGTGAGAAAGCCCACGCGCCGCCGCCGCCGCCGCCGAAGAAGATAACTACGGCCAACATCACCCTCGTCGCCTCTGCCACAGTGGGCAAGAACCTGACGAAGCTCGTCGTCAAGGCCAATTCCACCGCCGCCGCCTTGAAGGCCCCCAAGCCCTCCAATTCTTCTCTCCTTCTGAAGCCCTCCAACGCCACCAAGCTCGCAACCCCCATCAAGCCGATCAACTCCACCGCTGCCGCCCGGAAGACCACCACCGCCGGCGGAAAGATCACAACCACCACCACCAAGGCGCTGAACTCAACCACAAGCGTCGGCGCAGGGAAGAATACCACCACCACCCCCGCCGCCGCCGCCATCACCAAGGCAAAGAACTCCACCACCAGCGCCAGCGGCGGCAAGCTCTCGAAGACGCCGCCGGCACAGAAGAGCTCGGATAGCAAGCCCGGCGGCGCAGGCGACGGTTGGTTCCTCTCCGGCTACGACCCGTCGGAGGAGGACACGGACCTGATCGCGGAGTTCCGAGACCTTCCTTCGAGGTTCCATGAGACGCTCCTCCCGGACCTGGCCAAGATCTCCTCCACCTCCAAGGTCTATCTCTCCAAGGCCAGCAAGGAGATCACCCGCGGCGTGAAGCCCATCGTCGGCCACCGCTACGCCGCCACGGTCGCCTACGCCACCTCCGTGGCGTTCATCCTCCTGCCGCTGCTCCTGGTGGCGGCGCTCCTCCGCCAAGTCCATTCCTTCCTCTCGCTCCCGAAGATCCTCCTCTTCGCCCACGCCTACCTCGCCATCTACTTCTCCGTACTCTTCCTTGCCTCCGTCGTCACCGGCCTCGAGCCGCTCCGCCTGTTCTACGCTGCCTCTCCCGCCGCCTACGTCTACACGCAGGTCCTGCAGACGCTGGGCTACGCCGTCTTCCTCCTGCTGCACCTGCTGCACCTGCTGGTGGCACCGGCGAGGGCGGTGGCGCTGCCGCAGGCGGCGGTGGCGCTGGCCGTGGGGCTGCACTACTACACGGCAGTCTTCCACCGCGCCGTCGCCGGCGAGGCGCCGAGGACCAACTGGCGTGCCCACGCCCTCTACGCCGCCTGCTTCCTCACCCTCTTCGCCTTCTCCCGCGCCGCCGACCGCCGGAAGAAGGCCTACCTCCTCGCCGGCCCCGGCGGCGACGACAGCAAGAACAGCTGATTCATGATCGATCCACCCATCACCCGCAGAGGAAGAAGAAAAAAAACGACCCCTTTCTCCGCCTATTTTCGCTTCGGCATTCCATCATACAACTTGGCGGCAATCACCAGAATAGAGAAGAGGAGAGAGAAAAACTGTTGTTCCCATAATACCCATCAACGAAACGGTTGACCGGCCCCTGGAGAGCAGGAAAATTCTACTCTGACAGGGTTAAATATGGAAAATGAGACTGATTTTTCTAAATTTAATCTCTCTTTATTTCCCGGGCCGTTTGCATGATTTTTTTCCAATTTAATCTCTTAGTTACGTTCCGCGCGGTGGCGGTCGCGTTGGCCCGCCGGCCGCCGCCATAAATGGGACTTCCCCCATACTCCAAGATCCGGGGCATTTATGGAATACCCACCTGTCGGTGCCCTCATACTGCATGACTCAAGCTCCTCTCTCTCTCTCCTCTCTCTCTCTCTCTCTCTCTCTCTTCTAACTATGTATCTGTTGGAACCTTCTGTGGGCCAGTGTGACAGCCAGTGTTACAAGGTAAGGTCCTTATTAAACGAAACTTGGACGCGCTAAGCTCGGCAAGTTGACAATAACCGTTGGCTTGACCCACTCTTCCCAACGGCCACCACATGGGGCGCGAGGGGGTTCGATTTGACCGTCATATTACGCTCTTGATCTTCTCTTACCGAGGTGTATATCTGCAGTTAATGGCCACGTGACTGAACTACTAATGATGACTCCATTTTAAAATAATATGAATAGAAATTATATATTTCAATTATTATGATTATTATTATTGTGGGAAAATGGGTCCGCTGTTTCTAGGCTTAAATAATGAATTATAAATATGAATTCTCGACTTTTTGCACTTAATATGATTGGGATGCTTCCTGGGGAAGTCGGTGAGGGGAGGGTGAGGGGTATTTTGGGAATTCTATTCGAGTCGTCGGTGGCCTGAGACGAGGAAGAGAGAAGCCATGTGCTGTGGGTGGTGCCCAGGGCCCCACGTGGGAAGTGACAACGGACTTGGGCCCTGCCATGCTCTGGCCCAATAAAGGCCCACTAATAAAATGAAGAGTTTGGCCCACTTTGTCTTTTTCCGAGGGCAGTCAACGCCGTCTGGAAGTAGGTTCCATCGCGGTTGCGTGGGCCTTGGTCAACCGAGTCCCGAGGGGACTCTAGAGAAAGAAACTGGCAGGGTGACTTGGTGGGGCCCACAACCACTCGCTCTCCTGCTACGAGATTGTCGGCAGGGGTGGACCCACAGATTTCTCTTTACTCAATGGCCAGAAGAAATGGGCCTAATGGGCCAAAGAGGTCCCCACATGTTCATCCTTCCGATCATTGCCAATTGGCCCAATGGGCCGGCGAGCACCCAGACGGGCCTAGTCAAAGTCGGACTGAGGCCCAAACTGAATATGACCCTTCGGGGGCCTGGAATAGACTTGGTATGGAGATCCTGGAAAATAAAAGCTAAAAATATATATTTTAAAATATTATGGAATAATTCTGTCAATAGTATTCAGGTGCTGCGCATGCTGAGGCTGTCTGAGGAAACACACGTGTGGCGCCTGGGATTCTTGTCCCTGCGATATTGTGGCACGTGAGAGAGCGGTTGTAACTGTCAGCTTGGGATGGGGCCAGTCCGCCAACCTTTTTTCTGGTTGCGCTCGGTTTTCAAGACGCTGTGCACGTGGTCAGTCAGTCGATGCACCCGCTGTTCAGACGTGCTGTCGACAAAAGATTGTATCCGCTTCTCTCCTTATCGTACTCTTCTCGTGTGTTGTGATACTCACGACTTGGTTTTGCTGGGCTTTTTGGGCGTATAAAATAAAATAAATTATACAGTTATTAATCAAACAAGCTGAGAGGAATCTGTTCTAGTTCCTCCCTTCTCTCCCTGCATCTCTTTCTCTCTCTCGGAAACCTTTAATTGCTCCAGTGGGAGAAGACTCCTGCTCTTTGGCATCTCGGCACTAGCACGATTTCATCGAGGACCTGCATTGGGAAATAGTGGGAGAGGGGGCATGCTACATTGTTTCATCCAGTCTTTTCCTTCACCGAACTTTTCCTTTTGGATTGCATCACTTGAGAGGAATTCACAGATTTCTTACTATCTTCTCTAGTGTAGATTTCTTCACTATGTTTTTATTTCTTTCGGCCAATCTATGTTGCAAGATTTTCTTATGAGGAAAGGGGGCAAGAAAAAGGAAAGGTGACACCAAATCTAGTTTGCTGGTGCCCAGGACTAGAGATGCATTAGATCTCTCTCTCTCTCTCTCTCTCTCTCTCACTCACTCACTTGCTTGCTATCTATCTTCATCCCCTCAAACCTCTACACTTTTTGATGAATGCTTGTATTCTGTTAGCATACATGCATATGATGAAATATCATCCCAATCAGGTAAAAATAGGTGGTTAATACAATAATTAATATTGTCAAAGAGATAGATGGACAAAAGAATAATATTTCAAGAGTAAACTAACAACATATAGGAGGATCAATGTCCATGGAGACTCGACCCCATTCAACCACATTGACATATGTGGCAATAATGGCAAATACCATTCCTCGATGGCTCCCCTCTAAAAAGAAGGATGAAAAACTTAGGACATAAACACTAAACCACCTTGATATTTCCCTTGACATTGACAAGCACTCAACAAGGACAAGACGTCATGACAAGGGTAACTTAGGAAAACTAGAAGACTCATCAACATGAACCAATTTTCTTTCTTTTTCCTCTCCTTTGCTCTTCTTATTTTTCACTCTAAATAGTCTCATAGTCAGAGTAGTTATCCATCGTGGTAACCACTTCTCCACAATGCGTGAATGATGTGGAAGTCATTGGAATGATTTGACCACCACTCTCTTGTACTTTGCCCGATGTGTCCACCTCTAAAAATTGTTGACAAAACTTTTGCTTTGACCTTTTCTTATGTAGAACTTGGAATGCCCATAGGAGCTTATCCATATTGCCTCCTTCAAAATTAACCTTGTCCTCAAGGTTAAACTATGAAAATTGATAAATGAACCTACAAATTTCCTCTCAAGTGGCTTTAAAAGTTGGAAGATTCTTCCATTTGACCAAGATTTTTCCTCCAAAAATAGATGGATAAACTTGGAGAATTTCTTTTGATTTGATCGCTTAATTGAAATCAATTATGACACATGAATAATAGGGTGAATGCGAGTAGTTTCTAATAAATTTAACTTATAGAGAATTTTCCCTACTCAAGATAGAATATGAAATGGACCAAAAAAATGAGGGGAGAGTTTCTTATAGGGTTGACGGGCCAAGGACTGAAGTTGATATGACTTCAATCTTAGTTCCACCATGTCTCCGACTTCAAAAGATATATCTTGATGATGCTTATCTTGATGGAGTTTAATTCTATTTTGAGCTTGATGCAAATGAGATTTGAGTTGTGTGTCAAGGTGAGATACCACTTTTGTAGTTGTTGCTCCAAATAAGCCACATGTATTTGTTGTGTGTCAAATCGAACAAGTGGGAGTAGACTTGATCACTAAATTGTAAATTATATTATTTTAATATTTCACCCACGATAGTCAGTTGAACTAACCTCATGAATGATCTTAGATAAAATATCTTTTATATCTACAAAGAACTTTGCACATTCTCTTTGGAAGAAGTTAAAAAGTCTTTATAAGAGGAAGACAATAAGTAATAATATATTTTTGATCAAAAAGCTTGTGAATTTAAAGTACAAGGATATTCTATTGCTAAATATTTAAACAAAATGTAGAATATTATTAATTATTTACCTTTATAGAGATGTGTCTTGATGGTAAGTTGTAGACTCTATTTCTTTTAAATTCATTACCAAATAATTGGGAGGTATTGGTGGTTTCTTTCATTAATTTTGTACCATATAGTAATATTATCACCATAAGTCAAGTAATAAGTAACTTATTCAATGAGGAGTTGAGAAGGAAAAACCTAACTGATTCTCATAGTGAAATACAAGCACTTGTCACAAAAAATAGTGGATAGTCAAATTCAAGAGAACTCACTTCAAAGATAGAAATAAGTCAAGGTCAATGAAGAAGATCACTTATTACAATTATGGTGAAAAAAGACACTTCAAGAATCAGTGCAAACATCCCCCAAAAAATAAAAAAGTAAAAAGAAGTAGATGATAAATAATCAAAAGAGAACATTTTGGCCATTATTCAAAGTGGTGATTCTTTTATTTTGTCCACTATTTACGATATTTTTCATTATGTTAGTAAAAACTCAAAATGGATCGTTGATATATGAATTTTTATCATGTTATATCAATGATGAAATGTTTTGCCAAATATAAAACTAAAAATTTGGATGTTATTAAGATGAGTAATGAGGAAACATCAAATATTATTGACATCAATGATGTCTATGTTAAGATTAATCTTAGTTATAAACTAGTACTAAAGAATGTGAGACATCTAGTAGGTTTAAGAATGAATTTAATTTCAATTGGAATACTTGATGATGATGGCTTCTATGACAAGTTTGTCACATGTAATTGGAAGATAATTAAGGGTTCACTTATTGTAGCTTATGAATATAAGTAAAATATTTTATACAAGTGTAAATCAAAAGCTATGACACTTAAATAAATGCTACAAAAATATTTTAGTATGAAATTGTGGCATAAAAATTAAGACATTTGAGTGAGATAGGATCACAAACTCTCTCAAAGAAAGAAGGCATACCAAAGTTTAAAAGTATTTGTTTGATCATATGTATTGATTATTTAGTTACCAAACAATGTAACATTTCTTTTTCTAGTCTCATGTTTAGAAAATTATATGTTTTAGAATGAGTCTATATATATGTTTGTGATCTATTGGGGTGAAAGATTGTTAATGGTATAATTGATGTACATAACATTAGTGGTACATTATATTTTGTCATTTTCATTGATGACCATTCTAGAAAAGTTTGACATATCCCCTTTGAAGTTTAAAGACAAAGTTGTTGATGCTTTTAAGGAGTTTCATATCAAGGTAGAAAGAGAGACTAATAGAAAGTTGAAATACATTATATATGGGCTTGTTTGATAAATATTATAAGTAGTGATGTATTATCTATGAGATGACAATTTGAGGCACTCTTAAACATAATGCAGTTGTAGAGAGAATGATTTTGATAAGACTTCAATCAAGGGAGTATCAAACTCCCTGCCTCTTTTTGGGACAATCAAAAATATAAAATGAATTCACTTGAATGTAAATCAAATATGCACACATGATTTCAAAAAGTCATGATATTATATTCAGATGTTTACTCCTTGGATCCAAAGTACAAATATGCACAGGAAAAGACAACCTTGGTCACACAAATCGAACAAGAACAAACAAAAGAAAGAAACAAATAAAAATAAAAGAACAATCTAGAATTCTCCTCCCCATTTTCTGTTGTCCCTTCTAGTATTTATAAGCTTCAATCTCATTTTGTCTTTCTCACCTCTCTCTTCTCTTTCACTTATGTTATTCAATTATGAGCCTCAATGTTTCTTGAACATGTTCACATATGCTTCGGTTTCTTGAGTTATTGGGCCCCCATTTATTCCTCTTTTTCGTTGACGGGCTAGGTTGGGCAAGGAGCCCATCAATACTCCCCCCCACAAGAGTCACCTTGTCTGCAAGTGGGAATGAAGTAAATGCCATTTGAATCTTTCACACCTTTTCCCAAGTTGTTGTTACTTCTGAGTGTTCATTCCATTATTGAGAGCATAGTTTCTAGTTGGTCTCCTTCATGTACTATCTCCTGTTCTTCTTCCTTGGTCACTAATAATATTTCAACCTCATTTTTGGAGACGTGTCCCAGACCGTATTGGTCATTACAAAAATAATATAGCCCTTTATTTTTATGCAACTACAATTCTATTGATGACAAAGTTAATTTTCTTCATTCATTTATAGTTTTGTCTCCTCTTTAATTGACATTGTGATTGGATTGTGTTTATATGTTTTGATGCTATATATAACATGCATGGTCCCCAATGTGATTAGATTCACTCTGATATGAACTGAATTCATATATGCTAGTGTATTGCATGTTGATTCTTCCACTTGCTTGAGGATGAAAATTTTATCTTCAAGTTGTTGTGCTACATTCATAATGGCTTTTAATCTGATCATATTAAAAATACTAACCTCTATTAAAATTTTAGGTTTGAGTCATTTGATAAAATTTGACTCTAAGACTCTTTCTGGGATATTTCCCACCATTGAGGACATTATTTCAAATTCTTCTATGAAATCTATTACTAATTCATTTTATTTGGTTTGTAGGAATTATTGTATTGTTGATTTATTTTTTGTAAAGCCATATTTCTCAATCATTGTATTTTTGAAATCTTCCCAATTTAAGAAAGGCTCACGATTATTTTACCACTTAAACCACTTGAGTGCCTTGCTCTCGAAATTTAATATTGATAATTGTAATTTTTCTTGATCTGAATATGGATATAGAGAGAAATATATGTCAGAGCGGTAAAACCAACCTTTCGAATCATTACCCATGAATAATGGCATTTCGATTTTTTGGCCACCCATTCAAAGGTCTAGATTTGTATTCTTGGTGTTTTATATTTGGTTGCTTTGATTGTTGTCTCTATGAGTGGAGTTAGATAAAGAATCTTCACTATGAAAATTGTGTGATTCTCTATTCTGTGTCACTCCTGGCCTGCCTCTCCATATTGTTTTTTTGCATTCCCTCCAAGACTTATATTATAGTTCTCGTTTGTTATCATAACAATATAATTAATTTAATATTTTCTTTGCTAGATGTCAAGAGGTGTATGGTTTGCTACTGTGATGTGATCCGCATCAAATCAAATTTTTTTTCTAGAATTTTGATCTTAGAATCACCCCCTTTTGATGACATGATTTTCTGATACCAATTTGATAAGACTCCAGTTGAGGGAGTATCAAACTCCCTTCCTCTTTCCACGACAATCACAAAATATAAAATGAATTCACTTAAATGTAAATCAAATATGAACACCTAATTTCAGAAAGCTATGATAATGTATTTAGATGTTTACTCCTTGGATCTGAGGTACATACACCAATATTTACTTGTCGAAGGTGAGGATAGGAAAGTACAACCTCAGTCACACAAATCAAATGAGAATGAAAGAAATAAGGAAATGAATAAAAACAAAAGAACAATCTAGAATTCTCCTCCTCATTTTCTACAATCCCTTCTAATATTTATAGGCTTTGACTATGTATAGAGAAATAGAAGTATTGTAGAAGAACTAGACATATTATCTTTTGAAGCTACTTAAAGAGAAAAAATAATTAAAGAATAAATAGATTTTTAAGTTGAAGACTCATGAATATGTTTTATTGCCAAAGTATAAGGCTATGTTGCTTGTGAAAGGCTTTAACCAAGTATATGATATTGTCTTTGATGAAATTTTCTTTCATTTTGTAAAAATGTTTTTATTCATGTTACTCTAGATATGGTTATCGATATAGATTTGAAGGCCGAGCTGATATAAAGAAAATATTCCTTCATGAAAATTTAAAAGAAGAGATTTACAGTAAGTAATTAGAAGGCTTCAAGATGTAAGAAAAAAAATTATATCGTGTAAATTAAAGAAGAGCTTGTATAGACGTAAACAAACACCAAGATAATGTCACAAGTTTGATTCATTTATGATTGATAATAGATACAAACATACCTCTACAAACTATTGTATATATATCAAGAAACTTGATGAGAGTTTTGTGATTCTCTTATTATATGTTTATGATATATTTATTTTTGGAAAATATTTGCTAACAATTAATAGGTCAAAGAATGAGTTGAACAAATTATTTACTATGAAAAACATGAGGCTAACAAAACATATGGTATGCAGATTTTTGTGACATGAGGACCAAGAAGATATGATTACTATAAGAAAAATATATAGAGAAAGTGTTGAACATATTCAGTATGAGATATGCAAAACCTATTAGCTCTCTTTTAGTAAATTACTTTAAACTTTGTGTAGAACAAATTCTATCAAATGATGAAGAAAATATTTTAGGCTTCAACTATTGAGAGTTTGATATATGTAATGATATGTAAAATTAAACATCTCATATGTAGTGGGTGTTGTTGACATATTTTTTACAAATCCAAGAAATGAGCACAAAGTAACAATGAAATGAATATTTAGATATTTGAAAAGAAGTTCTAAAGTTTTTTCAAGCTTTTGAGAGGGTGCCCCTATATTAACAAAATATACAAATGCTTATATGGCAAGAGATGTTAGCACATAAGTTTACTTTAGGTTATGTGGTTACTTATGTAGGAGGAGTTGTGTCATGATAATCTAGGTTGCAAAAGTATATTGGCTTGTCAACAATTGTGCCTGACTATATTATTGCAACATAAATTTGTAAGAAAATATTATAGATGAAAAAATTCTCATGAGAATTAGAACTAACATGAGACAAATATGTGATTTTTTGTGAGTGATATCAATTTGTACAAAAATGTGTCATTTTATTCAAAGTTGAAGCATATTGATGTGTGCTACCATTAGATCGAGAATGAAATTGAAGAGAAATAATTATAGATTAAGAAGATTCACGCATATGACAATATAGTAGATATGTTGACTGAGGCACTATCTAAAGAGAAAGAAGAGATTTGCCAATATTTAATCAACATAGATGTTCCTTGAGGATTATAAAGACTGTTTATTATGAGCTAAAAGGGGAGGTTGTTAGGCACTTGACTCATTAAGTGAACACATGCACTACTGATAACTCTCAATATTTACATGATAATCTCCTTAGTGTTTCTGTGATTTATGCTTTAATTTTAATTAAATTGTTTGCAGAATACTTTAAATTGGAAAAGTTAGATTTAAAATGATTTATATGATTTTAATTTTAATTTCTAAGAATTACATTAAGAAATCAGTCATGTAATATGATGAAAATATTTCTCACATGTTTTTATGTTTTATATTATTTTTGAGAATATTTCTACGTTTATTCTGATTTTATAGAAATATTAAGGAAATTTGAGAAAAATCATTAAATTCAGAAAATCAGTGAAAATCCTGAAAAATCGGCAAAAATCACGCCGGATGATCAATTGATTCTCCAGAGAGAAATTCGCCAAGTAAATTAACAAAAATCAATTGGAAATTATGTTATAATTCAATGCATGTCATTTTTATAGTTTATAATCTTTTAAAACTAATGAAAAATCAAATCTTTTCAGGGTTTTTGTGTTAACGGCGGACGCACGGATTGCGGCAACAAATGCGACAATTACTTGTAACAAATCCGCGAAATATGCGCAAAGGAAGATTGAAAAGGTGTTTCCGGAGAGGAATAAGGCATCCTCGATTATTCTATCCCCCTCTCGGATCAAAACCCCTCTCGTCCGGCCGCTACAGACACCGGATTTTGCCTAATCCGTCAATCCGATACAAAAGATGGATTTCGTCCAAATTTCCCCCTCATTCAGCTGCTATAGAGGCTGAATTTCTTCCAAAAACCTTCCCCATTCTTCGCCCGATACAAACGGTGAAGAATTTCTTCCGAGGATCCTTCTCCGGACACCGCGGCATGCTCAGAGTCGAATCACCTTTGCTGCTCGATTTCAGCAAGTGATAGTTGTTGGGATTGTCAACCATCGATTGGAGAAGGTGTAGGAAACCAATCGGTACACCTAGCCTACACAAATCAATCGTATTTGGGCGGAAATCCGATCGACGACTGCGTCGCCCAATTCTTCCGTAAACTTTAATTTCTGTTCATTTTTACTATTTTTAGATTCCAATAATACATCTTTCGATCCTTAATCATGTGTCGAACAAATGCCCTTTTCTATTAATTTCTTATTTCCATCATTGTGGCTTTGGTTTGATCAATTTACGTGTCGATGTATTTCCATCGACCACGAATTTGGGGCTGTTCTTCACAGGCTGATGTCAGCTGATGTCAATAACCCCCAAATTCGCAATTTTAGCTTATTTCATTATAATTTCGCCAGAAAATAATTTAAAAAATATAATATATCAAATAAAAATCATAAATAATTAATAGTACTTCATCTTCCCTGTGATCGACCTGGAAAATCCACTAAAAATATTTCTTTATTAATAATTGCCTTATTTTCCAGAATTTATAAATTTTAAATTTGCTGAATTTTCTTAGCAACGACAGAAAATAGTCAGACAACTACTTTTTCAACTCATATGGTAGTTGTATAAAAGAAGACAAATCACATTTAATGCGGGGAGAGAGGATGAGATGTGTGAAATGAGATAGATGTGAATTGATTTTCACGGGCCTCAATGGCCTAGTTATTGGCAAATCGAGCTTAAATGGGAGAAATAGATTAGCCAAACTATTTCTACTAGAAAAGAAGGAAATGGTTGACAAGTTTCCTAAATAGTTCAGGGACATGCTTCTTTAGGTGGCTCAAGATGCTTGTAAATAGAGGGCTCCTCTTCTCATCTCAATGTGACTAGAAAGTAGGAGAGCGAGGCTTTTGTTCTCAATGTCATTTCACCATAGAGAGGTCGGGAGTGGACTTCCAATAAAGAGATCTCTAATTTTTGGTAAGTGATTGGTGAGTTCATTTGAGGGTCAAGATCATAGGTATATATATTGCATTTGAAAGTATTCTTTTGTATTTTTTTCACATATAGTAGGATTTTCTCATTGCCACTAATAGATGTAGGAGGTCTATCTCTAAACCACATAAATTCTTGAGTCTCTAGTAGTGAGTTATTTTATTTTATTTTTATCTTCTAACTTTCACATTGTCTAATTGGGTTTTATCTCTAACAAAGGTACAATGGTCTAAAGAATTGATTGGGGCCTCTACATATCTTTCAAGGCTAGTGATAGAGGCTATACGAAATGTTTTCTTGAGAGGTATATGATATGATATCATCTTTTTGATGATTCTTCTACATTGAGTATGAAGAATAAATCTAGATGTTTTTGAGTGCAAGATAAATGTTTTGAAATATGATGAATAAGGATTCGATCATTGTTTCAGAATTGAAGAACATTTGATTAGTTTCAGGAAAGTTCTCTAGGGAAATGCACCTTATTTTGCCTCTTACTTATGTATAATGTTGCAAGAACATCATGTGATTATGTTATCATCTCATTATCATAATGAAGCTCCCTCACGTTAGTGATCTTCATGTGCTTGTTTATCCAAAGGTTTTCTTTCTAGTTATCGTGCTTTGATGATTTTTGATGGGAAGATGGACATATAGATTATTGATTTTGTTCTCTATTTCATACTCTTTATCTTGCTCCTTTGATGAATAAGTTTAGTTTTGGTTTTCTCAACTGATAGAAAATAAGAAAGCAAGCTGAAGTCAATGTTGGTTGTGTTTCTTAGTCTAGTGTGTTTCTTACCCTCAAACTTACATTCTCAGTTAGTTTATCTATCAACGTATCTATGTACTGATGACTTCACCACCATGGCATTGCTTTTGGTTCCCTTTTTTTCACTGTGGGAGACATTGTGTGGGAAGAGCCTTAGAACAAGGGATGTTAATTTATTTTGAAATTTCTTCATTTTTCTCTCTCTTTTAGCTGAGATTGACTTTTTGAGTTGTTGTTTTTGCACCATTTTTAGAAAATCTGTTTATTCTTGCTCTCTCTCTATCTCTCTATTATGAGGCAAGTTTTCAATTGGAGCCTATAATGGTTTCCCCACTAGGGAAAATTTGAAATTTTCTCTAGGATTATTGATGACAAATGGAAAGTTGTTCATTTTTCATGTAACCAAGGAAATGATAATTACTTATAAGTGCAAGGAAACCTAGAAAAAGGCCACCTTTGTGTGTGTGTGTGTGTGTGTGTGTGAGAGAGAGAGAGAGAGAGAGAGAGAGTGGGGGGAGAGAGGAGGGAGCGAGAGAGAGAGAGAGAGGGAGAGAGATGAGGGAGAAAGTGGGGGAGAGAGGGAGAGAGAGGAGGGGAGAGGGGGGGGAGAAATGGGGAGAGGGAGAGGGAGGGAAGGAGAGAGAGAGAGAGGGGGGGGAGAGAGGGCGGAGAGAGAGAGAGAGAGGGGAGAGAGAGAGAGAGAGAGAGAGAGAGAGAGAGAGAGAGAGAGAGAGGAGAGAGAAAGTGGGGGAGAGAGGGAGAGAGAGAGGGGGGAGAGCGTGAGAGGGAGGGAGGGAGGGAGGGAGGGGGGAGAGAGCTTATTTAAAATAAGAGTTATTACATGCTGAAATATTTATAGAATATATCATTATTTTTTAGGTGATTTAGTCAATGTTGCTAAATATCATACATATGATACTAGCCTAGAGTCTCTTCTCTTGGGCTAATGAAAAATTAATAGGTCAACTCGTTAGTCAACTCTTGATAGATGGCTGACCTTTCATCACAAAGAAGGGTCAACCTGTCTAGTTGGTACTTACGGTTAACCGTGCCCCTCAATACATTTCCATCGGGCAATGAGGACTAAGATGTTAGATTCGTTACCCCAGGTACATAATTATCGTGCATTTGTAGTCTTTCGTGGAAATAATTATTTTTAGAGGAACTCACTAATAAGTATCATCCCTTCGTTTCGTTCCGCAACGCGCGTGGCAGTTATTTCCGTTGCCCAGCGGAATCGTGGCTTTCCGTGATAGGCGGATGGGATCTTGACGTCGATCACCGTCGAAATGTCTCCTCGGAGAATCAACGTCTAAGATTTCCTCGGGATCATCACCGTGTCGCACTCGATTGCAGCCACCTGGTAGGGCCACAGGAACGGCCTGAGCTTTTGTTTCGGGGCGTGGGAAGAACACGTGGTGTACACCCACTGGTTATCATTATACCGCACGACCAAACTAATTCCCCTGCACAGAGAGAGAGAGAGAGAGAGAGAGAGAGGAGGCCGTTCAGCTTAACGCCCTGAACAGAGGCGGAGGGGACAGGTACGATGAGACAATAATAACCTTGGGAGTTACGGGAAGAGGAACGCAGCGTCGCAATAAAACAGGGAGGGTATTTATGTCATTTTTAGCTAGAGTAGCCGGTAGCATGACTGTCGCCGCTGGGTCCCGCTCTCCCGGACGGCGTGACAAGTGGCTTTATCTGAACCGTCCGACGAGGAGAGAACGGAAGATGTCTCTCCACGTGGATGGTGGACCTAACCGGGACATTCCCCGAAGGGAAATATCCAAAATCCCTAATTAGCTTTCTGGGGAAAAAAGATATAAATTACGAAAAGAAAAAGAATAATAATGCTCGGAGTCCCGTCCGTTTACCGTGCGACGCCCAGGGATGTACGGTCACCGCCGTCGGAAACCGGCGCTCGGAGCAGGACTGACCGAGGTGGTGAAGCAGGGGCGATTGTGGGCGGTGACGGTATCCCGCTCAGTCGCCGACTCCTACTATTAAGGGACACCCCCCTCCTCTCTGGGCTGAGCAGAGGAAGCAGGGGGGCGGAGGCGGCGTCGTCATGGCGGTGCCGTGTTGACGGAGGCGATGGTGGCGACGGGAACTTTCCTCCCTGAGAAACGCTGGCGCCGGCGCCTCCTCCTCCCCCTCTGGCTGCTCCGGCTTCTGCCATTTTCGGCATCGGTGATCAGCATGCTTACGCAAGTGATCGACCGCGGGGCCGTCTCGTATCCGTTTATCGGCCGATCTGTCGCATAATCCTGGTTTCTTCCGCCGTATGGTAACGTCGGATCTGTAGGGAGGTAGTTGGGGGGAGGTTTTGATGCGTTGCATGCTTCGGAAGGCGTCTGTCCCCCTCGCCCGCGAAGTTTTCGGGGGAGATTTTTGTTGTTTTAGCGCTTTCTACGGCCGTTTGTTTTCTAGCTCCGTGGGAGAACCATTTTGAAGTGTTGGTGTTGCTTGTGCGACGTGGGGGAGGCGGAGGAGTGATGACGGGGGGGATGCAGGAAGTGCCCGGAATGGAGGTGCCGCTCGTGGGAGTGGCTGGTGTTTTCCAGAGCCACCAACGGAATGTGGATGAACGGCGGATGGTGGTCGAGAAGCATCGAGAGCGGCCTGGTATTTTCGGCTTGGGCCATGGTCCATTGGACGACGGTCGCGCTGATGGCCCCTGCTATCGAGGTTGCAGCTCCGGCCTGTCAGTTCTGGAAGCGTACGCCGGCAATGGGATTGCGAATGGCACGTTGTCGCCTCTTTTGCAGCATAATGAGGCGCCGTCCGGCTTGTCCCCGTTGCTTCTGGAGGGGTCCGTCCCCATTCCCACGCTTAGGGCGGAGGCAGAAGGAATCTTGCATTACTACTTCCCGTTTCACGGCGCGCAGTGCGGTACCCACGCTACCGGCATCGAACAAAGGGAGCAGATCGACTTGCTTGGCCGGCTCCGTTCCTTGAGCATAGAGAAGGAGATTGACATGGCGGCCGCCGGAACTATTGGGAACAGCCCGGCGGACCCTTATGGAATCTGGAGCCAGCAGGGTACTAACGGATCGTCGGAGGGAGGTTTCCATAACAGGAATCCCTTACTCTTTCAGACTCCTGTGATGTTATCCAATCAGGAGAGATCGGCCTCGTTGATGCCGCAGACACAATGCCATCTGACATCCAATTGGCTGCGGCCTTGCCGGTGGCAACACGGCACACTATCATCTCGTAGCAATGGTCGCTGTTCCGGGTCCATCAACCTTTTCAACGACCATTGTCGCGAGGAGTTTTTTTTGGACAACAACAGGTACCAAACTGCAAAAAGGGTTGGCGAATCACTCTTCTCTCATGGTAGGACTGATGGAATCAAGGAATTTATAGATTCCGAGGAGAAAATGACTTGCTCTGGTGAGCACTTCGATGAGTCTACTCGGCCCATTTTGCCTCCGGCCATGGTCCCAAGTTCACCATCTGCAATTTCTATGCACACCCACCGCAGGGAATTATCTTCCAATGGTCACAGTCTTATATCTATGTCTCCAGTGGCAAACCCACGACCCATCAATGGGATCAATTATGAAGACAGTTTCATAATTCAGGGTAAACTGCGGTACTTTAGAGGGAAGAATAAGTGTGGACTTCAGCGGGAACGGAAGGTATCACACAAGGATGGCAGATTGGGTAGGGTAGAATCTCATTACCTACCTTTTGTTATGCCAAAGTATCAATCTCTCTCGGACATTCAGGGTTTTGTCAACCTTGTGGCAAGGGACCAGCAAGGATGTCGGTTCTTGCAGCAGAAGTTTGATGAGGGTACGAGGCAAGAGAAGGATATGATATTTTGCGAGATCATAGATCACGTTGCAGAGCTTATGGTGAATCCTTTCGGGAACTATCTCGTGCAGAAGGTGTTAGATGTATGTACTGATGATCAAAGACTTGAGATCATCCTTGTCCTTACAAAGAATCCCACTGAGCTTGTTAGAATATCGCTAAACATGCACGGGTATCTGTTGCTAATGTTATTCCTGGTTTACTGTTGCACAATTTATAAATTCTAATAGGTGCACTGGGATCTTATCTTGGAGTTTTCTAATTTGTTTCAGAACCAGGGCTGTGCAAAGACTGATAGAGACACTCAAGAACAAAAAACAAACTGCTCTTGTTATCTCAGCGCTCCAACCAGGTTTCCTTAGTCTCATCAAGGATCCAAATGGCAATCACGTCATACAGCGTTGTTTGCAATGCTTCAGCTCCGAAGATAGCGAGGTACATATGTTTTCTTTGCTGAATTTGGAGATCTGTTTCGTTTTTATGACACAAAAGCTACTTCTGCAACTCAATAAGTTTACTTCTGTTCTTACCTTTTTTTATTTCCTCGAATAAAATTTATTTAAACTAGATAAGGATAGATTTAAATGGTGGAACAGGACCCATGCTCCCAACGCTATATAATTGTTGGATCGGTCAAAGATAATAGCTATGAACTTCATTTGAGCTGACTTTCAGTGATTAAATTAACAAAATTATTTTCAGTTGGATACACACTTTAAAATATTTCAGATTATTTTTGACACTAATTGTTTATAGACGTAGGGTGGAGTGTAGAAAGTGCTTAGAGATGTTCTTCAACTGTACAACAAAAACTAGACGGCATTCGTGGCCCAATAAGTATGGCCATACTGCCATGAGATGAATTACGTTAAACTAATATTTATATTAAATTTCAACAAGCTATATTCAGATCTCTATATTATATTGTCATTGTGGGAAAAGTGTAAAAAATGAAAAATACATTTGTGATTTAGCGAAGTTCTTAATCTGTGAAGTTAGAAAAGGCTAAAATATAATAGAAGAAATTAGCGCAGTTCTTAATAAAACATTTGTGATTTCGCTTATTTTGGTTCTGATTGAGTCTCGTCAACTTTCTCATCTTAGGTATTTAGGCATTAAGGCTTCTTATCATCACTTATAGTTGATGATGCTTTAAACATAAACATATAAACGTCCAATTGTTTCTTGATCGTCTTTTCTATCTACATGATGTTCTGGACATCTCTGTGCCATGGAAATGTTAAAATATTTCTTCAAGAATTTTCTGTTATTTAAAATATCTTTCAGGTTGCCTTATTTTTATTGTATCCACGCAAGAACCATTTGTTTGCCACAAAATTTCTGCCACTTTATCAAATTCGTTTGGTCATTCATTCTGCTACCTGCCCTGCGTCTTTTAATCCGATGTGCCGGTGTTGATTTTGAAAATTGATGGTGCTGGTTTATAATGTGGAGGATTTCAACCCGAATTTGATGTCAATGTGTCATCGAGATTCTGTCGTCACAGTGATAGGTGCCAGGAATAGTGGATTAAAATAGTTCAGATGGCCAAGTTTTTCATGGAACCCCAGGGTATTTTATCCTGTTCTTTAGTCGTTGCTCTTCCTTGTTCACTTCTTTTTTTTCTTCTCTTCATATCGAGGATGGTTATCTATATAGGCTTCTCTCCTCGCAATCCAACTTGCGGCAGAAAATTGTTCAGGTAGTCTTATGCTTTCACACTACAGATATCCATTTATCTTTTTAAATTTAGCATTCGGAAAATCTGTGGATGCACTCGTCAGTTTAGGTAATGGTTGACTCAGTACTCCATCAAAATGTGGGATCAAGTCACACATGATGATGCCGATCTGGTCGTCAAATAAGATGATTCAAACCTACTCTCTACCTGCTCATAAATGCCTATTTTCAAAGCCTTCATGAGATAGTGCATCGTCCCAGAGCATCCTTTCCAATGTGATTCAGTCACAGCTTAGTGTGTCAGGTACTCTGGATGCTCATTTCACCATGATGCACAGAAAGATGAAAAAAGAAAACAATTTTATGTGTATTTGCCATTGTTGACATTTCTTTTTAAGACATCGCATGCACTCATTTGTTCTTCGATAACAGGAGCCAGTAACTAGGGACTTGTTTCGAATAATTAAAGAAAAGATACGATATTGAAATTATTTATAGTTAATGGTACAATAGGGAAACACAAGCATAAAGATGAATCTGGCAGCCATCATTTTGTGATCATGCCTTGGACTTTAAAAAAATCGGCTATGGAAGCAGAACAATACCTGGAGAAAAGTCATGTGGAGAGGAATGTGGGCATGGGATCTATTCTTCGGCGTCTGCATATTTATTGAGGCTCCATATTTCCTTTGGATCGCATTTTGTTTCAATGCTCTCGTACAACGTGTAGTACACCTGAAACCCATTTTTAAAGGTTCGAATCGATTTGGAGTTCCTAGAAAAGAGTAACTATGGCAATGGCCGCCATTAATTCTCTGGCAGTGATAAGTTGCAGGGAATCAGAATCCCCTCAGAGCTGCACTCAAGAATGATTCTTTTCCGATGAAATGACTCTTTCAGCGAGTTGATCTGGATCAACTTGCTGACAGGCACTCTGATCGAGTTCATGAGTGAGAACTTGGGAATCGTTTCAACTCAGAGAAGTATGGATGGGACTGAAAGAGAAATCTTGTGTTCGAAACCGTTCATTCCTTTTTGTTTGCCATTGATACGTTCTGCTCTCCATTCGCCATCCTTCATAAACCCACCATGTCCGCTGATAGCATTCAGGAAGAGCAAATAAAGATCAATTTATTTTCTAAAAATACTCCCTTTTTGATCCGTTCCGGGCTCTCACGGTGCACGGTGTTTTCTTTGCAGTTTATTTTTGAAGCCGCTGCAAGGCACTGCGTTGACATTGCCACGCACAGGCACGGGTGCTGCGTTCTTCAGCGCTGCATAGCTCACTCCACTGGTCAGCACCAGGCGAAATTGCTCGCCGAGGTCTCGAGGAACGGGCTCATGCTAGCCCAAGACGCTTACGGGTAATGAAATGGGCGATGCCCCCAAGTAGAAAATTTCCAATTTAATAAATAATTCCTCAATCTGCCATTTAATTTGGATGATTCCCCGGCTGGGGCCCTCTCCTGCTTCTTGCTTCCCAGGAACTACGCCGTCCAGTACGTGCTGGACATGAAGGACCCGGCGGCGGTCAACGGCCTCAAGTCCTCCTTCGAGGGGAGCTACGTCGAGCTCTCGACGCAGAAATTCAGTAGCAACGTCGTCGAGAAGTGTCTCTCCGTCTTCGACGAGCCCTCCCGCCGCCAGATCCTCTCCGAGCTCCTCTCCGTCCCCTTCTTCGACCACCTCCTCCAAGACCCCTACGCCAACTACGTCATCCAATCCGCACTCCTCACTTCCAAGGTAAATCCCCCCTTTCTCTCACTACTCTCTCTCTCTCTCTCTCTCTCTCTACTGTCTTTCTGTGGCTGGGTTGACTTTGTCCGGGTCTCAGGGCCAGGCGCGGAGCTCGCTGGTGGAGGCCATCCGGGCCCACGAAGGGGTCCTCAGGACGAGCCCCTACTGCAAGAGGATCTTCAATCTGCTGAAGAAATGACTCGCTCCTGTTGTTGTTCCGCTCTCAAGTCAACGCTCGATCGGAAAGCCCGGCGGTTTTGATCTGCGGCCGCGGTAAGATCCCTCCCGCCTCTGTATTATTCTTCTGCTTCTGGCCTCCGGTGGGGAGGTTTCTATGTTGTAGATAGGTCAACTGCTGCCGTTTGAGGGGCTCTTTGTGCATGTCGTTGACTTTTGGATATTTTTCCCAAAATAGCATATTCTTCTGAAGTCGGTTAGACATATTGGAAAGTATCATTTTCACCCTGTTAATTGGTTTTAGTAAATAGCATTTAATATTTGGCAAAATATCATTTTTTTCCCAACGTTAAAAACGTTAAAAATCCAGAAAACCGTATTTTCTTAAATACAGGATTTTTTTATCTCATTTAACAGCACGATTAATGAAAAATTTTTATTCTTATGAATTTTTTTAAGAAACTGGGTAAAAATATGGTCAATTGTAAATTCATTTAATAGGTTGATTTTCGTTTTATTTACGGGTTTAAAAAAACTTAATTGTGTTTTATTTTATATCCTCGTTCAAAATGGGCTAAACTCTTGTCGGATCTATATTTTTAAAAAGAGCTATTTTTATCACCATATTTAATTTTTTAATAATAAAATTATTTATTTCTTGCTTTTTAAACCGAGAGGGAAGAAAAATAAGAATCCATAGAGGGAGAGGACCCAACTACGAAATAAAATCCTTTAGGGATGGCAGGAAGGTTCTGGTCGAGAAAACCCATTAAGAGAAAAGGACCGGGAGAGAGAGAGAGAGAGAGAGAGAGAGAGAGAGAGAAAAATCCAAAACCACGGAGACGCTTGATGGCTGGGGAGAGGATAAAGAAAGAGAGACAAAGCCCAATAAGAAAGCAGAGAAAAGCCCAATAATAAAGCAGAGAAAAGCCCACTGAGGGAGAGTAGGAGCTGGAATCAGAGGAAAGCCCAATAAGGAAAAGGACAACCCAACAACGAAAGTTAGGAAAGGGGGCCACTCTGAAAACGACCATCTTCTCCGTTTTGCCGCCCTAACCCCGGCAGCTCTCCCCCCATTCACTCGTTCCCCTCTCCTTCACAGGCTGCCTGCCAGAGTGGGAGATGGTTGCTCCGCCGAGCATGGCCGCCTCCGTCCCTTCCAGACGATCCCGAACACGGTGCCTTCTGTGCCCTGGCGCGGCGTAGGGTGAGGTAGGTGAGTCGGCCTTCCTTTCCTCCTCCATCGGTTCTCTGCAAGCTGGAAATGCTGAGCATCGACGCACCGGATTTCGCGGCAAAGTCGACTAGGGCTCTCCCCTCTGAATCCGTCTTCTCCTCTTGCGCTTTGAGGTGCCTTGGTTGAGGACACGGTTGATTCTGGGATGTCTCTTGCATTCGAGGGGGGTTCTCAGGATGCTGGTTTGCCAGCTTTCTTGCCCCGTCTGCGCTCTCCAGATTATTACACTCGTCCCTCCGTAAGCGAGATTGCCTTCAGGGAGTCTGCGGAAGAGGGGTACTGTAGTAGAGTGCCGGACTTCGTAATCGGGAGAGTTGGTTACGGGAAGGTGAAGTTCTTCGGAACAACTGATGTCAGATGGCTGGATTTGGGGAAGATCGTTAAGTTTGGCAGGCACTCGGTGGTGGTGTACGAGGATGAGGGTGATAAGCCCCCGGTTGGTCATGGGCTCAACAAAGCCGCGGAAGTGTCTTTGTTCCTCAAGGTCGGGTTGGGAGATTTACAGGGGGCGGGGGTGGAGGCGCTCGTGGGGAAGTTGAAGCGTGTCAGCGAGCAGCAGGGAGCTCGCTTTGTTTCTTTCGACCCGATTAAGCGTGAGTGGAAATTCTTGGTTCGTCATTTCAGCAGATTCGGGTTGGTCGATGATGATGACACAGAGGAAGAAGATGTTCTCATGGATGAAACTCAGGTTTTACCGGATGAGAATATGGAAGAGCCTCAAGCGAGTCCTCCCGCAGCACTCAGCCTGTCACATTCACTCCCAGCTCATTTGGGGCTTGATCCTGTAAAGATGCAAGAAATGCGTATGCTGATGTTCTCAGGAGAAGATGAGCGTGAAGATTTGGAAGCTTTCATTCCGTTAGAGAAAGGATACTGGGGCAGAGACAATTTACATTCAGATTCGCCCAGTTCTCGTGCTAGAACTTCCATCCATAGGTCTCCTTCACAGGCTTCTGCCCAGAAAGTGAGCAGCAAGATGAGTCCCATGAGGAAGGCACCGGTAGCTCTTTTGGAATATGATACAAATAGCTCTGACCTCCAATTATCTGGAAATATTCTTATGAATCGGCCAACAAGGGGCTTTCCGGTGAGAACCACGAAGGCAGAAGGCTTCAAACTTGATGCAAAGCAAGGGACACCATTGACAGGTAGCTATTCTGCTAACATTGTTGATGCTGCGTTGCTTATGGGTAGATCATTTCGTGTTGGGTGGGGACCAAATGGTATCCTCGTGCACTCTGGCACACCGGTTGGTAAACCCAGGGATGGATTGTCTTCTGTAATTCATTTTGAAAAGGTGGCATTAGATGGAGCCGCTAGAGATGAAAATGGTAAGGTGAAGGAGAACCTTGTTGATCTTTTTTTCGTATCACCGCTGAAGCTGCATATGTCATTAGATCATGAATTTAAGCAGATTGGATCGGAACCATGTGAGATCCGGATCCAGAAGGTTGTAGCTGATCGCCTTACTCTTCCAGAGATCTGTCGGGGGTTTATTGAGATTGTAGAGAGGCAACTCGATGTCCCTAGTTTATCTGCATCTTCTCGTGTCATCTTGATGCATCAAGTTACGGTTTGGGAGTTGATAAGAGTTCTGTTTTCAGATAGGGTAGTTGATGGGCAGTCGCCTCCTCTAATTGATCCTGAAGAAGACGACATGGCACTTGACAAGAAAGACATGTCTTCTGATGTGGATCTAGCTGCAAGCCACTTGATTAGAAGAGCCAATTTCAGCTACTGGTTGCAAGAGAGTGTTCGCCATCGTGTACAGGAAGAAGTCAGCTGCTTAGATGGGTCCAACATCTTATCTCACCTGCTCCTACTCCTGACAGGCAGACAGTTAGAGACGGCTGTGGAATTGGCCGCTTCATCTGGAGATGTGAGATTGGCCATTTTGCTGAGTCAAGCTGGGGGATCAATGGTTAATCGGTCTGATGTCGCTCGACAACTGGACCTCTGGAGAATAAATGGGCTTGATTTCAGTTTTATTGAAAATGACAGGTTGAAATTATACGAACTGCTCTCTGGCCATGTTCAAGGTGCTTTTCACGATACTAAAATTGATTGGAAAAGGTACCTTGGGTTAGTAATGTGGTACCATTTGCCGCCTGACACTTCTCTGTCCTTCATTATTCATAATTATGAACAGCTTGTCAGTGAAGGAAAGGCTCCTTTCCCTGTGCCGGTGTATATTGATGAAGGACCACTTGAAAAAGCATTGAGCTGGAATGTTGGTGACCGTTTCGACATCACTTACTACCTCATGCTTCTTCATGCTAATGACGAGAAACATTTTGGCGATCTAAAAACTATGTTCAGTGCCTTTTCTTCTACGCCGGATCCACTTGACTACCATATGATCTGGCATTACAAAGCAGTCTTGCAAGCTATAGGCACTTTTACTTCAAGTGACCTTCATTTGCTTGACTTGAGTCTTGTTTCTCAGTTGCTATCTCTTGGACTTTGTCATTGGGCAATCTATGTTGTTCTTCACATGTCTCATAGTGAGGATTTCCCTCATGTACATGCTAGTCTTATTAGGGAAATATTATTTCGATATTGTGAAACATGGAATACACAAGCAGTACAAAAACAGTTCATTGTGGATCTTGGTGTACCATCAGCATGGATGGACGAAGCATTGGTAAGATTACTTTTCTGACAGCTATTACCTTGGATTGGTCTCCCTTTTTTGTCCTCCGTTTTTTTTTATTTGCATCGGGCTGTACTATGAGGATGTTCTTTAACGTGATATATCTCTTCTCCCATGCAAATCCCACCTTCATGGTAGTTTGGGCATTGGCCAATGATACCTCCATGACATTTGACCAACCTCACATCATGACGTCTAACTATCCAAGTGCTCTTTTCAGTCCCATGATTCAATGATTCTCTCCAAGTGGCGGATAATATGGTGTTTAAAATCGTGTTTAAAAATTTTGTTCCCCAAGTAATGGCTTGTCTGCTTTACACTCTTACTGCAATGATATTCTCATTATTATTCTATGGTTACTACCTATGTGGTTATTTTCTTATTAATAATATTTCCCCACGTTTGTACAAGCTCCTAATTTGTTTTTGATTAATGCAGGCGATATATTTTGAGTACCAAGGTGATCTGCCTGCGGCCCTTGATCATTTTCTTGACTGTCGCAATTGGCAAAAATCCCACACAGTTTTTATGACTTCAGTGGCTCATTCTTTGTTTTTATCATGTGAGTATATGCTCAACAATATATATGCGATCTTTTCTTTTCTCATACGCTGGGTGCCATCTGTGTTTGATCCTTTCCATTGAACTTTACAAGTTATATATCCACATGTGGCATTTGCCCACCTTTCGGCTTACTTTTCCAATATTTGATTCTCCAATAATGGAAATTCTGCTATGGGTGAATTTATGTTGAAATGGAATGGGGTTTTGGGAGTGGCGTAAATGAGATCAAGGGCAGTCTCCAGATGGTCTTTTTGCCTTTAGTCCAAGTTATTCTCTTTCTTTCTTCTTGTATTTAAAAAGCAGGTCTAACCAATCGTGAATGTTCATAGAATGGGTTTGGGAGTCAGAAAGCGTAACTTCTCCCTTAAAAATCCAGAAGTCTTTCATTTGCAGCCTTCAGACGGTAACCCTATTTTCGTGGAAGGGTTTTTAGCTTAGGGACCTATTGTTCATTTAACAAGGCTTTGGGGTGACTATATGGCTG
Source organism: Spirodela polyrhiza (assembly GCA_024713555.1). Taxonomy (NCBI): domain Eukaryota; kingdom Viridiplantae; phylum Streptophyta; class Magnoliopsida; order Alismatales; family Araceae; genus Spirodela; species Spirodela polyrhiza. Next base: position 3,841,827 of record CM046544.1, on the reverse strand, counting down.
AAATAATTTAAGGGAAGTTCTCATTTACTTTTGTCAACGAAGGGCAATGGAGTCAAATAATGTGTACCTACTTTGGCTTGTAAAGTGAACTGCATCATTTTAATGTTTAGTGCCTCACTCCACTCTAGACAAGCCAAAATGATAGCTTGGAAACGAAGGTATACTTGAAGTTGTCATCTTGAAGATTTCAGAGACTGTTGATAGTAGGTCTATAAGAATGTATGGAAAAAGATAGTGGCTAAAGGGAAACTGGTTGGTTAGTGGAATGGAATATTTTATTGACATAGGATGAGAAACTCTTCAGGCCAGGAAGTGGACCATGAGGGCGGCTGTAGGAGGTAGTGGCCCAGAGTGAAACCTGATTTAGTGCTTCATTGCAGATGCTGCAGTTATTCTTGTTGTATAATAAGTGTAAGTATCTACGAATGAAGTTGTTGACACCAAGAACTGTCTGCTGGAATTTTTGGTTGGAAATTTTTTTCTCTCCATAGGGGAAAGGCTGTTGGCATGAAAATATAGGTGCAGAATCTATACAACTTGTTATGTTTGAAACTTGAATGATTACTGCGGACCTAGATATTTTTCATTGTTATTCAATCTAACTGCCAATATATTATTGTCCTGCGTTTGTTTCTGATTTTCAGATGATGTGTGCCATTTTCTGTATTACCATTCGTAATTACGAAGTGTGTGGTGGTCATTTTTTGAAGATTGTTTTTCTATTCATTCTAAGGCTAACATTTTATTTTTGACGGTCGGAGTTGCTTTTTTTTCTCCTCACCTTCCGAATTAGGGGAAACCTTTGGCAAGTTTGATCAGTCAGTTCAATGTGACCCTGATCAGCCGATTGAGAAACTTCACCTTAGTGATCTAGTCTCTAGTTTACACCTGAAGGTTGCATGTTCCCACCCTGGGATGCTCTACACCACATGCTGTGGAACCTTAAATCGTAAAACACCGCAGGGATCATCCTGATGGGACCCCAATACCGAGAGATTAACAGCAACCAGTTCTAGTGGAATTGAGCTAGAAACAGGGACAAGAAAATTAGGAAAATGGGTCCCGGATTGGAACCCTGAACACCAGCGATAACCTTTTGAGAGGGTTATCTCTCTCCAACGTAACCCAATACTCCGATGCTCCCCTTTTCCCCCTTCATCTCTCCTTTTCTTGGTGCCACTTTTGGAAATTTATTGATATATGTAAATTGGATTGGTGGCCTAACACATCATACCTGGTTTTGTAAAGTGACGGGTAGAAGTCCACCGTTGCGCAAATTAGCCCCATGAGCATAGCCCCTTTGACTAGGATCAGGCCAGTTTCTCCTATATATGGGGGAAGTCTTAATCAGACTAAAAAGGAAAATAGAAGGGAAGATCCTTTGACTCTTTGTTCAATCTATCTGACCTCAAATTGATTGGATGAGCTTACTATCTTTTCTTATCACACGTGCATACAAAAAAAATGTAAAAAAAGGTGGAAAAAGCAAAAAGAAACCAATGGATCTTGTAATCACTATCAAACATTGGTAGATATACTGCGTTCATTGAGTTCAGGAGTCGTATGTCGTTTGTTTTGATTTAAATATGGTTGACTGTGATGTCTTTATGATATTCTTTTGTTACTTAAAATGAATATTGGATGCCTTTGATAATAGATTGTCCTGATTCATACTCAGATGTAAGAAAGGCTATTAAAAAAATCCCTAATAATGCATTAAGTGTAGAATCTCTAACTACGAAACTGATTTTTTTATAAATGCCGTATTTCATTCTGAGTTGTATCTTAACATTTTATTGCTTAAATGCTCATTTTTTGATTGAGCGAACAGAAGGAGGAATCGGTTTTTATTTCTTTCATGTTCAAAGTGAAGCTATTGGACTTCAAACATATAGTTCTAATATCAACTTTTAAAGGTCTTCTCACTTCAACGTTGATATTTGCACATTTTGATAATTTTGACGTGGTGGTATGAAATGTATGAAATAATTTTTACAGTTTCAAGTGAAAACATGTTGCTTGAAATAGTATTGGAGTGCATCTCATATTTGTTCTATCTACTTGCATTCACAATTGTGTCCCATTATTCCACTGAATCTAGTCTAAGTGTTATTTTAATCGTTGTGAATTCATTGATTTGTTTTTTTAGCGAAGGATGCCGAAATTTGGAGACTAGCGGGTATCATGGAGGCTCATAAAGCAGAAATAGCAGATTGGGATTTAGGAGCTGGAATCTATATTGATTTTTACACTATAAAAAGTTTTCTGCAGGAGAATACCATCAGTGAACTGGTAAGACTAGATTTATGACTCTATCAATGCACGTCTTATCTTATACAAAATTTAGACAAGCCCTTTATGTCAAAAATGAATAATTAGTAATTACAGCATGAATGAGCTCTTTACCTTCTCCTTTAAAATCCATAATCTGCATATTTTTCCTATGTTTGATGTTGATAAAGTCAGCGCATTTGATCCCAGTTTGTTATCGATGCTTCATTTTGTTTCCTGTTTTCTCCTTTAGAGCAACTTTGCAAGAAGTTCCTGAGGATTGAGGGCTATATTGACTTAATAATATCTGGAGTATCCTGTTGACTCGAGGAGATAAGAAAAGAAAAAGAGTTTTAAGATACAAGGGGGGATCAGGTTGACCTACGAAAATATTCTTTGGCATATGTTATTAGAGTTGGATCATCGTCTTGACCCTCAGATGCCCCGTTGCAAACCATACCCTGGTCATTGCATCCTTAGTTGCAAGTTTCTTGTACCAAAGAGTCTAAAGATAACACCTTATCCAGTGTGTATGGAATAACCCAAATGATATCGAGATCCTTTTTTCATTTAAATAAATTACGAGTATTTTCAAAATGGAGGATCTAATGCTGCTGGGTGGAGCACTTGGCTTGGGTAAAAAATGTAATGGGTTCAAATCCTTTCATCCCTGTCAATTACTAGTTAGAATTTCAATCCTGCCTTTATGTTCTCTGATTCAAATAACATATTTCAATGCACGCTTTACTGGCAATCGGCTAGCCCTCGCAATAGACATTGCCCAAGCTTAACGTTTTCAAGATCACATGCTTGATCCTGTATGGACAGTCTTGGTTGTATTCAGAACCAGTGATCTTCCACTCTCTGTATGATGGGTCATGTCATATCCCATGAAAAGGTGAAATTGGAGGGAGGAAGCATGCTTGCTCATAGAGGTTTAGTGTCATCCTGAGAGTGGTAGCATTCTGGGGGTGGAAAAGGAAATGGTGGAAGGGGCAGTGATGGTGGAGTAAGGGCAGTCATTCCAGGGTTCATGTTTTTTCCATGACGGACATTGTTGGTGAAGGTGGAGAAATGGCACTGCAACCTTCATATTGCAGAAAACGAAGGGCGTATTGCCGCATTTAACATATGAAGGGGGGCTGATCTAGCACTAGAATGTGTTACGACGCCTAATGTAGCCGTTTGGGCTCAAAAATTGTCTTCAGTTTGGCGCAGCTTACTGAAAGGCCAAGGGATGCAATGCTGGCGCTAAGTTGGACAGGATTGGCATTTCTTTTCAACCTACACCTTTGACTCTCTAAATTATTGTGAATATCATAATCAGTTGACTGCACTGGAGAATATTCTTCAGATACACAAGAGGTGAGTGTGCAGGAACCACGGGTGTACAGGCCTATTTCCATTTTGGGTATTTCCTCCACTGGAATTAGCTCAATTTCCCTAACGTTTGTTCATTTTAATTCGCACCTAAATTTGCTCGTTTCTTGTTCTCCACCAATGTTCCAGAGTTTTGATGCAGCGAGAAATTTCTATCCATTTCCTTATCCTTATGTGTGCTCCAACATGGGGGGATAATTCTGCCTTTGTGATTGGTTTGTTTTCGTCCTGTGGGCATTGGGGCGTGGACCATGAACAGTGTGTGCACCATACATGAAATCTGATGGGATCTCAATCATTGCCGAGGCAATAAGAACTGGTTGAACAGGTTGGAACCCATTGAACTACACGAGGTTGAATGATCAAATTACCTACCAGTTTTCAGTGCCAAATCAATAGTTCCCACCGGAGCCAGTTGTGGGCCAGATAAAACCAAGCTTATATAAAACACATGGAAGCTGACTGAAATCGCCAGCAGGTTGCAAAACTACTTTTAGCTTTTTTTTAGTTAAATTGGCTGGAACCAGAGACGCACAGACAGGAGCTGTTCTTTCCCATGCGTCGGTGCATCCAGTTTTTAATTTTCCATAAAAATTAAAAAACCAAGCTGCTCTACACTGCATTATTTTCCATAAAAGTCTCAGGCGCATCCTCTGAAGCTGCCGACTCCTGAAGTACTCGTTGTCTTATTTGGGCAATCTGTCATCTCTACAGGAGACGCTCGAGGAGAAAGATCGTGCATGCAGAAGTTTCTTCGGCCGTCTGAAAGAATCGTTGTCCGCGTGGGGCAGCAGAATCCCTGTCGATGCAAGGTATAGACGCCTCTCGTGCTCTCGTCAGGCAAGCGTGCACGCGTCCCGTCCGTCCCCTTTATATTCGTTCCGGGGCTTGGTTCTGAAGCCCAAGCTGTGTTTCCATCCCTATTGAAGCCGTTTTTCTATCTGATCTCTTCTCGGCGGCTGCTTGGTTTGGATCAAGAACAAGGGTTCTTGGCAGACGGCGTCTTGCTATAAGGTCTCATTTGCGAGGGTTTTCTTGGGATTGTGAGGGCCGCATCTGAGGACTCTTCTTCTTGTTTTCAGGGCCGCCTACTCGAAGATGGCGGAGGAGCTCTGCGGGCTGTTGGTGTCCGTCCCCGCTGAGGGCTCATCGCCGTCTGTCCAGATGAGCTGCTTCGAGACGATGCTCGGCGCCCCGACCCCGGAGGACCTCCGCAGCCGCCACCTGCAGGATGCCCTCTCTGTCTTCACATTCACCCTCTCGGAGATGGCGACCTGACAAAGATTAGAGGTCTCATCTCTCTCTCTCTCTCTCTCTCTCTCTCTCTCTATTTCTCTTATAGAAAACCTGGTTTCTTCATCTCCAATGCCCTCGTAGCCCCGAGCATGAGGAGAGAGAAGTGTCGGGCTCTCTCGGGCTTCTGGCGGAGAAACCTTCTTAACCCTCTGTAAAATTATAGGCCCATTAATTCTCCTGTCGCCGACAAGATTTCTGTCTATTTGTCTCTACATCAAGCTTTCTTGGAATTTTCTGAACAATACTATATCGATGCAGCCGGTGCCCCCCTATATATATAGATAAGGCTGGAAAATTCCAGTCTCTATCTGAGTCTGGTTTGGCTCCTTGACCATTACTCTCCCTCCCTCTCTCTCTCTCTCTCCCCCTTCTCCCCCTCTCCCTCTCCCTCTCCCTTTCCCTCTCCCTCTCCCTCTCCCTCTCCCTCTCCCTCTCCCTCTCCCTCTCCCCTCTCTCCCTCTCTCTCTCTCTCTCTCTCTCTCTCTCTCTCTCTCTCTCTCTCTCTCTCTCCCTCTCTCTCCATCTCCCTCTCTCTCTCCCCCTCCCTCTCTCTAGAATTGGTGCATGAGGGCTGGACTAGGGTGGGGCTTGTTAGGGTTTTGGTCGGGGCGACCTTTTGGGGCCCTCATTGTCCTCCATGCCTTGAGAAAGATGGCTATAATCGGGCTGTATTTTGGAGAGAGTTGATGCGCTTAGTGATTATTGACTGCTAAGCTGCATGTAAGACCTGGGATGAATGGTTCCTACCGGATTTGAAAGCTACATTGTTACCAAAGGTGGTCCATTGGGCTTATTCCTACTAAAGCTTAATTACCTTAGTAAATTATCCTTATGATGCTTGCGACATTGAGGACAATTGAACTCCTCTACTTTCCCCTTAAGCTTGAGAGGATCTTGTCAAGCGAGGTGAATATTTTATTCATCAATTTCTTAAATGAAGGAATAAAATAAAATTTTAAATATGCTTGATGACTTAAATGTATGTTTTATATATCACCTTGATATTGCAAAGATAATTTTGAAATAACAGGATAGGTTGCCCTTATGCAAGGATGTGTCAAAAATCCTACAATGGGCATGTTGTGTGCTGAATTTAAAATTGCGCATAACACAAGGGCAAAATTGCCATTTTCTATAATCATAGGATGCCAGAAGAATGATGAGTATTTATCAATACATGGCAAAAAGTCCAAAAAATTTGGAATTGGGTGGTTATTGGATTAATTTATTTTCACATGGTTTAAGAAAATGAGCTGTATATCAATGTCAACTCCCTTTGTACGAAAGAATTGAGAACATAACAAGACTAGAATGGGACATAATTGCAAGTTGCTAACACTACGTATTTATAGTGAGCTTGTAAAATATGAGTAATTGTCATGGAGTTGGTATGGTAAGGTGAAATTTTTTCAATGGAACATCCCAGCCAATAGATAGCTTGATAATGCACGACATGGTGGATGCATACACAATGGGCATGCATGACATGACATGTGCAGTAAAATGTAATGTTATGCATGATGTGAGTTGTGATTAAAAGTATGATTGTACATTAATTTTAAATCACTAAGTCTAATAATGTGGGGGCCCAAGCCCGCTATAGTCAAGGTTATGAACCTAACATAAAGATCACTTTGAGTAATATAATAGAAGTATTTGTCCTTTGAGCTAATACTTCAAGTCATAAAATGTTGGGCTGATTTGGGTCACGAGGAGCTCAATGCCAACACACAGTCAAATAATTCTAACTAACAACTGTGGGACAACTAGTATCAAAGCTCAACTCCATCATCTAGGTCAATTTGGTATTTTCTTATTATTTCTTACTCTTAAAAAAAATAGCATATCACGGTTGAAGAGAACAGAACCAATGGCTAATGAATTGTCCAAATTGTGAAGAAGATGGCTAGCTTTGCAATGATCATAGAGGCCCATGAGGCTCAAATTCAAAAGATTCCTACCCACTTCTAGATATCAAAACAATGGGTTAATGATCATTAGATAACAACTTGTGAAGCCACTCTCCGTACCACCATATGCATAGAGGATGTTAATGAAAAAAATTGCATAAAATGGTGAATAATAACTTAGAGGAGTCACTACTGAGGCGCATACAAATCAATGTGACACCAAAGAGAAGTGCAGCATAAGTCAAAGTCTTAGAACGAAAAATCATTTAATGGGATCTCAATCAATATTTCTAAGTGAACTAGAGATGGAGAGTTTATTGTTGGCCAGCAATACCCTCTATGATGTTGTACACAGATAGAGGATTGATGTCAAGGCCTTGTTGTCTTGTGAGTGGACTTTACTTGAGAGCTAAGAGAGTAATTTGGGCCTGAAAACAACACCTAGGCACACTAACAATGTGAGAATACATGAGACACTGGTCACACCAAACTTATTGAATCTCTTTAATATGTTTGAGGATAGACTTTTCAACTTCCTAGTAGGATTACATTGATGGGGGTAGGTGGAGTTGTGCGGGCTAATCATCAAGCATCTCCCAATTACCATTGTAGTGACAAAAGCACTTCATGATGGGTGCAAGCTATAAGATACCAAAGAGAGCAGCTTCAACTCCTATAAAATGTGTATGCACCTGTTGCACTAGACGTGCCCACCATAGTCTGCACACTTGTCATGTTGTATGTGCCATTTGTGTTGCATCTTATTGACTTGTCCATTGGCTGTGAGGGTCCCCCCAAGAAATATTGTTTCACCATTTCAACCCCATGATACTTAACCTTGTGTATCTACTTGAAGGCTTTACTTTATGTCTTGAATTTTTCATGTGCTAAAAAAAGAAATAATAATAATAAAGAGTTAATAAAACATGATAAGAGAGGTTACTTTCATGGTGGATTAGTCAGCAGAGCCTAATGGAGATAATCGTCAACCTTTTTTCTAATTTTTTGCAAGGGGAGAAACCTTTTTATTAGTCACAACCAAAATTGTGAGATGTAGTAGGATGGACTCACTATTAGACAAATGACCCTACTTTTGATTTGTTTTATGACTCATTTAGGACCAACACAACATAAATCTAATTAAATTCCCTGCTAAAATAAGCCTTTATTAGTCTTAGTTGTGCTTGCTACCACAAGTTCTCAAAAGAGGAGGGGGGAGGATTGAACTAGCATTATGTAAGGCCTAAGGTCACTAGTGTTGGCTATATTATGAATACATGTTTGGAAATATAGAAAAACATCATATTAATGGTTATGTTTATTCCCCTTGCTCATCCTACTCTTTTAAGTAACTCAGCTTGTAAGTTCAACTAATCTCAAGGCATCAGATCATCTTTCCTTTAGACTTGTTTCTAACCTTCTAATGCTGGCTCAGTATTTTTTGAACTAATGGCTCAAGAGAATCAGTAAGTGATCCAATACTAACTATGAGTTGTACCCTCTACAATGGAGGGCATTTTATATGGAGTAAATAAAAAGAACAATACTTACAACTTTGGATCTCCCTTGTGTGAACTTGTCTGGTGCAATTAGTTTTTTGGATAAGCTCTTAGGAGCAGCAAAGCTTATGCTTGAGGGTTGATAAAGTAAATGCCACGTGAGAGAGCTTTTATTTTTTTGAGCCTTGAAAAAATCAGAAAATTTTTAAGGTTAATAGAAAAGGATGCTATCTTATTTATAAATTTCAAAGTTAATTTCGTGATGATGTAAAATGAATAATTAGCATTTGGACCCATTTTCTCATCATCACAATTAGATTGAATCTAAAACCCATCAAAATAGATTTAATCAATTATGAACTATCACTACAAAGTATGAGGTATAGAATCAATCAACATTTGAGGGCAACAAATAATTGAGATTAGGATAAATGTGTAATGTCTCACTCCTTGTAGGAACGTGGGGGGAAGTGGAGGATGGAGTCTGATTCTACCATTATTCCCCTATTTAGCACATTCTCTCATCTTAAAGAATAAATTTATTGCACTTACTTCACTGGTGAGTAGTTAATGTGAGTACAATTCTTTTGAGAATACCTAATAAGCCAATTTATTGGCACTAGGGGTGGGTTATTTTTACCGTAAATATTATTTGATTTTATTTTTTTTATCTTTGTAAATAATATCTTTGTGCCTGGTGTAAATACTCGCCAAAAAATAATTAAGGGTTCAACCGTATTTTCAGTAAAGAAGCCATTTTTGTTGGGGTTTTGTGAAGGGTTCCCGCTCAACCTCCTGCTCTCGGTTCGGATCCTATCAACGAGCCCTGATGCGAAACTTTTTGGGGTCACATTCTCCGGTTTATACCCTCTTCCCTCTCCCTCCCGCGCCGCCGTCTCTCGTCTCTCGGCTCGAGTGCGGCGTCGGCTGCTGTCCCTCGTCCCTCCGGCGGTGGCTGACGGGTGGTCGTCGTTCCTCACAGCCCACCAAATAGGTGCGTTGATTCCTCAGCATGTTTCCTCTGTCTGTGATTCCTGCACGGTGGAGAAGGCTCGTTTGCATCGATATTGGAAGCCCGTCGACCATATTTTATCGTTTTTTTTGGTTTTCTCCCTGTATTTTTGCCCCGCTCATAAAACCCCACATTCCTCCCAGTGCAGGTACGCCTGTGAACTTCAGAGGCTGTACCTGCACCTACAAAGAGAAAGAAGATGGTTCGCAGCCTCAAGAGTGCGAAGAAGATGAGGAAGAAGAACCGGGTATTCTCATCTCTCCCCCTTCTCTCTATAATTACTTGTCTTCTTTATATGTTGACATTAAAGATCTTCATGCCTCCAGAGTTCCAGCAAGAAGGGGGACTCCTCATCGTCTGTGCCACCTGTTTCTGCAAAGGTAAGAACCATAAGGAGGAGAACCACACTGAGTACGGTTTCATAATGACTGGTGAAAAGTTATCCATTTTTTGCCGGTAGACAAGTTATTGACCTTCTGATTTCATCTTATTACGAGCACGAGCCTTTGAATTGAGGAGTATCAATTAGTGCGGAGCACAGAACATTTCTGTCGATGCTGTATTGGGTTTCTTTGTGACGCTGTATTGTTTTCACTCCAAGTTGACTTTCCGCCCCCCTTTTTTAGGTATGGCAGCCGGGTGTGGACAAGCTGGAGGAGGGGGAGGAGCTCCAGTGCGATCCTTCTGCCTACAACTACCTCCGAGCCTTTGACATTGGTTGGCCATGCCTGAGGTTGGCGCCTAGGAGAAATTTTCTTTTCCTGGTTCCTCTGTTTTCGTCACTTCCACTATGGTCCTCAAGTTTGTGATCTTATTATGTGATAGCTTCGACATTGTGCGTGATTCGCTGGGGCTAATCCGGACGGAATTTCCACATACTGTTTATGGCGTTGCTGGAACTCAGGTATAATTATCATTCTCAGGGGATTTGTGCTCTTTGAAAAGTTTATTGTCCTTCTATGCATCTGCCGTCTCTTGAATAATGCTTTGCTTCATCTGTTGATAAACAACCTGGGAATGTTTTATGTTATCTAGAATTGACCATTAAAGTTGAGCAAAGGAGTCTTGAGTGTATTATTTTCTCATTCTTTCCCTGTAGGTTCAATTATTTCCTTCAATCATTTTTCATGGCACTTCTTATTTCTTCCAGGCTGAGAAATCATCGTGGAATTATATTGGATTATTTAAACTATCAAACATTTTTGGAAAAAAGCGTGACTTAGTGCCGAAGCCATCCATTGATGATGATGATGCTGATATGGAAAGTGATAGTAGCAGTGATGAAGATGATGAAGATGATAACGATAAATCTTCACAGCCTGTATTACAGGTGAGAGCCCTTTTTCAAACGTATTTTGTGAGTGGATGTTCTTAGATGAAACCTAGCTTTCTTTGGGGTGCAATTTTTGCTCATTTATTTTTGGGATTTCCCCAATATTTTTCTTTTCAATAGCTGCAAAAGGTTGCCCATCAGGGTTGCGTAAACCGGATTCGCTCAATGTCTCAAAAACCTCACATATGTGCATCTTGGGCAGAGGAAGGCTATGTTCAGGTTAGTTGGCTTTGTCTACAGAACTGCATACACCTGTATTTAGGCATACAGGCTTTGCCTATATAAGAAGACTATGACATCTTATTCCATGGTTAATTGATCATTTTAAACATCAAGTCTGGGTTAAATTTAGTCTAGCACGTGGATGATAAATTTTCCTCCTATGAAATGGGCTTCCTTCTGATTGGGATCCATGGCTTGGAGAGTTTCAGCCACTTTGTTATTGTTTCTTCTATAAAATATGTAGATTTGCGGCTCATCATACACTCTGTATAAAACGCAGGTCTGGGATTTGAGCTCTGCTTTAAACAGCTTAGCTGAATCTGAAGCTGAAACGAACAAGGGGCCCAGTGCAATTCAGAATCTCTCTCCAATAATTAAATTCAAAGGGCACAAAACAGAAGGTTTCGCTATAGACTGGAGTCCTGTCGTTCCTGGAAGGCTTGTTTCTGGTATGTTCTGTTCATTATGCTCATTTTCTGCCTTCTGAAGCTTTGCACGTTTTATTACCAAAACTGAAGTGACCATTTCTCTCATGCTCAAAGACTATTAACAATTTTTTGTACAGACACCTCTAAATTATTCTCCAGACAATATTTGCTTTTACCTCATTTTTTACATCGGTTTTGAATTCATCCTAACCACTACTTCTTTCATTTTGGTGTCTCTTCGTGCTTTTTTTTGGAATTAAAATGTCTTCACGCTTAATGTGTTGTTCTTTAAAGGTGACTGCAACAATTGTATTCATCTTTGGGAGCCTTCTTCTGGAACATGGAATGTGGATATAAAACCATTTGTTGGACATACAGCCAGTGTCGAAGATCTTCAGGTGCGTTTCCTTTCCGGTTCAACTCCATTAATCTTGTTCTTTATCCTAGTATTTTTCTCACCGATATTCCTTGATGCTAACTTCATAATTTTCGAATATTGGCATGATCCAATCTCTTTTTGCCCTTGTAGTGGAGCCCGACAGAGTCAGACGTTTTTGCCTCTTCTTCAGTTGATAAAAAGATTGCAATTTGGGACACACGTATTGGGAAATCACCAGCTATTTCTGTAGAAGCACATGCTTCAGACGTTAATGTCATCTCATGGAATAGGTGAACTTTGTCTCATTTCTCATATTTTTGACCTTCTTGAAATATAATCACTTGGCTTTGTGGAACTGACATCTACTACCTTTTCAAATAATAGGCTTGCTAGTTGTATGTTAGCTTCTGGTAGTGACGATGGAGCCTTTTCTGTTCGCGATCTCAGATTGATCAAGGTACATTTTTTTACTCTGCTTATTTCCTCTCAACCTTATTAGATTTTTCTGCTTCAAAAGACTTTAGTTTGTGTAGTTATTGCCTATTTCGAAAAGTTGAAGGAAAATAACGGCATATTTAATTCCAGGCCTATATTTTTAAAACCTGCCCGACTCATGTATCCCCTATCATTATGAAAGCGGAAATTATTTACGCAAAGCAAAGAAAAGAACCATTTTGATTTGGGTCAGGCTGCTGATACTCATCGCTTTCTGTGCATTATCATCAGCCTGCCGTTGGCCTTGGGATTTTGAAACTCTGCTTTTAAATTTAATATTTTTAAACTTCTTGCAACCATGTTTATAGTTTTATGATGAGAATGTGGTACTGAACCCCGTACTATTGAAGGCTGTGGCGGTCTCAAACGCCCAAGGTGTTCGGGCTGCCTTGGGAAGCCAACGGTCAACATTCTCCTCTGTGGGGGTTTGTTTGGATGGGTTAAAGCATTTGTGAACCGATCCCATAATGTTTGTAGGCTGCTTCTACCATTTGTGTGCCATGTTCAGCCAGAGGTGGTCATATTCATCATAATATCCATTAAATACGAAATATTTCTAGATTTTGAAATTATGGATGCATATGAAAAAGGTAGTCATTGAACTGATCCACGAAAAGAAATCAGATGACGCTGCTTAGCAGTCTGTGACTGGTTAGGTTTGGTAGTCCCCAACGTCAATTACCAACTTTAGTGACCAGCTGTCAACCTGTTTTTACCCATATCTTCTCTCGACAACTGGTGACTAGGTTTTGCCAAAACAACATGCATTGAACCCGGCGCTTGATGGTGCTAGTGTCTATCTGTTTCTACCATTTGAGTGAATGGTTTGCCTATGGCGTGCATAATTAGCGCTACACGCTTCCTTCTGTTGGAACCTCATTATCTCAAAGGGTAGATAGGAAAATTAAGCTGACAAAGATGAATGTGGTTTTCAAATTCTGCATTGTTCACGTTACCGATGGTGTTAGTGGGATATCCTAAGTTCTTATGGGTGAGATAGCCATGCGGCTGGTACTTATCCCAATTTGCTTCTGCCTTTCTGTGATTGATGTGCAGGGAGATGCTGTTGTCGCTCACTTTGAATATCACAAACATCCCATCACATCAATTGAATGGAGCCCGCATGAATCATCAACCCTGGCAGTCACTTCATCAGACAATCAATTGACGTAAGATTTTTTCAACGTGATTTTCTACGAGTGCATGCATGCACAGGCCCGCCTGAAATGAGTATGATATGTGACATTCTTGGTTCTGAAATTTCCAGGATATGGGACCTATCGCTGGAAAGGGACGAGGAGGATGAGGCTGAGTTCAAAGCTAACATGAAGGACCAAGTGAACGCCCCAGAAAATTTGCCACCTCAGCTGCTATTTGTTCATCAGGTTTCCGCTCAGCCACAAATCCCCTCCTTTTTCGATATCTGATTCTTGAGCATCCGATTCCAGGGTCAAGCTTCCGTCATTCATCTTACTTGGGATTCAAATCCTTCTCAATTTTTACTTAGTTTTTCAGTGTCATCTCATTCATTAAATGGGTTGCATCAAGAGGGTTGAGAAAACTATAATCCAGAGCTTCACATGAATTTCGCGTCTGCTTTGATGAGTGCATGGTGTGCATCGATGGCTTATTCAGTCTCCTGTGAAAAAAATCAACAGGGTCAGAAGGATTTGAAGGAATTGCATTGGCACCAGCAGATCCCGGGCATGCTCGTCTCCACTGCGGCTGATGGTTTCAATGTTCTGATGCCCACAAATCTCGACAGCACCCTCCCTTCAAATGGTCCCTGAAGCTGCTGCATTGCCGGCCCCAGCTTTAGTTCTTCATGTTGCCTGTCATTAATAGCTGTCACCTTCTTATTAATCAGCAATGCTTCGGCGCATGCCATTGTTGGCAACACTTGGGAGTCTTTTATGTGCGTAGAGGAGATTTTGGTGCTTTGGACTCCTTCAAACACAGGGATGTGTATATAAGCTGAGATCCATGAAGGAACCGGGTCAATGGCCAGTAAGATTAAAATTTCTCACTTTTTTTTATTTTCTTGATCTTTCAAAGCACGTAAATCATTGGTGACTTTGGATGATTACTGGTTGGTGTCCTTCATTCCTCATTATTCAGACCATCAGATAATCTGTTGTTTGAACCCCTCATGAATAGATTCAAGATAGCTTCTGGGCTGTTGTAACTCTCTCTAATCTCCATCAGAAGGACAGGAAGTCTTGAGGGGACGGCGGAGGGCACAGTTCCTCTCGGAATCCTCACCTGTACCCATCGTTATTCGGAAGCCATTATTTCCCCTAATTTCATTTCCTGTTTGAGAGTCTGAAAATCTCCCTCTCTTGAGTGCCCATGCAATGTTTTTTCTAGATATTGATCCTGAGCCACTGCTGTTAGAAGCTTGGGATAGAAGAGGAGTGATAAATAATCCACTTGAAGATCTTATCCTAAAGAATTTGTTCTTACCCTATATGTACTTGAAGGGTTGATATGGATGTTAAACTTTGGTCTTATCGACGAAAATTCTACATGCTCTAGGATAATATGAAATGTTATCCAAAATTAAAATAGCATATTCAGAGAAGGAAAACTTTGGTCTTATGTGGGTTCAAATAAAATTTATAGTGATTCTTAGAGAAGGCTAATCATCCATTCCTATACCATTGCCCTAAACAAGAAGGAAAACTAAAAAAACCTGGCAGTTTTTCAGGAATATTAACGAATATGAGAGTGGGTTTGCCATATTCAGGTTTAGAATATTTAGATCTTCTGGCTAAAGGAAGCACCACCAAGGGGGATTGTTTCCTTATATTTAATTTATTCAAGCAGATGAATATGCCACAATACCATATGAGGACATAATGTAAACCTTTTAGCATGAAGTGTGGGGTTATATTTTCCTCTACATTTGTAAAACAGAAAATATAAAAACATAATTATCTCATTTTATCATAATTCATTGTTAAATAATAGATAATTTAGGTTTTTTTTAACCCTTAATTTCTTGTATTATCATAAGGCTAGTAGATCGGATCTTAACATGTAAACTGATTTGATAGGCATAGTATGTATTGGGTTAGGGTCACAAACCCTAAGTGATGATATTTTTCTCCTTTCTCTCTCCAATGTGGGCAGCCCATTTGCCTCCTTCACAATAGTGACTTTGCTAAACTAAGGTTTAATCACAACATGATATCAAAGCACAATTCACTTTGCTTTGACATTTGGTGTACTGGTTCTAAACTTTAATCTCTTGCATACTAGTTGAACCTTTTGAGGTGGAAAAGCTTAAACCCAAGTTGCAAGAAATCGGATAACCATACTCTTTGTAATTTGAAGGTTCATGTTTATTGAGATTGTAAACATCAAGAGATGGAGGACACGTGTAGTGTCTCTACTGTGCCTTTGTGCACATCAAAGGAATATCGTAAGTATGGGTTTAGTTATTTGAATCTGCTATGGTGGACGAAGTATTGTAAAGATGATCCTCCTAAGTAGGAGAAAGTTGAAACACTAGATGCGGGCAAATCTACACCAACCCATTGACCCTAGGTTTAATCTATAGTAGGAGGTAGATGAGATTATTAAGGCATGGATCCAAGAGAACATGGATCATAATATTAGTAATCACTTCCTTAAAAATTCCCTTAGTGACAAAGATATGAGACAAAGCTCACATATACATACCAAAATGAATGATAGATAAAAAATATCACGTCTCATTACCAAGTCCATGACTTTAGTCCAAGCACATTGTAATATACTTGAATATACAAGGGAGTTGGAGGCCACTTAGATGGAAATCGATCATTATGGACCTATGTGGGATCTTGATTCAAAGGAGAGAATATATATTTTGAAGGATCATTTGCATAAATTTTTCTCAAGTTTGAATTCTTGACTTGATTAACTAGTGAACCAACTACTCAATTGGGAATAAGTTTCAAATTTTGAAGATACTATGACCATAATAAGGAGAGAAGAGAGTAGACTATCCACTCTTAATGAGAAGCAACAAGCAGAAAACTTCATATTAGCGGTCAAGACTGTTCCACATAACCCCACCTTGGTTGAGATTCCAAAAGTACAATTAGCTCTTCTATTTTTCCAAAGATAGAATAAGCCAACACTTGGAACTGAACTTTGACTTGTTGAAAAAAAGAAAAAACACTAGACAATCTTGTTGAGAGCTATCTGAAAAACTAACAAGGACAAGTTAAGGATATATGAGCGTGATGCCACCACCTACCTAATGAGAAATGTGCAGGAAAATAACATTATGAGCCCTTCCAATGAGGAGATTCACTTGGCATCACTTAACTAGCTAGTGCCAGCTTCATCACATGATGAAGAAATAGTGAAGCTCAAGGAGGAAATTGAACGGATGGAATAATTTATAAGCTTGAGCTCACTCATATCCTCAAATGCGTCAATTGGTAAGTTTATTTTCAAGTATATCACTTTTTCTTTAAGTTATCAATTCTCTTGTGCTAAAAAGTCCTATCTCTAAAATAGGAACATGTGGATCCTATATTATGGAGCCTAGATCACAAGAGTCCACATAGACCCCATTTCATATCTTATGATTCTGTTTCAATGGTACGTAATTCTTAACTATATATTGTAAATTTATTCTTGTATAAGGCATCCAATTTATTCAAATTCTAAAAATTGATAAGATTCACCAAATTTTGTTTACTCCTCTTCTCTCAATCAATCTAATTTCACTTATAAAATTTTATATGCTCTTTAAGTCATGATTTATTAATCACACTTGATGAGTATGTCTTCTATGACAAGGACATAGGGTGGTGGACTGAACTTGTTGAAGAATGAAACTTATACTACCTAGAAAGACTTGAGGAGCCTGAGGGGGAGAACTAACAAGTAGCATAGGTGGCAGAATCAACTCCAAGTTTAAAGCTAAAGAATAGTAGAGTTACCTTGGCAAAGGATATTTTACTACATTAACATCTAAACTATCCATTGATTGTAATTCTCAAAAATTTATTTCCTCACTTTTATACATCAAGACTCCTTATGTGCAAGGCATGTCAATTGGTCAAAGCACAAACGATCAAATTATCCTCCATTTAGTTCCAAATGTGCTAAACTTTTTAATTTGATTTATATTCATGTGTGGGGCCCCTCACCTATGTCGACTATCTCTGTAAACTAGTAGTTTATAAGATTCATAAATGATTGCACGAAAATGATTTCGATGTATTTGATGAATCATAAATTAAAATTAACTAGAATAGTAGAGAACTTTAAATTGATTAAATAATAATTTACCTAATCTATAAAATAATTTCATTTCAATAATATAAAGGATTATCAATAAAGATTTAACTCATTTCTTTGAAACCAATGAGGTAGTTCATGAGAGATTAGGGATCAATGATCATAGTTAGTGACTAGTTGATCAGATTGGATCATGACCAACAGTCACACAATATGTGATGATTGTTGTTTAAGTTTGATGATGGTCTTTAAACTAATGACTAGTCATGACCATATTCTCTCTCCTCTCTCTCTTTCTCTCTTGTGGTAGAGAGGTGTGATCTAAAATTTTTGTAATTAATTAATTATTTTTCTATTCTAGGTGATATTTTAGATAATTTTGATTAACCACTAATATTAGAGGGGTACATAAATCAATTTAATGAAAACCTAATATAATAATTAAATATTATAATTACTAGGTCATAGGTCAAGTCAAGGTTTAGGCCCCAAACCTAACCATGATTGGATTGAATTTAGGTTTTGGTCTAGGTCTCAACCTAAGAGTTGACTATTGGGTTTTAGGCTAGCAACTATTAAGAACAAGGGGTTTAATTGACATGCCCCTTTTTACTTTTAGAGATTTCTCTTTGAAAATGAAATTTTTATTATGATTTGTGTGTGTGGACACACTATTTTTATTATGATTTGTAGATGTGGACACACTATTTTTATTATGATTTGTAGATGTGGACACACTATTTTTATTATGATTTGTAGATGTGGACACACTATTTTTATTATGATTTAACATCAACCTACATCAAATCTCTAAGGACACATTGTTCTTGAGTTCCACTATATGATGGTTAAGATCATGATCGTTGATTTCATAGGCTCAACTCTCATAAAATTTCACCTGAAAATCATCTTTCATATTCATGACTTTAGAATGTCCACATTGTTGTTTAAAGAGATAATTCTCACAGATAATTAATCATATAATATAATCATTATTCAATCCCCAAATAAATAATATAATGTCACCATGAGTTTTTTGAAAGATAAACATTAAATGCTATAAATTTTAGTAGCAATAAGAGATGAGGATGTAAATATTTTACTCTTTGTCTTCTTATTGATTTGTGTGTTAAAAATGTAGTTAAAAAGTTTGTTATAGAACTCAACTCGATGAGGGATGATGACTTGATTATACTCCTTGAGTTAGTCACTTCTCATTTTATGAATAACTAACATAATATATTTTCATTCATTTTCATTATATTGAAAAAAATACATAGATAGAAGAAGAATAATGTAGAAGAATAAATGTAGTCATTGAGAATTAATTCTTCATATTAGAGGTTAATTATATTTATAGAAAAATATTATTCAAGTGATAAGTCTAAAAATCATGATGAATTATGTCATTGTTTGGCTTTTTAGACTTATGCAATAATACTTATAAATCATCTTAATCACTCAGTACTAGGTAGAGTGTGAGTAAGGGGTTGAATCCATAGGGAGGAATGATAAAAATCTGAATTCAAGATTTCAAGAAGAGGAGGAAATTGAGGTAGAAGAAAATAGGTGAGGAGATAGAGAAGAAATGGAGAGATGATCTTAAAGTTCATGATCTTGTTTCCAAAATCAGAATTTTCTAGATCAGAGGTGAGGTATAAAAATATAGTGTGAGGGTTGATGAACCACAAAATAAGTATGAGAAAAGGAAATTTTAAACTAATTCTTATGATTTTTTGTACGATAGTTGTGATCAAATCCAATTAATGATACTTTCTCAAACAATCATTCAATCAAAGACTTGTATATTTCACGTAGGCCATGACGGTTTACAACCAACAAGATGAATGAAAGAAAAAGGAAGAAACTCACTAAATCAAAAGTTTGAACAGAAGATTAATCTTTGGCCTCCCTCTCTCCTGTTGGCCAACCAAATGTTGGGGGTGAGACTCAAAGATTAATATCATAGGTTTATAGTGCTCCTCTCATAAGGGTTAGGGCATGGATGGAAAGAGGACAAAAAGACAAACAAACCATTCAACTCGATCAAATAGTTGGATCTTGAGATATCAAGCCTTGAAATTTGACTAATCCTAGTTGTTAGATAATTTTAATATTCTATTTTCTCTAAGTCCTCCAACACCACTGCCACACTAGCTTTAAGGGTTTTTCAATACATCTCATTGAAGTATTATTGGTGGGAATCTAATATGTACCTTCGACATTCAAGATCAATGCCAAGTGCCGTGATCTTGTTAAATCCCGAAAATAAGGCTTAACAATTTGCATAAAAAATCATTTAAAAATTATAAAAGCCTTAAAATAGTCTAATATATATATATATATTCTAACTTAAAAAATTAGTTTCTCAATGACCTTGTTGTCATAAAAATCAATAAAAATACCAAAAAATCTAGAAAATTTATATAATCACTCTAATCATGAAATTAGCCAAACAAACATATGATGACATGCATATAAGGTCAAATAGATGTATAAATACATGAGGATTCTATGATATTAATATGTAAATTTATGTGTTATCAACAAGCTTCTCGCAAATGTTCTAAGATTTCTAATAACTAGATTTACTAAAAATATGAGTTAATTCAAAGTTTATGTGAATCAAATATGACGTCCTTTATCTATTTTTATTATCATATAAGAAAATCAACAAGTGAATCTTTTAATACTTAACATTTACAACCAAAACAAATAGGTTCATAGAAACCTAATCAGAATTTGATAAACTATATTATTAATTGTCATACATGTTACATGGATGTAATAATCTCTCATTCAAATCTCATATGAATTTAATGAAATAAAATATGAGATTTAAGTATATTTTTTAAATCATAATCTCAATATTTCAAATCATAACTTATTTGTCAAGAGTGGTATGTATAATTTCTAACATATATTCAATATTATTTAGAAAATCCTATTTGAGGAAATCAACACTCGAGTGATCATTCAACTAAGCTGATATTAAAAACATATGATCATTATGAAGTAAAACCCTAAGAATATAGTTTACTAAGTAAACTTTCATACTTATATTTTACTTCATGAAAAATTATTGATTTGCTCATTCAAGTCATTACTTATCAGGTTGTCATGATTTCTATAAATAATGATAATTTATAAAGTAGCATGTAAGATGATGAATTTTCATGATATTTTGATGTGACTATTTAGATTCATATCATGAGACTTTATTGATTAATTATATTGATATTTGTATGTTAGAAATTATTACTAATGTGCTTCATGTATATGATTTTATATGCTACATCATAAGATATATTTCAATCTTTGATAGTTTTACCATCATAAAAACATATTTCCTTCATGGTTCCAACACTAGCCATTGATCCCATTGAGAGATCATGTTTGAATACCTCCCAACAAAATGGAATACATAGAAGATAAGATGAGGAGTGATCTAGACCTTAGAGGAGGACCGTATCTACTCCCTAGAGAGGAAATAATTCCACACACATCCTTTAGATAATAGATTCAAACAAATAAACATTAGGAAAAGAATAAAAAATATCATTAAACCAAAACCTTGATGAAAGTGCTCCCATGAAAAATGAACCTAAACTTAACTTTGGACAACTAGGAAACTCTAGTGACACCTCATGATCTCATGACAGAAATGAATTAGTGACATATCTGATCCCAAACTACCCATCACTGCATTGATTATCTCCTAGGCATACATCTTTTTTTGCTAGAATTAGATCAGTTCCTATTCCAACAAAACTATCAAATGCATTAAACCACATTGAATTGAAAAATCTCATGAAAGCTAAGATGAAGGCATTGGTGAAACATGGGAAATGGTGAGGCAACTTAAGGGAAAGAAACCAATAGATTGTAAATGGTGTCTATATAGTCAAATATAACCCAAATGAAACAATGGAAGTATAAGGCTAGGTTGGTCGCAAAAAGGTATACACAAAAAATCTGAATTGACTATGATGAGATATCTACACCAGTAGTGAAGATGAAAACTATGATGAATTTTGATTTCTAGCACAAAAAACAAGTGGTGGAGTTTACATCAGTCAAATGTAAAAAATATATTCTTGCATGGATCATTTAATGAAAGGATTTATATGGATATTCCACTAAGTTTTGAAAATGAGAAAAATTACATATTTATGTAAAATAATAAGTGAGAGTTTGGTTTGGCAAGCTCTTGATTACCATAGTGATTTTGGGGTATAAACAAAGTAATGGTAATCATATTCTTTCCTTTAAAAATTCAGATAGTGGAATATGTATCCTTGTGTATGTTAGTAATATATTCCTTATAGTTGATAACTTAGGAGAAATAGAACCTTTTAATGGTGAGTTATTAGTTTATATTGAGATAAAGTGGTTTGGTGATAACTTGTGAAAATTTCATGTTAAATGATGATCCTATTTGTGAGATTAATGCATATTTGATAAGTTATTTCTCAAGTTATCATGATAATTAGATGATGTGTATCTTGAATGAATTTCCCTAAACTTTGATTTAAAATGATATTTTTATAATTACATAAATATTAATGAGAGTTTATTTTATTTATTTAGAAATAATTTCGATGATTCATAACTCTTATTAATTTCATATTTTGATGAAAATTTTATGTCACATTTTACTATTTTTTGATAATTTTTAAGACTTTTTAATTATTTATTTCAAATGAAATATAATATTTATTATTTTATAAAATCAATAAAGAACGTGAAAGATAAGAAAAAACTTATAAGTGACTCACTGCTTTGTGGGCCATATTACATGCAATTTTAGGCTCACTGCTGCTCAACCTAGGACAGTGATGAGAATTGAAATCCTTGTACATTGGTTGTGTATGTATGGTTAACGATTGGGGGTTCTACTAAGCATATGGGCCAAACACAGTCCATCTCCATGGCCTATGGGAGCCTGATCATGATCTCCCAGATATCCATCAGGAGCTAGTGATCAAATGTGGACAACTCATTTGGAGATGTCATCGAAATTTATATACACATGAAATTCATGAAAACAATCAAAAAATCACATCACCTAGTCCATGGACATAGCCATCGAAGCTCAAATCTAGTGAAGAATGGTTATTTGATCTGAAGAGAGTGGTACTTATTAAGGATAAAAGGAAGGAATTGCACAATTTGATTTGATGATGCACAAAGTGCCACATCACCGAAACATTTTCGTGGAGCATCTAATGGATTAGATAGCTTTAAATGCGTCACACAAAAAATGATGCATTTGTAAATATTAATTATTGTATAATAAAGTTGATATATGGATTATTGTAAGATGTGTGTGATGGACATAGCTAGAAATATCAGTTATCTTCTGCTAAAATAGACCATATTGATTATTGTTAGATGGGAGGATGAGAAAATTTCAGAAATTTTGAGAAAAAACCTGATATAAGAGAAAAGATCAAATCAAAAGTAGAAATCATGATTGACGGATCTAGGGAACAAAAAGAATGAACAAGAGAGGGAGAGGGAATTCTTTTTCCTCGTGGTGCATGAGAGATAATTTCTTCCATATTTTCTTTTCTTTTGAGTATGAATCTACTGTATAGGAGGATTTCTTCTTTTTGCTCAATATCAATTAGCCTAGATCCATTATATTGAAGTTGTATTAGTTAATTATTACATTATAATGAAAACTTTCGAAATGAAATTTTAGTAACTTCTATTGATTTTTTTATTTTATGTTCCTTTCTTCTTCTTCGGTTCGGATTGATGGACACATGTTGAGAGATCTACCATGAGGTCAAGGAAAACTCAAAGATACAAAGGATTGTAAATTTTCATTTTTTAATGGTTTTTCATTAATTTCTTCTAAAATTTGAATTTTTTTTGTTGATTTCAATTTTTGTGATATTTATTTCATTCAAGCACATAAGTGTCTTTTTTATTTATAGTCTAAGAATCACTTTACTTCATTTTCATTTAAAAATTAATTTTAAAATTGAGTTACTTTATTATTTTATCATTCTCTTTTTCCTTTCTAATATGATAAATTAAGCATCATTTGTCTGAATTTGGTAACATTTCTCTAAAACTATCAATCAAATAATCCTTTTATTTTCCTTTTAATTAGTTTTAATTATCATTCCCACTGAAATTTCTCACATTAATATAAGTATTACGGTAAAATTTTTTTTGAATAGAGAATTAAAATATTTGATTTAATTCTTTCCCTCAAAAGATGACCTAATTCACCACTATTATTAATCTTAATTTCATTTTTGGTGAACCTAGTTTATAAACTATTAAAATTGATTGAAGATCTTATTGATGACTTAGGGTTTCATCATTAGGTAAGTTGAAATATTTTCTTGGGATAAACGTTACATATTCTAGATGTGAAATTTTCTTATCTTAAGTGAAATATACTTTAGCTTTACTAAGTGAAACAAGTACAAGTAGATGTCAACCAATCACCACTCCCATTGACCCTGATGGAAAACTTGATAGAGGATAAAGAAGTCCACCTGCAGATCAAAAAAGATACAAAAGATAAGTTGACATACTGATCTATCTCACCAACACAAGACTCAATGTTACATATGTAGTGGGACTTAACAAATTCATGTATGATCAAAGAGAGATACATGGCAAAGCCCTACATCATGTCCTTCAATACTTTAAGGGAACCACAAGGTATGGTATCTTATTTTAATTTAGTGATAAGACTAATTTATAATTATTTATTGATGTATATTATGCTAGATCCATCACAAATAAGAGATCTACTGCAGGATATTACTTTCTTCTAGGAGGAAATTAATTACTTATGGGAGAAAGAAATAGTCCATAGTCTCAAGATCTAGTGTTGAGTTTGAGTTCAAAGCAATGGTGAAAGGAGTATGCAAAGCTCTCTAGATCAGGAGGATCTTAGATGAGCTGAAGATATCATATGGACTGCTGATCAAGCTTTTGTACAATAACCAGTATGTTAACACTATTGTCGAAAATTGGGTACATTACAACCAAATGAAGCATGTAGAAGTGAATCCTTACTTCATAATATAAAAGAATGAAGTGAGAATTCTTAACAACCTTCATGTGAGGTCAAAGAAGTAATGTGTAGATCTATTCACAAAAAGACTTCATAGTCCAATCATGAGAAGACTAATGGATAAACTAGGAATGGAAGACATCCATTCACCAATTTGAGGGAGAGTGTTAGATAATAGATAATTCATATTTTATGTTTCAATCCTTAATTTCTTGTAATGATCTCAATACCCTTATTAGTATTAGTTCATATGGGCATCAAATCGGATCTTAACATGTAACCGATCTGATAGCCCTTGCATATATTGGGTTAGGGTCACGAACCGTAGGTGAAAATATTTTTCTCCTTGTTCTCTCCATAATGAACAGCCTGTCTTCCTCCTCTGCAGTAGTGACCTCACCGAACAAGGATTTAATCCCAACATTCATGACTGGCAAACAAGAAGAGCCCATAGAAAAAAGCCTTGCACTATAGATGCCAAGAATTGATTAATTTATGGGACAAAGTACTGCTAGTGACAGTTCCACACCAGTTACTATAAAAACAAACTTGTGATTATGCAGACTAATTTTGAGTTGAATGCACTAAGAACTCTAGCAAATTGCAACTATTTGATGGATATAAGATAGCCAGATAATAGTGTCACCAGGAAATCTTATTATTGAGTTACATTAATATAATGAATAATCATAGAGTAGTGGTCTGATTCTTGGAAAGAAAATTATAACCTTTTGGGAGGTATGGGTAGCTCTTCCTCAAGCTCCTATGGCTGCTGAATCTCTAGCAGGAATGCACCGTCTGGAACCAAGTTTCTCTAAAATGGAATAAGTTAGCAGTGTAGTTTTCAGCTGCAGAATCTCTGCACATTATTTCCCCCAATGATACTATTTTCTCTTGGACCAGTTTAATCTCATACTCAGAGTTGCACATGACTCAATGCTAAGATTTTAAATCTTGTCCCATCTTGCCATCCCCTCCAATTTCCTTCCTCTGATACATTCGGTGTAATTTTAACCATTCCCATGGCAGATTCTATTCCCACCGTGGATCTACGCATCTCCATCTGTTACGGTGGTCACAGTGAGTTTGTAGTTAATCATGATAAGTGTTTCCACTGCTCTTGATGAATCTAACTTGGAGATGCCTTGGAAATCTTTGATAAAAACTCCCTCCCACATGGCCCCTGAAGACGTGATTCATGTTGTCATCTTGAAAAGTTTCTAATTTTGTCTTCTGACCAAGGGAAAATTAAAAACGCTCCCACATGTCGTCAAAAGTTCTGATTTCATGTGATCATCTTGAAAGTTTCTAATTTTATGTCATTTGACCTAGGGACAGTTAAAAGCCCTCCCATTCTTGACGCCTGAAGATGTGATTTCATGTGATCATCTAGAAAAGTTTCTAATTTTATGTCTTCTGACCTAGGGACAGTTAAAAACAATCCCATGCCAAATAAGCCATGAAATAGCAATAGATGTTTTTATAGTTTTTCCTAAATAATTTCTCAAAACTGACCTAATTTTTCAAAGACTTAGAAGGAACTCTACAGTAGACAAATATTTTTCCTTGGTTTGAAACCGTGGCTGAATGATCACTTTTGCTCTAATTAAAAATCAGTATTGTTTGTGGTGGTGTAGGGCTCACCCTAGTTGCAAAGACTGTCCTCACGACCAGCAACACTCATTGTTAGCCTCAAAAAGGAGGGGTTTTCGGAGACAAGAGATACTAATAAGGCAATATATTGAACCAGAATAGTTCCGTATGATCACTAACAAATAAACTTGCGACTGTCCAGAGGCGAAAAAGGAAAGTATACAGTGACTAATTCTCCGGCCAGCTCTGCGCTCAAAGATTTTTCTGACTCAATTTCACAAATATTCCAAAATATCACCTTTACTCCGGCAACTTGTTATTATGGCATCTGACACACATGAGTCTCATGCGCTCACAAAGAGCTGAAAATCCAGTCTTCAAGGAGATAAATACAGTAAAGTGTGAATTGTATGCACAATATTTGAATGCACCCCTTCTTCTTTAAGAACCAGTGGTGCTGGCTCTTGAAGAAGGGAGGCTTTTCTTGTGGTTCCTGTTGAAACCATTAAATATGTGTGAACTGTCCTGTTGACTCTTCAAAAAGCTTTCTTTTTGTGTCCACTCATTCTGATAAACCCATGTTGGCTTTAATGATCTAAATCCTCGAACATAAGGTGGGCTGATCCATTTCTTCGAGCAGGCTGTTGGGCTAGCTCGACTTTCCGATTTCAAGCTGTAACTAATAATTTTTTTATTATTGGGTTTTGACCTATCCATCAGATTGAAAACTCATCCTTCTCGCTGCTGTGGAAACTATGAGTGAATTTCGATAGGATTTTGAAATTTAGACATATCGAGAATCATGAAAATTTTGATTAATGTGAGTATATAAAAATATTTTAATAATTATGTAGTAGTCATTCATCATTCGGTAAACAAGGTATTTATCGAAGGAAACAAATAATTTTTTTTATAGATTTTGTAACATTATTCTACGGAGGAAAAAATAGAGCATAACGGTATAAACGATGAACTGACTAGAGAAATTTTAACCATATTTTCATGAGATCGTGACGATATATTTCACATTTTTTAAAGAATTTGAACAGAGCTTGTGCACGCTAAAACCTCCGCTTTCATGCTAGATTATATCTGGAGATACCCAATCGTATCTGTTCCTCAGTAAGGGACTCCCTTTCAGTGTCACAAACAGAGTCTTCAAGACGTACCAACTGAGAATCACCAGGCACTGGTTCTACGAGGATTTTGCTGGAGCCATTAAAGTGAAAATGAGTTAGAAGAAATTTGAAACAAGAGAACAATGTTAAAAATAAGTTCTTTAAAAATTTTTGGAGAGCTTACTGTGGCACGTAATCCATTGATGTGGACAAGTTCTCAGACCTTGACAACGGATCTGTAGCCGTATTGAAAAGTAAATGGACTAGGGACTGGTCAATGGGATTTGTAAAAGTTTCCTTCATGAAGTCATAGGGCCTGAAGGATGCAAATCATAAATCAGAAAACATATGATTACAAAAAAAAAAATTATTATTTTTGACAAGGATACACGATGGGATGGTATAAAACCTGTGTGATAATAAATCAACTCCTAAGTAAATTGCCACCCATTCTATAAAGTAAGCTTGTGTGGACTGGCAATCTGTATGAGGTCTTTTTCACCAGTTTTTACACATTATAACATCCTTTACTACTTTATTATGTTATTTTATGATCAAAATTTGTCAATGATTCTTTCCATAAAAATTGATATAAAAATTAAACCTCAAAATAATTCCTCTGGACGCACATGTCAAGTAGTCTCGCATCATACTTTTGCAGGTGTCCAATGATATAGTCTCCTTAGACACATATGTAAGGAGAAGGAAGAAAGGAGAATAATCATCAACTCAAGAATTTCATAATTGACTAGGAGGTAACTTCACCTCCATTTCGTAACTGACAAGGGAGGTAACTTCACCCCCTTAAATAAGGCCTCTCTCTTGAAAAAGAGGGGGGAGGGAAGAAAACGAGGAGAGCGTCCATTGGAGGCCTGTGCTTATGCGGCAAGGTAGAAGTGAGAGTATTCTTGTTTACTTCTTGTTCTTTCTTTTACTATTCGTTCTTGCCTTTCTCTATTCACAATCCTCAGATTTGGAGGTTTCGATCAAAAGGGTGTATCTAGATATGATTGAATATTACATTTCTTTTCATACATAGCAAGGGTCATATCAATGTCCTAATGGTCAGCTGTTGATCTACTGGATACCAATTATGACTCTATCATTCCTGCGGGTTACCACACATCTTTGTCAAGGTTCTCATGATGATCTAAATAGCTCTTTTGAGCAACTGTGTTACAGAGCTTGCATGGAATTTTTCACTGTGTTGGAGGCCTACACAAAGTCGTTCCCTAAATAATGATAACGCTTTCTATTCAGATGTGTAATGTTTATCATTCCTTCAATTATCCAAGGACGGTGTGGATCAGTTAATACTAAATGCGGATCAATTCTTTTGACGTAAAAGAGTTGTAAACAGCTGTCTCCCCTTGCTAATGAAAATGATAAGCATGGTCGTTTGAGGAGTTACCAATTAACTTATAATTCTAATTTTTCATTATTTCTTACTGATAATCTGGCGCCAGATCCCTGAACAAATTCTTTGACCTAATTTTCAGAGCTAAAATGTAAGAATTGGACGATAGTTCTCTATTAAAAAAATTCATCTAATTTCATCTTCTCAGCGCTGCATTTTTTTTCCCGTTCCTGCTATATGCTCAACACTTCTCCGTCTTGAAATTGTGCCAATATGTACCCCATCCATAAGTAATTTTTTTCTCCATTTTATTCCTCACCTGTGAATTGAGCATTTTAGATTAATAACGAAATACAAACACTATGACTCTGAGTAGACATCTTTACTATAAAATACTGCCTGTCATAAATATCATCACTGTGATGCTGGTAGACACGCTCCATATACAACTTTCTCAATGTTTATTCTAAAACATTCTTCCCTTGCAACTGGAACGTCTATTCCCTAAATACGTTAGAACCATTCCTCCCTATTTTTTTCGATCTCTCTCTGGATTGTACAACTAAGCTGCATTTGAGGATGCCCTACTCAATAAATTTTCCTGAATTCCCCTTCTGGCAGGTCTAAAACTTCTAGAGTGAATTACTCTCTTCTGTCTACTAAAGAGCTGACACAGCACTACAACAAACATCTCACCTATATTAGACACGCACTTTATTGGTTCATTCTATTAGAGTCATGCCCGGAATGTCACATAGAAATTTACTTAATTGAGCCATGAAATGTCGGCAAGCCAAATTGATTATGCAAGCTAGGTCATGATCTATAAAGGAAAACTAAAAATGCTTTCTGGGTCAGGTTGTTCACGGTGATTGCGGCAGTAGATATTTTTTGGCAGATGTCAAACTAATGAAGGAAGTTTACAGGTTACTGAAGGAGGATGTTTCAAATGGAATATGTCAGATCAGCAGGACGTACCTTTCTCACCTGAGAGAAAGACATGTATGAAACATTAAGAAGCAGATGCCGAATGGAAATTAAATTTGCAGCACCAGCTCACCTATCAACGTAATAGAGAAGCATCAAAAGGATGCTTGTCCTTAAGAGCATAGTAAGTCAGATGGAGATTTTCATTGTGAGAAATAATAAATTTGAGTTACGCATAATACTTTGAACAAGTGTTAAATGTGTCCCTAAATTTTATTGCTACAATCAATGCTACCCGGATCTTAAGGCTTCTACATCAGTAGATAGTAACCAAAAATATCTGAACTACGGGATTAGTGGGAAGCCAGAATAGGTTTTGAAGTGATTATAAAACGTAAATTTCTCCATGAGATTTTGGGGATCCTCCAAAATAATTTTTGATAGTCAGATGATCGACACTTACAAAATCTGCATCCGAAATAAGCCCATAGTAATACGAGAAAAAATGGATGAATGGGGAGAGGAAATGTAACATGATGTATAGAGATGTACATATAGCTATAAGTTCGCCAAGTAATACAATAAATCTGACCGGGAAGTGATGCCACTGAGACCTGGGAATTCAGTAGAAACGTTCAAGTACAGGAGAACCACAAAAGTATGAGTTTGAACAGAAGAAGCATGCACTCAAAGACATTTGAAAGTAAATATGTTCATGAAATAAAATTTAACAAAGACTTTGAGGAGTTGAGCTTACGGATTAGACTCCTCCATTGCTGGAATTATGGCTGATTCGTTAATACTTCTAGTATCATGATTTATGTTTCCAGTGCAACACCTCATTTCAACATTCCTCGCCATTCGGTAGAAAAAATCCCTTAAACCTAACTTCATTTTAATATCCAACTAAATCAATAAAGAAATAGAGTTATTAGTGATGAAACTTGTGAGGTATTGAAAAAAATTATAATGCAAGAAAAATAAATATTCTGGTTTATAAATTTGTAATTGAGGAAGCCTCACCAGAAAAATATCTATGCCCAGAATGAGAGGGAATATCGAAGATTATAGTTCTTACTAATCATATCCAATAATCTGAGTTACGTGCAACGGTTCTTATATAATTATTTAAGCTTTCAGTCCCTTATGGCTTGTTTAAAGTTTTATGTAACACCAGCAATTGTACACCACTAATTGAAATATCATTCTTATAAGTGGACCACAATAGGGTGCGTGCAGCACTAGGAAATACACATCCATGGGATCTAAATGCATAAATGTTTCTCTCTTTTAGTTTTCTTCACCTATCCTTCACCTCCTGATCACACTGATCCCAGGTGGTGTTGAAAGTTGCCGCCAATTACAGGGAGAGTGTGGTTTATCCTCAGGCCATTCTGATCTAACTCCCCGTTCATATCTACCATGAGAAGTGAAGATCCTCATAATGGAACTAACGTTTACCACCAAATTCTTGACGAAGATGGCTCGGGTACAACTATGGCTTTATGCCAAATGCACTGCTTCCTGATATTAACACTGATGCCGATCAACAAAAATATCTCTTACAATCAATGTTATACTCTTCACTTTAAAAAGTAGTTGATCTCATAGATAAACCACCTTGGTGAAGACAGTTATATCAGATGGGCCACTCAATATGAATCTTAGATTGGATTGGACAACCAACATGCCAAGTCAGTTCAGAGATGACTAATGTATTGATTTGGGAGAAAAAATCATCTACCTTCATAGTTTGGACATTTTCCCTAATTATGATTCATCGATTTGTATGCAAAGTACGAAGATGAATATTTAAAAAAGAAATAAAAGTCTAGTGCTTTACCTGCCCCAGTTCATTTTGAAGCCTCCTGAAACTGGCAGAGCCTAGTGAAACATCATCAGATGACAATTTTATCATGTTTTTTTCATGGATGGTTGAACAACCAATCTTACTCATTGTAGTTCCAAGAACTGTCTTCAGTAATTTTGTGCCCATTTTGACTTCACCCTGATGAGTAAACGACTTATCCTGCAGTTTAAACTTGTCAGATGATGGAACTTGGCAAATGTAATTATCACAGGGATTTTTTATGTCCAGTGAAACATGTGACTGCTTCCTGTGGCATGTTTTATGAACTGCACCCTTTGATGCATCAATTTCAGACCTGACATGATCAACTGACTCCATGTGTCGCCGGTCATATTTAGAGTCAAGTGTTGATGGCATCTTCGATCTATTCTCACACTCAGCAAAATATAACAGGTCTTTGGCAGGACTTTGGTGAATTACAAGACCATCCTCCAATTTAACGAAATAGCCAAACGGGTGCATTAAATTAACAGAAGCAGCCCCAGAAAATGGATCATGATCGCCCAAGGGTGGAGTTTGAAACGTTCCCAAAGATGATGAACTAAGAGCGTAAAATCCACTTTCTGATTGCATCAGTCTATGCTTTCTCCTTCCTCCTGCCTGGTATTGGCTCCACAACATTTGACTAGCACCCTGCATTCCCCAAAGATGAAGCTACTGAGAAGACAACTGGATTTTTAACACCAAGGATTTACGAAATTGTGTAATTTTAATTGAAAATGATACTATCTAATGTCAAGAGGAATAATCAGATGCATGAAAAGATTAACAGCTATAATACAAAGCCATTTTAGCCTGAAAAACGAGCTTAGTCTATAATATGATTCGATTTGGAATTAATAAACGAGTGCTGGCTTACATACACAGTGAAAATGAAGGGGATCAGATTTGTGCTGGGTATTACGTATATAACTTTACATCACTAACTGTTGGAAAATAGGTCAGTTAGCTGTGAAAATCTGTTTCTAGAATTCTAAATGTGGTTGTAGTAAAGGTAAATATTCAGAAAAGGAAAGGTCCACCAAAAAGGCAAAGAGTTATGGCCATTTTTTCTTCAACAGGGAGACAATGGACCAAGAAATAGGCAATCGAGATAGTGTGCACGACTGTGGATCAATCACAACTTCCATTAGTATAGAGCAGCTGATTTCCAGATGTAGCATCATACTGCCACTGTTGGATGACACTGCATGCTATAAAACTATTCCAAGTACAATACTGAATTGAATTCTAATCTGAGAAGAAACAATTCAAGGGCTGGTCAACAACAAAGAAAACGACTAAACACCTAAACGAAAGACTTAGTCAATAGATAAGTTCGGCGTTGGTGATCACTAATGATAACATATATGGAATGAAATTCGGGATTTAAGTTATTCAGACAGCCAAGTCACAACTTTGTAATAACAAGATGACAATAAAGGACCAAACTTCTGGCACTGATTATGGATCTCAAATAATCCAATGAAAAGAGACATTATACAATTAGAGCCTTGACTGTAATAAAAGAACCAGCAAGTGCGTTAACGAAGTTTCTTAGGTGCGAATTGGAGTAACGTAGAAAGGTCCTTAATTCACACAGTTGACTGAGGGGGAGTTCATTTTTCAACACGTTCAGCTATTTTCTGGAAACTATGAAAGCTATAAGCAGTCATAAGTTAGAGAATACATTGTTTCTGCTTAAGTTGTACCAGTAATTATTGGAATTTCTTCAGAACAGTCGAAAGAAGTTCTTCCTGGCTGCTATACTGTATGATAGCATGATAGATTCCCAAGTTAAAACCTATACCAACAGGCCAAGACAATTGTAGCAGGTACGAGCAGAATGTTTTGCATTTTTTTTTTCTAGTTTTGAGATCATACTGAAATCGTTTTTAAACAAGATACGCTACCAATAGATCAAATGAGATTACCATATCAGCGTCACTGGCTCTTCTTATACTACTCCCATTGTTAGTTTTAGAGGCCGATGATGTTTTGGTTTGATCACCAATGATACTTTCTTGATCCTTAAAAATAAAATTAAATACATTGTTTTTCATAAGATATACAAACAGAGATTCACCAGTTCTTCTTATACCTGGAGAAGAAACCGAAAATAAAATGGGTTTTCACATAATGATTTCTACAGTAACAGATACCTCAACTTCTTTACCCAGCCAACTAGCACAAACTTCAGCGAGGGGCTCATTGTTGAGAGAGAAACTTATATTATCCCTGAATTCCAAAGATTTATCAAATTCTTTCATCTCCAGACATGATGATTGACTGCTGAAGTTACAATAATTTGCATCAATTGTATATGGAGAAGTTGAAAACCATGCTGATAACTCAGGAGCAGACCCAGTGTTTCTTTGGCCAAAGGTCGTGCCACAGTCACTGAAAGTTTTAAAAAAAATCGACGGTTATTAAACGAATCACTAGTCGCCAAGGATAAAGAAATTTCATGACAATCAAAAAAATGTTAGAAAAATTATTCTGGGCAATAATGCATCGATTGTATAAAACGTGCTCATCAATCATAAAGAAAGGATATTAACCTTGGCATTCTGTATAGATTTTGAAGATTGCCAGCATTATTGGACTCATCCTCATAAAAAGCATTATTCGTCCAGTTATCTTCATTTTCTTGGGATTCGATCTGCTTGTGTAGCGAAGAAGCCTCAGTAAGAGAAAATCTGTGCATCTTGCTGTCATCGTAAATCCCGAGGTCTAAAACTGTGGAGTAATCCATGAAAAATGTGTTGTCATCTATAAATAATTTATGATCAACAAGGCAACCATCTGATACCCTACTGTCCTGTAGACGAGAAGATGATATTTATTTAGTCCAAGTATGCAAATATGCTGAAAAAATTAAGACACGTCCACACATGAAGACTCCACAAGAGGAGACTCTCATCCATAAGAGAAAAATTACCAGATATATTATATGACACCTTACACGCTGTAGGCTTAAACTTCGCCCCTGAAACCCTAGTTTCTACTTCATGCCATTGCTTGCTGGTGGATAATCCAGATTGTAGGTATTCACTCGAGATGGGTGAATCATCCAGGATTGATTATCATCAATCCTACGAAATACAAGTTGGTTCATTCGATTAAAAATAATTTTGAAGACAATTTTAACAATAAGAAATAGGTACTAGACTGTCAAATGATTGCATTAAGTAGAATACAATCTTAAACACTTTGGTTAAAGAAACAGTTAACAGTTTACTGGAAGTATAAGAGACTGTCAATCTACAACGTATAGTAGAAATGGAAACAAGAGGGAGGAGTGAAAGGGGGGCAGTATGTTCCTTTTCCGCTGAAAGAAGAACGCTGAACTATAAAGTGAAAAGAGGGAAAAAGCTAGGATATAAGACATGATGATTCAAGAATGGAGTGGGGGGCACCCGATCTTAATTGACTTAAAAATTAGGTGGGTTTTCACTGTCGCTTCAATATACATAGCTATTTGCGGCCATGATCGAATTCCTTATATCCCCGTCTAACTCAAAAGTTCCTTGGAAAATTTTGAAGATAATTAATTTTTAAAAAAACATAGAATTAGAAGAACTTTTTTCGGCAAAAAAAAGGGTTATATAAGTACCCATGGATATGCAACAGGAATTTCGCAACGGAATCTTGAAAGGAATGAGGTAAGCCTTCTGTATCCCAGAATATTTCTTATATTCTTTTTATGCCTTTTATCTCTTTCAGAATATCATTTGTTTTCTTCGAAAATAAATAAAATTAATTTTTTTAGTTTTTTTCAAAGCGTGACGAGACGGTACACTCCACTAACTCTTGAAATCTTGATAACTCCGATCAGACTTTTCTCCTTTCAGCCATACATTCTTGGTTATCATCGTGATCATCCAATTTGTCTGCATATCATAAAATAGAGAAGTGCGAAAAAAAGGAATCAAAGCTTCGAGAAACACACATGACTCGTCTCTCCGAAGCTAAATACATTTTCTTCTATTTTCTGGGGAACTGAGATGCTCGATCACCCAGTGGTGCAGCATTAGAGGCAAGGAGGATTCAGAAGGAAATTATTTTGCATCAAACGTACTCTAATGTCACATAACTCTGACGGAATGCATCCCGTACCAATCTCATTAAGAATTTCCATGTCCAGCCCCCTAATCACCGCCTCGGTTCTCCAACACAAACTCCAAACGATGGATGGTAGATAGAAGCAAAAGAATAAAGACATGAAGAAAACTACCTAGCAGGAAGTTCCCGCCCCTCACGAGTAAGCAAGGAAGAGGAACCTCGACGAAAAAAAAAACAAAATAAAAAAATAGCAATCCATTGGTCTGCACCTGCCGAGCCAGAGCTAAAACGATCAGTCGCGGCAGTCATACTGGGGCAACATTCCTCTCAGCAGCAAAGGAGACAGGGGGAGAAGGAGAAGGAGCGCCTCGTCCTTGGCGAGCTGCAATGGAATGCCTTCTCACGGTTTCCACCAGTTCATCAAGCTTTCAACTCCGCATCAACCGCGCGCTGAGCTATCCCGCCTTCCTCCGCCGGCGGTATTGGGAAATGTGAAATCAGCCCTCTGAAAATACGTACTATTTCTAGAAGGCCCTGTACTTCACGAAATCGTGAATATTTTCGCCGAGTTGGCCCTCAGTCTGTTTGTGAGGCTGCACTGAACGGGAGTTTCATCACAAATAAAGTTAGTATAAGGGGTTATTTGTAATCCCGGCAGACTCGAGGGAGTAATCGTTCGAATTATCGCAGCGAATCAAAAGCCGCCAGAAACATGGAGAGGTCGTGGGGCCCACAAGCATTCCCCGAGGCCACGTTGGAGAACTCGGGCCGCCGGCTACGGCTAGCGGGGCCCAGGGGCTTTGGCGGTCAACGTTTTTTACGAGGATAGAACGCCGAAGAAGCTGCCGATGTGGACATCCACCTTGGCATTTACTGAATGGGTTTCCTCTAGAAGCCGAGGTGTTCCTTCTTGTTCTTCCGATGTTTATCCTTCGGACTGGAAAATAAAAAAATAAAAAATGGACCCAAAAATAAGAAAAAAGATGGAACAAGGCGAGAAGCTTCCACCGCCATTAATTTCATATAAAAAAACACGAGCTTTCCCATGTTTTCAGGGTACAAACCAGCTCGAGGTGGTCTGCGTATGAACCAACCCAAATCAATGGCTTTATCTCCCTGCTAGAGAGAGAGAGAGAGAGAGAGATGAAGGCCCGTGTCTGTGGTTTCAGCGAGGGGGTGGGGGGATGGCCATGTCCATGAAGGTCCTCTTGGCGAAGGCCAGCCACCATTTGTTGGGCGTGCCGTTGTGTCGGTAGGCGCAGCTCAGCAACCTTCCGCTGGTCTCCTCCCTGATCTGCTTCAGATAATTCCTCAATAACTCTGCAACAAGAAGAAGATCCCCCGTCACTTCCAACCCACAAACACCAGATACCGTTTAGAGAGAGAGAGAGAGAGAGAGAGTGCCTGCTTCTTTCTTGGACTGAGGAGGAGTGAACAGGCCGCTGAAAGGGAAGCCCTGTTCCCCAGGGACGGGGACGGTCTCAAGGCCGAGGTTGATGATGGCCTTGGTGCCCTCGGCCAGGGTTCGGCAGCCCTCGAGCCGCTTCAGGGCCACATTGATGTACAGGGTCAGGTAGACGAGGAGCTTGTCGGCTGAGCTCTGGACGTCGAAGTTCTTGAAGAAGACGTTCGCGCGGAAGAAGGTGATGGCTTCGTCCACAATGTCCACGGCATCTGAAAGTCAACGGGCGGATAAGAACAGCCGCCCCCAAGATCCCCTCCTTACCGTATCTATCCCCTCCTTACCTTGGTCAGCGCCCGGAGCAGGACCCTTGATGTGGGTTTTCAGAGGAAGGAGGGGGCATCCACAGGCCTTCTTGACGTCGTCTTCATTGACGAAGCTTGAGTGGTACATCTGCCATTGGATGTTAAGCGCCATATCAGATGAACAGAGCTGATTGTGGAATGCCCATAAGAAGAAATAATCAGCAGACCGAAAATTGGGTAGCGAGATCAGTAGGGGAGAGAGAGAGAGAGAGTGCTGATGTGCTTGCTGTTCATCTCAGGATACAGATCCTAAACTGAAAAAGAAACTCCATCAAGGTTGGTTGACCATCCCTGATAGACGGTAATACAAAAATTAACTGGCAATGAACCAGGAGAGTCAGCGGATGCAGCTCCGAAGAACAGTGGGCGTAGATCCTCATATATTCGACGCATATGAAGACATAAATTGCTCGACAAGATGCACACCTCGGATTCACAGGTCAACCGACTTCCAACTGATGATGAGAAACCAGAGGCCAGCAGCAGATTTCCCAGACTAATGATCTCAATTTTTTTTTTTTTAACCTGTCTTTTGAAGGCGAAATGAATGGAAGGGAAATGAGCCTCATGAAATGGGTCAGGAGGGCTAAGAGCAGATAACAACTAGGATAGCCGTTTCACATTCCTTTAAATTGTTCATTAAATTTGGTATGCTGAGGCACCCAGATAAATTATTCTGCAGCATGTTAATTGTTTGCCTCGCACCATGTGAGACCTAGAAAAATACCAGAAGCCGTGGATTTTCTTATCATAGAAATATGAATTGCATCATCAAATCGGGCCTGCATGCGGACCATGGCTTACACAGATATATGCGAGCACACATTTAACTAAATTTTATAGTTATACACGTGAATTTGCATGTTATTTCTTTTTCACATTTAGATGTATTCTTCTGCGATCAGCTTTGTGGCAATCTAATGAAAGAAACAACATTTCTAATTGTAGAAAACATAGAAAATAGAGAGAAAATGATCCTTGGCACCAAGATTGAGGGGAAGAGCGGTGAAAATACACCTCAAGTTTTTTCTCTCACCCACTAATCCCTTAAATAGAGAAAAATAGGGACAAATCCTAATAATATTTTTCCCAAAATACACTTTAACCTAATTATCCTTATAACACTAATGAAAGAATATTAAACCATTAAATGTATAATTGGGAGATGCAACATTAGGAGCTATCTTCTGGATATGCGCAAGATGAAGTTTTTTGAGATCATATTATGCTTAGAAAGGAAACCTTGGCTCTTGTACAGCAATCTAAAATCATTACAACCACCGATGGTTGATTAATTGAGACCCATCCCACTCTTTCCAAAAGGATTAACGATTGACATGAGAGACCCACCCCACTCTTTTTATAATCGCACGCAAAAGTTTTTGTTCCAAGTTGTGGAATTCACCCAAGGACTGTTTGATAATCTCCCACCGGATTCCCTCTTCCTCCTCTTCTCCCTCTTTCTCGTGGGCAGGATCTCTGCGGGTATCCAGCAGAATCCGGCAGCCATGTCGAGCAGAGGGGATAGGCGGCGGACTCCATAGCCTACGAGGCTGACGCAGGACAGGAATCCCAATCGGACCCCTCTATTTTTTTAGGAATTCCGGCCGCCGTGCGGCCAGGACATGAAATGGCTCGCCCTCAGATTACTGGAAGTTCCACGGACGACCAGCAACCTTCTCACGACCCAGAAGGTCGAACGATGCAGCTTCCCCAGTCGGAGGCAAATCCGGGATTGCACCACCGCTCCCGACGTCGCCGTTACCGTCTAGATTCTGATGATCTTCTCTATTCCTGTCTTCGGAGCTGCAAGGCCTATGAAAGACAGGAACTTTACCTTTCGAGATTGTGTATTTCGCCTTGTTTCGCTCCGGTGTTGGCAGCGGGTCGCGGGGACCCCGTTGCTCCCGGTTGGAGCCTTATCTCCTCGATTTCCGCCTCCGCCCACTATTCTCCAGCCACCAGCCTCCGTCTTCATCCCCGCTTTCCATCATCCAGCCACCGTCTGCCGCCAATAGCCACCGTCTGTCCGCCTTCCATTATTGTCCACCGCCGTTGGTCCCCGCCGTCCGCCGCCGCCACAGTCTTCCCCTTTTCCACGCCCTCCGCCCGTTCCGCCGCCGCTGCTCTCCCTTTCTCCGCCCTCCGCCCGTTCGTCCTACCGGTCGGGGTTAAATGCCCCGGCCGAACGGTCCATTCTCCGTCGAGCCCAACTCCCTTCAGCTGCCTGGTCTGAGCCAGGCCTCTTCGCCGGTCCGCCTCACCGGGTCTGAACCATTTCGGACCGCCTGGTCCGAAAATGACCCGCGCCAGCCCACCTCTCCTGTTTAGAGCAAGTCCACCAATCAACTAGGTCAGCGGTCAACGCACCACTCGATAAATGGTTAATTCTTGGTCAACTCAAGACTTTGGTCAACGATCATATTAAAACATACAAGAAGATCTAGATCAACGATCAAGCCCATGGAACTATAGAACCTTAGAATTGTCTCTCATTTGTCAAATAATCAAAGAAATAAGATTAGATAGAGAAGTTAGTATGGTATAATTACCAATAATACTAATCATTTTATATTTATAATATTTTTAAAAAAATTTGCATATATTTTTTACTATCCTCAATATCTACCTCATGACCAATTAGGCTTGTGATCATCACACTAGTATGAAAGTAAACCTACTGGTGCCAAACCTACTAGTATGGATATTTTCAGAAATCTATCATTGAAAATGTTAAGCATGAATATTATGGAGGAATAGAAATGTAAAACTCTTTTGATTGGTATCAATATCAAGTAAGGTTGGAGCATGTTTGTTTATTGACATGCATTAAATGGATAAATGTCAAACATCAGAAATTTTATTATAGATATAAACAAGCTATTTGATTAAGCAAATTCCCCAACTCTCTGAAACTTCACTTAGGGCATATGTACGGCCAACTAATCATGAAAGAGAGAGGCATCAACAAAAAAAAAAATTTTGATTTATCCCTTTAGCCGATTTAAGCACACATGCCCATGCATATCAAAACTTTGGACTCAAATTTTAAGTCTTGCTCTTTGAAAGTTTTTAAAATCTTTAAAAGTGAGACTAGGCATTTGGGCCAAATCTGAAAAAGAGTTCATTAGTAGTTTGATAAGACCAAGCAATTCTATGCACATATTACTTTAAATTTCCCTCAATAAGAAAATGATAATATTCAAGAGCCATAGGATGGTTAGGGATATCTAGATATGGGTGAGTATTTTTAATTGAATGAGGCATTGAAATTTTACTAAAAATGAATGTTGTGGTTTGAATATTATCATTCTCATTAGTGTAGTAGAAACATGAATTTAAAGTGATGTGGCAAACCATAGGTGCACAACTTTGATTGTTAATATATGCTAGATGATTTCATTAATTCCTTCTAACTAACAATGATGTTGACTAGATAAAGGTTATATTAGAATTTAAAGACACTTGATCTAATATAAAGACACTTGCATATAGAATAAGCACGAGTTTTCAATTGGCTTATATGTGGCCTATGTAAACTATCCTTAGAGCCTTCTAGTCCCTTTGACTCAATTAACATCTTCAACGGTTATAATCATTAGATACCCATGAATCTACCCACTAAATATATATTAACAATGCATCCTTTCTCTTATCTACATGAGCTGACCTATGACTAGTATTTTGATTGAATGTAGCTCTCCTCACTATTATTTTTTAGCATCATACAATGTCTCCTTCTATACATTGATGATTGAAAGTTATGATTGAATTGATATGATTATCTGATGATTGAAGGTTATGATTCATAAAATGGATATAAAAAAATTATGAAATCATGATTGAAAATATTATTCTTCAGCACTTCTAGAAAATCAAATATATTATGAAATCATTATGGAACTTAAGAGCATCTTATGCATAGTTGACAATTTCTACAATGCTTAGTTCATCCATACCTATATTTGGTCACCATAAAAAAAGAGAATCTTAGCTTCAAGAGTCCTACATGTTTTGATTATGAAATTAATATATATAATAATATATTGTTAAATTTTATGATTTTATAATCAAGTATTATGATCTTAATGATTGTTACTAAGTAAAGATGAATTTTGTAAATTCAAGAGTAAGGGTAAAATGTTACTTTTATATTAAAATATAAATTTAATATTCTTATGAGCTTCAAAAATGACTATGATGATTGTATATGCTCTGTACTGATTTATTCTCTTCAAGTTTTCTCTATTCCCTAATTTAAATGGCAACACGTGATAACACATAGAGATAGTGACATGACGATTTAGTTCAGCACAAAATGACAAAAATGGAATTTTCCGTTAGAAATGTCAACAAATGGGTTCTTTGTGATCGCTTGGGCATGTCATATTCATCAAATGACAAATAATAGATTATTCAGTACTCACTGGAAATGTAAAAAAATCAAAGGAAAAATTAGTAATATAATAGAGAATGTTATGCTCAACCAAAATTGTGTATAAGTGAAAAAACAAGACAAAGGGTAGAAAAGCATGAAGCAATCAGGGCCACAAATATAAATCCTCAATGTGAAGCTTTCAAATAAGAAATCAGAGAAAATCAAGATTCATGAAGCCTATAGCACAACATCAAGAGCAATAACTCATTATATATTTTTATTAGAGTATGTTTTACTGTAGGCCATAATCTAAAGGAGATTAGCACATGCTAGTCTCATTCTAAACTGGAAGGAGTGGAATGGGTTCTCCTTTGTCTAGTCCCCCTCCCCCCCAGCCAAGGTAAAAAATATAGAAGATAATTTTTAAGTGAAATTATTGTCAATGCAGTAAATGCATATTGTTTCTATGATGAAAAGTAAAAAGAGGAATAATTAAAAGATTAAAGTATGCTTAATATATGATGCATGAGTATCAGTTTAATTTACATATAAATTCAAAAATAACTAAAAGTAGTAATATCAAATATTTAAATATGAAATCAAGAAATATCATTATGACTCATTGTGTTATGAGAATTTTTAAATTTTACTAAATGAAGTTATTATTATTTATATTTTAAAAAAATTATTAATATTAAAAAATTTTCCACTACAAAAAGCAATGATTAGCATATCTGACTATGAGAATCCTTAGTAAATATAAGTTTAAAAGCTTACTCAATGTATTATGTACTCATGATGCTAGAAATTTATTTTAGAATTATTTTGATATAAAATTATTTGAACAAGTTCATAGTGGTCATATTAATACTTGGGATTTTTTGAATATTGATGAACCTCATTTAAAAATACCTAAAAATATTTTATCCTACTGAAGTTACAATTTTAGATGTTGAGATCAGGGTTCAATGTGTCTACTTGATGATCATAATAGATTTGAACTGATTTGATTAAGTTTTGACTTCTACATTACTTATTTATTTAGATAATATATTATTTATTTTATTTTAATGCTAACATATCCTTCCTAAACTTGATTGAATGGATATGTTTCATATATATATATATATATTTTTAAAATTTCATATTTATTCTTCATAGAAGATGTCCAAACTCTTAAAGAATATATTGTATTCGTCTATAATCATTTGAATTTTAAAAAAAGTAGAGTTAATATTGTAGGATGATATAAAATATAAGGGATTTTCAAATGATATTTATCTATGAATTTAGCACAGTCACCTTTAACACATGTACGGCACCATAAGTTTCATCAACTCTTTTTGTAGAAAACTTTTAAAATATTGATCTCTCTTCTTAGTTCAAACAATATGAAAGAGATAAGTTGAGAAGTGAAATTCGAACAATTCAAGTTTTATGTCAACCAAATCAAAGCAAAGACACTTTTCACATGTAGTCAACATTCCTAGAAGAAAATGATAAAAATAATCAAATATAAATCATCATCCTCTCTATCAAAATATCAAAAAAACTCCTAGTCAACACATTCCTCAAGAATCAATCTATAAGCTTTCTGATTTAGAAGTCGTAAATTTTTTAGTAAATTTTTTACAAATTTATTTGTAAGGGCTTGTATTGAAATAGAGGACTGCCACCAATAATGAACCTTTGTAACGAGCTACAACCTTGGACATGTCAGGAGAAAGTTGAATGCTCCACGTTCAAATCCCAAGGCATGATCAAGTGGGTTGTTGTGCTGAATTGCCTTGAGTATAGTTTCATAATTTGCTTTCATTTTATTCTCAAGACCTATAATGGAAGTCAAAGGGTACCAAGATGCACATATATGGCACCATATAAAGATGAGCTGACAAGTATGACAACTTGACTCTTCCATCCCATGTCTTGGCCCATTTGTCAATCACACTGCTTTTAAACTTTGACCCATGTGTGAGCTCATCAAAAGCAGCATTTGGAGCATTATGAAGCCCCAATAGCTATCATCAACTTTGGTCAATGGGCCCATTTCATTCTGAGAAGCATTCACAGTGTACCCTAGTTTATAGCTAAGGTTTGTCACCATAGAGATGGGTGTATCATCCTATTAGAACCGGCGGGGCCGGGCTGGGGTATAAGATTTCTCAATCCATTGATGCACTAACATAGCAATGAGAGATGAGATGACACATTATACTTGACATATTGTAGGCATTAGCTCCACTATAGCCCAAGGCCCAAAATCTTGGGCCCGCTCCCCGAGGCCCAATATGGGACAACAGCTATTTTATTGGGGTGGTAGGTAAGATGATGCATATTTAGGAAAAGTCCAAGAATTTCCTATGTATAGCAAATTTACTCAAAATTAGGTGCATACAGTAGCAGCACGTGTGGAAATAGGTCTAGAGAGCACGTGTAGAAATAGGGGAAAACGAGGCCGAGTGCGGACAGATGAATGTGTAAGAAGGCTGCGGCTCCCCGACAAGCACAGGAGATCTATCCTGCTGAGATTTCTCTCCCACCTCAGATCAAAGCAGCGGGGGCGCAGGGCCGATTCCGGAGGGGGAGGGACCTCGAGGGAGGAAGAGAGGGGGCTTCGCAGAATGGAGTCTGCCGCGGCGCTCCTCCCGGCCGTGTCCGTCTTCTCGCTCTCCCGAAGCTTGAAGATTTCGCCCGGAACCGGCGTCCGCTGCAACCACTCCAGCAATCTCCATCACCGGCTCCTGTGGAGGTTACCTAGGGCGTGTCGTCCGCAGGGACATTGCGTCCGCAGTGGGCTCTCCTCTTCCCCCTCGGCTGCCATTTGCTTGGGGAGCGCTGGCAACAAGCTGCCCAGAGAATGGTTCCTGCTGTCATTCGCCGGGAGCATCATTTCGGGTTCCCGGC
Source organism: Spirodela polyrhiza (assembly GCA_024713555.1). Taxonomy (NCBI): domain Eukaryota; kingdom Viridiplantae; phylum Streptophyta; class Magnoliopsida; order Alismatales; family Araceae; genus Spirodela; species Spirodela polyrhiza. Next base: position 3,797,358 of record CM046544.1, on the reverse strand, counting down.
GCGCTGCAGCACCGGGGCGTTTCCCTCTGGCGTGCCTCTCAAGTTTATCTGCGGCGCCTTCCGGGCCAGGTGGGGGAGGCGACGGCCTCGGGGTTGGGAACGGAGGGGGAGACGGCGACGGCGGGTCGAGCGGTGGGGGGACGGAGACGAAGTCCATCTCCGGAGAGTCCGAAGATGTGTCGAATTTGGGGTCCGACGTGATAATCCTCGACGTTGGAGTAAGAGAGTCCTCACGGCCTGTTGATTTTCGGCGTCTCTGTTGTGTTCTCATACCTTTTTGTTCTCTCAGGGAATGTCGTGCGGTGGCTGTGCGGCCAGCGTGAAGCGAATTTTAGAAAGCCTTGTAAGAATCCATCGTCTGTGGACCTTTGCGTCCAAATTGCTCCCAGGATCTGAGTTGGTTCTCAACCTTATGGTTTATGTAATCGACAGCCTCAGGTGTCATCTGCCAACGTGAATCTTGCGACCGAGACCGCAGTAATATGGGCCACATCTGAAGCCAAGGTTACGCGTGATTGGCAGCAAGACCTGGGCCAGAAGCTTGCTAGCCACTTGACAACCTGTGGATTCAAGTCCAATCTTCGAGGTCGGTTGCCATTTAAATCTGTTTCCTCGTGCCTCTTTATGTCAGCTCATTGCTCAAAATATATTATTTATTTTTTTGAGCGTCAATTGTGTTTAAATTGTTCCTTGTATTTAAAGAGGTGTACTAAGCTTAGGGAATTGGTTATTTTCTGCGGCGAGAGTTTTGTGTGCCATTTTTTATGGAGGTCAGGCAATGTTGGGGAAGATACTTGAAGAACATTTGATTCTGCTCTTGTGACATTTTTTTTCCTTTCTTCAGTTTAGACATTTCCGCAGCGGGTGGCAATAATATCAGTGTGTCACATATCACTTTGATTCCACTACTTTGATATATTTAGTCAGTCCTCGTGATGGTACCCCACTGAAGTGTGTGTTCTAAACGTGGAATGAACGATTGATCTTGTTGATCATTGTTAGTTTTCACAGAACAGAAGAAAAACCACTGAAATTATAGAATCAGGTGAACGCTGGCCCGGTTAAGTCCATTTTATGTCAGTTCTAGGTTCCCAGTTTCACGGACTTGGTTGTAATTAAATTGGGACATTTTACTGTAAAAGGGCATGCTTCTACTTATCCTATAAAATTAAGGATGCGTACGTAGTTATTGTTTGACGTATTGAACATAAGATGTAGTAACCTGGTGGAAGTGTTTAGTGTAGCACAACAAGGGGTTTGGTGGGGTGCAGGGAAAGTGTTAAGGACCATCAGTTGATGTTTTTAGGGCCATGAGCTCTTTGCATTCCTTGAGAACTGATCTGGATCATTTTAAGCAAGACATTGTTAGGGAGATGAGGTCTAAGGATGGTTTTAGATGAAACTGAAGGAGTAACCTTGTGTAATGGGTGTACCTAAAGGATGCTTGCGTAATGAAGCTCTATGTATGGGTATCATCTACAAATGGGAGGTTCATTTTTCTGCCATTGAGTTTCATCATTTGTTGAGTGGACCATCAGATCATGGTTTGGTTTTCATAATGTAGAATACTAGAATCTTAAAGGTTTCCCAACCCATTACATTCACCTGGAGGGCGTAAAAACAAGAACAATATGCAAAACTGGTTTAGTCATAGATACATGGTCTAGAAACGAGAATGTCCCACCCACATAGAGACATTTTAATACCAGAGCATGAGGACAGGAGGGACTGGGCCCTCATTTGTGTTGTCAGAGAAATTGACTGTAATTTATTTTATTCTTCCTCTTTTCCTATTATATTTTTTCTCTCTCCTTTCCTTCTTTCCTTGACTGTATCAAAATTCATGGAAATTTTTGGAAAACGCAGCTGTCATGTTCATAATATCTGTCTCACTTAGAACACTGATAGCAGTACAAACAAGGTGATTTGATTGCCTAAGACCTCAGCGTACATGTCTATCAATTTAACCCTGTCATAAACTGGACAACCATGTAAAACGTGAAAACTAACAGAGTGGAGTAGTATGTATGCTTAAGTTGTCTATGCATATTCCTGAGAGATTGGATGGTGAGTTTAGAAAGGTATCTGATCTTTATTGCAACGTGGATACAGTTGAATTTGAAAAATGCAACTTTGTCTAACCAGTGAATGTCCTGTTTGACTGTAATAGGTTTTATTAATTTTAAGTATAGTTAAAATTTTAATTTTAGAATTAAAACTGTCACTGGGATTCTACAAATATAGACAACCTAAGTAAGAAGAAGCCTACTTTTCGGCTCAAATTTGTTCTAATAACATCTAAATTTTTAAGAAGAAAATTCCTGAAACAAAAGCTACAGATATCTTCACCTTATAAAAGCTAGACAAATGTGGTTCATGCATATATCTGCTTAATCCAACCTGATTTGCACTCTCCTGAATCTTTTTTGGCTTTATGTGACCTAAACTGACCCACTTGGAAAATCAAGTTATCCTAAAGTAATCCATTTGTATGAATTTTCGTTTATCCTGAGTTGTCACATTAAACATGATAGTTCAGTTTCTGAATAAGCTTGTCCAGTTGTTTTTGGATCTCAGATCCCTGGGAAGTGTTTGCAATGCTTAGTCAATTCCTCTTAATTAATTCGTGGACAATCTTTTAGGATATTGACCATCAAATTTGCGTCTATAACCACAGGCATACTATATGTTTGTTTGCCTGGTCATGACTTTCTACTGAAAGTCAGTATTTTTTATGGTGAACATACGAGGTGCACTCAAATGTTGATTGATTGGACTATTGCATGTGAACTGCAGCCTCCATTAGTTTCTTAAATTTTTAAAAGAGGATCCCATATGCAAAATTTTGTACTCAGATAGGGCATGAACATTGGCAACTATGTCAACCCATGAGGAGAACATGTTGACGTTTCTCTTTGATATGTTGAAGGTTTGGTACTTAATCGCAGGTAGGGAACATACAGTTGAAGGAGATATTCAATCTTAAGTATGCAAGAGTGCAGCAGAAATAATGGTTCTTCAAAGGAAAAATTGGTAAGACTTTGATCTTTTAGGTATTTCACTCTGAGACAATTGTTTTTGAGCTCCATTTTCTTGGGGTCACTATCGCCAGATGAAGTAATGGAACTGTCTCTGTCCATAGGTGATCTCCAATGCTGCAGCGGGTGGTTCAAGAGATGGCATCTTGGAACGTTTCCTTTGTTATTTTTTTCTTAGGTCTCCTGGAAGGAGTAGCCGTTAGTCAGTATTTGACTCATCAATGTAACTTGACAGTTTTCTCTGTCCCAAGTTGACATTAATCATTATTGTAACTTGTAATCATCGAATCTTGATAGATCTTGAATCCATAAATATTATTTATTGGGGTATTGAATTGTAGTTGACATCCCTGGATTCCACTGACATGTGGTTCATTGGATAGAATATGGTGATGGAATGGCTATGGTGTGGTTACTTATGCACCCAAGAAACATTGGTGACTAGTGTTGGTATTGGCTGCACTAACATTCATAGAATGAGTGTTTTCTATCGACCAGACTGCTTAATGTCAATAACCTTCAGAACAATGGTACAGTGAATTTTTTTGCTGAGGTCTCTACTGAGCCAAAGCATCGATTGCTTTGTAGATTTATGAGTGCCGTTTCTACATCGATGTGTCTCAGCTGTTTACATTTCTTTACTTTGTGTAATAATATTGCTGTTTTTTTTCTTTTAATATTTTAATGTAACGAACCTGATTTTATTTCAATTAAGATTTTTTGTAGATGTATTTGCCATTCTTTAGATTTCATCAATTTTAAAATCAGGGACGACTGATTAATTCGTGATAATCTAAAATGTAGAAATATAAATAAGAAAGGTAGTTGTATAGAATCTTAGACATTTCATCATTATAATTTTACTTGATGGGTATTTGAAAATGTAGCATTTTTTCTTAATAAAGTGTCTAATATTTAGGTTTGATAATTGTAGATTCCTCAAGAAAAGACTTATACAGGATTTTTGAAAAGAAGATGGATGAAAAGCTGGTGCGTCTAAAAGAAAGTGGTATGCTCCATTTTTATATTCTTTTCAAACTGATTTTAGCCTATTATCTCTCATGATTGTATTTAATGTTTGTTATACTATTCTTTGGCCAAAATCTGACTGAAGTCTTGGGCATTACTGATTCTATTGTCATCTATCAGATTTCTTATTTCCTGATTCATTTATCTTTGAAAAAAATTGGTGTATTGTTCTGACACTACTACTGTTTGTATCTTCAAACAGGTCGAGGGCTTGTTGTCTCATGGACATTATGTGCCGTTTGCCTTTTGGGTCATACTGCTCATTTATTTCAGGCGAACGCACCATCATGGATGCATGCATTGCATTCGACTGGTTTCCATTTGTCACTTTCATTTTTTACATTAATTGGTCCTGGTCGTCAGCTTATCCTAGATGGGATAAGAAGTCTTTTCAAGGGTTCTCCAAATATGAACACTTTAGTTGGCCTGGGAGCTTTATCGTCTTTTGCTGTTAGTTCAGTGGCCGCTCTTATACCTAAACTGGTAAATAGATACTCTTATCCCCATAAAATATGATTACTGAATTATGCTACTCTGATATGGCATGAAAGTATTTTGGTTTGTGTTTATCCATCTTTGCAAATGTAACTTTTTTCATCACGTCATTAATTCTAATATGTGACCTAAAATATGAAAACATTGTGTTGAATGATCATAGGGATAAAAGAAAACATGGATTGTGAAGGAATTTCAAAGGAAATTTTGAGAAGCAGATTGATTGTTTATGAAAGCGAAGAATATTGTTTTATGATGTTTTATATTAAACAGAAGTCATCAACGTGATCTGCTGAAATTACCCTCGTTTGTCTAATGATTGCTATTAGATGGGGATTATCCATTGTCTAGAGGAAAAGATAAACTCTTGCAAACATGCAATTCATTATCCCGAGTAGTTGGAATGAATCTCACAATGTACTTTAATATAAAGAAACATTGTCGTTTGTATTTTCCTTTGTTCTAGATTGGTCCATGAAATGGTTATTTTTCTTTTGTGGAATGGAGTCTTTGAGGTAGAGAACAAGCATCCTTTGGGTAGAGGTTCAGTGAACAATCTAAGAGTGGATAAAAGTAGTGATTGTCATCTATTTTTAAAATTTTTTGTTGAAACTGCCATGAATTTGTAAAAGTGTTCTGTGCTGGGAAATTGGGCTGAGTCACTTGGTTCTCTTCCGATTTTTCCACCCGAAGCTAGTTTTTTGAGTTTCTGACGCAACAGTTATGTTAATTAATTGTGAACTTTTTGTGGCGAGAGAAGAAATACAGACTGATTTGTTTTCCAGTTGGGAAGTAGGCTTGGAATTGTACCAGATCTCTATGATGGTGGAAATTGACGAATGCTTTATGGCTGATGATGGAAAAGAGAATTTGATAATAACTTCTTTCCAACATGGAGCTTAGAAACCAAGGAAAAATAGGGTTGGAGAATACCTAAGGACCATTCTTTGGTAAATGGACATCTCCAAGAACAAGAATTTGGGAGAGGACTAGATAAGCTGTAAATGGATATAAACGATTGTACATTGGAAAGTAATTAAATGCGAGTAGTTTCAGCACGGTGGCCGACAGGAATCTAAGTGAGTTAACCGTGTTGGTAAATATATTCAGTGAGAGGTCTGTAATTATAAAATTAGTTGTAAATAGCGTAAGAGGCTTGAAAGATCCGATGGTAGCCTAAAGATAGCCAAGTGGCAATTATGTACCATGGCTTGTGTTTTGAACAGTGTTAAGATATTATTCATAGCACTGTTCATGGAAGTTAAGGGCCATTGATTTTATTTCATAAATGGAAGAAAAATTCACAAATTTCTTCTATCTTATTTTTTGTTTCCCTCTTTCTTTTTGAAGATTCAAATATCTTATTTTTCAAAGTTTTCAATTCATGTAATCATATTATTGGATTGAATTCGACTTTTCACAGGGCTGGAAGGTATTCTTTGAGGAGCCAATTATGTTAATAGCCTTTGTCTTGCTGGGAAAGAATCTCGAACAGAGAGCAAAACTAAAAGCCACAAGCGACATGACTGGCCTAATGAATATTCTGCCAACTACAGCTCGACTTATGGTTGATGGTGATGTAGAAGATTTGACTTCAATTGTTGAAGTTCCTTGTGGTAGCCTTTCTGTCGGAGATCGTATTGTTGTTTTCCCAGGAGTGAGCAATTTCAAGCATTTTTCCACAGTCTATTTTTTAAATTTTTCTCATGGAAATGCGACATCACATGCTACTTCTGTCTTTCAATGCTACCAGAACATTGAGAATTTGATTTTTTTTCTTGATTCTCATATTGACAGGAAACTTCGTCTTTGAAATGTATTCACCTCTAATTCAATGAAATGAATGGTTTTTGAATCTCACTTTATATAATATCTTGTTTGATGAAGGTTGCTGGCTATGAGTGGGAAATGGATAAGAGAATAAGAAGGAACATGCATGATCCGTTTATGTTCTTCTGAGAAGCTGCCATTATTCACCTGTTATTGCATTATAGATCACTACGGTTTTACGAACTAAAGATTGGTGACTCACTTTTTCGTCCCTGAGATTAACTATCTATTCTATAGGACCGTGTTCCTGCTGATGGTACTGTCAAAGCTGGAAGAAGCACAGTTGATGAATCAAGCTTCACTGGGGAGCCACTTCCAGTGACAAAGCTTCCTGGGGTAAATTTCTGTCATGATCCTTGTGGAAGTTTTGACTTCATGTGCCTTGACTTAAAACTTATGTTGGTGAAAACTTGACTTTGTTAGACATTATTTCATTTTTACTTCCATGAACTTTCCATTGTTTTTTGAGAATTTTTATGGGCCTTGCCTAGTCTGAAGTGACAGCTGGAAGTATCAACTTGAATGGCACTCTGACTATCGAAATCCTAAGGCCTGGCGGCGAAACTGTTATGGGAGACATCGTTAGAATGGTGGAAGAAGCACAGTCCAGAGAAGCTCCTGTTCAGCGTCTGGCTGACAAGGTAATATTTGTGGATCTATTTCATGGAAATGCTTGAAGATTTTATTTAAAAAACACAAGCTCCAGGTCGGTTGTCCGTACTACTGTGGTATCTAATGCTTGGTTCCTTGTGGATTACGTCATAATGTAGAATACGAGGATTGCACACAGAAGCAAAAGACCTGACTGAAAGGACTAAAAATCGTGGTTGGGAAGGTTATAGCGGCAAAAACCATCGGAACTTATATTTTATATATCGGAATGACTGATTTTTTTATTAATGGAAACAGGGGAAAAGGATTAAAGGCTAAATAGTTGCATACTGGTTTGGATGGAGCAGTTTCTTTTGTTTTGGTAGAATCAGTGGCAGATCCATCGCGCCCCTTCATTTTTTGTTTAACCGAATAAGGCCCTTTTAGTTTCTTTAATACAATTATTGATTTCCACCGATCAACAATGAGTCTTTGCTTAGCCTCATTATATTTTGTATGGACGTGCTTGCTGGATGAGTCAAGGCCTTCGACGCTTCGTTTGGCCCTCCTCCATCCGGAATCAAAAGGGTACCTATTACCCCATAATGTTGAAAATGGTGAGGGAGATGCAAGCCGAACCTCTGATTAACCCAGAGACAAATTATTCTTAGCATCACCTCCATGATTTGCTTGTCCAAGGCAGTCTGTCTTGCCCTGGTCAGTGGATTACCTCATAGCCTACATTACAAGGATTGCCTTTTTGAAACTGCTCCTGGGGCCAGTGTCCAGCTGTTCCAGTTAATATTTGGTCCTGGAGATAGCTTGTTCTCATATATGCTCATCCCAAGCAGTTCCTTGATTAGCCGACTGGGATGGAACCAATGATTTATCCCGATTATAATTGTTTTCCACTTTACACTTCAGAATTCCGGAGCTCTGATCCCAAATCCTGCGATCTAGATTGGAAATCACTGTTTATCCAGTTTGGACTTGAAAGGCCCAACAGACTGATACAGCCTCTTTCTATATATTGGAGAGAAATGAAGTTCAAACCTATCGAGATACAACCTTCAGATCGGTATCACCAGATCTGGGGGGGATAGGATGAGAACAAAAGGGAAGAACAGTAGAGGATGAAGACAATTCCCACGCCTTGCCAAATGCAGCCCCGGGCCTCACGTGGACTATCATCAGGTCCTCCCTTCCTCCCGTGCCAGAGGGTTTTATTATGTAGTAACCGATCCAGGTGAGAGGTGAAGTTACCGCCCTGGATTAATTATGTGGTTCTTGCAGTGTCTATTGACGTACTAGTCTTCAGTCTAGTACCATGATCTGTCCCCTTTCTCTTTCTTTTTGTGTAAGGGAACTGTATCTGATAGGAACCAACAGGAACTACGAATATTTCGTATTAGATGAAGAACAGTCTCTAGAACAGAAATATCAAGATAAAACAAAGTAAAAGAACTCAAAACAGATAGAGGGTTGCATACAACCCTAGAACCAGAATAGTTGGAAGGTCGCATACAACCCTCCAGCCCCTTCTCGTCAATACACGAGATTCCAATGCCGATTTCTCCCTCCCCTCCTTCCTGATCTGCCCTTCTTTATATATTCTCCTTTCCCTCTCTTATTAGGCAATTAATCTCCTGGCATGACTGCTCTTGCCATAATTTTGCTGTAATTGTGCCTTCCGTCAATAATAGTAACTATTATTGACTTATTGGGTTTTGGGCCTTCTTTCTTCTAACATATGTGCGTGGAGCCTTATTAGTATCACAGACTTGTACACTAATGGTTCTTCCACAAATTGGTGTCAGAATACTTACCAAGTGCTTGATTTTCATTTAAGGGAGAAAGGAAAAGAAGAAAAATGAGGTTCTATGGCGCACCTTTACCTATTTGGGTGTCAAACACTTTTCTAGGCCCCTATTTGTGATGATTACCGTATTTCAAATTACATAAAATTCAGGTTTCAAATTACATAAAAAGTATGGTGTCATTGGTTTTTATTGAGTGCTATCAACAATTGCTTTCCCATCATTTTAAATGCTTACTATTCAGTTCATCAGAGAGTAATGTAGCTCTTGGAATGAAGGTTCGTTTCTTGTTGCGTTTGGATCACCAAAGATGACTTTACTTTTAACTTCTGAGCTTGGATGTAATTACTATAGTATTTATTAATTCGTAAATTGTGGTTGCAGATTTCTGGGCATTTTACTTATGGTGTTATGGCGTTCTCCGCTGCTACATTTATGTTCTGGAATTTGCTTGGGCCTCAACTTGTACCAGCTGCTCTGCAACAAGGAAGTCCAATATCCTTGGCATTACAGCTCTCCTGCAGTGTCTTGGTACACTCTTTGCTGCCTTCAGAACACAAGGAACTTTCTTTATTTTTTCTCTTACTAATCACTCATTTTTCTAATCCATAATTGTCATAAATTTATGCACTTAATTTGAACGATGAAGTCACTTTGCGTAATAGTGACTGTTGCCCATAAACTAATATAATGCGCAAGCCAACGAGTGACTGATTACCTCTCATGCTTGATAGACCCCCAATAGAGAATCAATTCGCCCCATAAACTCTAATGCAGCCCCTGACATATTAGAGGACTCATGATGTTAGTTGCTTAGCAAGGCATTTTTCTACTCTTCTAAAAGAAGAAAAACAGCAACCGAGCTATTTCACACGTCTCTGGTAGTACAAACCGAGTATCATTCTGTGGTATTAGAAGTACTTCCGAGCATGTTTTATGTTATCATTCAATGCATCCACAGGTGCATTTGGTTTTCAAGTCAGGTTTCCTTGCGCAATGAGTTCCATAAGGTATGAAGTCTTCGCCCTCTTTGCAAAAAGGACCCTTTCAGTGAGATTCGTTTGATAGGAAAATTTTTCCTAGCGTAAATTAGAAATGAGGGGTTAGTCTCATCTTCTCATAAATGAGGAAGTATGCATAGCTTTTATTTTATTTTGCGTGACAAGTATTGAGAAAAATAACTGCCATAGATTGAAACTACACCTCATCTACAATTTTAACTTGTAGAAGTCTCCCTACAAAAATAAATCTCACTTCTTGATAGATTTGCTCTCTTTCTACTTAGATTTTTTCTCTTACACTTCAGTGTTGCTTATTCTTCTTCAAACTTGTGAGGAGAGTCCGAGAAGAGCCTATTCATTTATCAGAAAAGTTGCACAGATTTACTTATTAGCCTTGGGCATGCGTCACTGACGTCAGTCTTATTTATGGAAGAAAAAAAGTGTCCGCATCTTGTTTGTTAATTTCTTGCCTGAAACATTTGATGAAGCTCGTGCTAGGTTCACAAATGTCATGGACAGAGGATAACCTAGTTTCCAAATGAGGCAAGTGGATAGCGTGATCTGCAATTTTATATTTAAAAATATGATATTTTATTGGTTTCATCTAACGTCACAAAGAGGGAGCTTCCAAGGTGGTCAGTATTTTTATGATGCAACTGGACCATTTGTCTGTTCCAACAATTAAATACCTTTTCCGCTGACTAACATTAGGATTTAGTGATTGGCTTTAAAGACAATGTGTCTCCTGTAAGATAATTTATTTTCTCTGTAAAACTCCATAGTGTTAAAGTGGGGCCCATTTGCTTTTTTAAAATATATACAGACATACATGAGGTTGCAAAATGTGAGAATGAGATTTTTTTTCTATTCAGATCCTGCAATCTCAAGGTTGAGCAGTTCTATGAGTTCCCATTTTAATATATTTGATTTGTTTCATATAGTGTGATTAATAGCTTGGTTATAATATGATTTATATGATTTCTTATCTCTTATGATCAAAACACCCTTGATGACTTTTGACCACCTGTCAATCATTCACCTATTTTTTTTTTGCAATGCATTTCGTTTAGATTTTCACTTGGCTATGATTATAACAAAATTATCAACTATGATATGCCAAGGTCATTACATGGTTATGATTTAATGAACATTTTGACATCGTGGTCCTGTGATTCCAATAAATGTATTTAAAAAAACGACATTTTTTTTACTTTGTTCTGGAATTTATGATTTCATCGCACAGGCTCGTCCCCTAACTTTGTTGGTTGATAGGAATTGCATTTGTTCACTCTGTGTGCCAGTGCAGGACTTTTATTCATTTACTTAAGTTATTTTTTGTTGGATAACGTTTTATCTGTAGTTATGAATTACTCATAAATATTTTGTTTACAGTTGTGAACTTATTAAATGTGCAATAATTCATCATTTTGGTTACGAATGTTTCTGTTTTATGGAATTCAACTTAAGTCTCTATAATTCGCAAATGTATGACCATGTAAAGCCCGGAACTATTAGGTATACTAAATGTAGGGGGTACCAAACCAGGGTGAACAAGATGACATTTCAGATATCATGTGCATTAACAATCATGAAAATTTATATGGCATCTTGCAACACATGACGCTATGCTCTTTTTATTTATAGTGGGTGCAGATGATAACGCATCTATGTAGTAGCATAATCATATTTGCACTTCGAAGAGTATAGTGTGAAATTCCTAATACCCACCTTTGGCTAGTTAGAACAGAAAGAGGATCACTTATGTGATCACACTTCTTGTCTCACTTCTGCACTAATAAGTGGTTCAAGTAAACTTAGCATATCACCTCCAATTTATCTTCTAAATTGGAAGTTTATAGGTTGTTCAAATCTTTGAAATTCGTTTGATTATCATAAATCGCAACCTTTTTAGGATTATTATCGTTTAAATGATTGAAGCAGGTATGCCTGTAATTGTAAACGATTTAGTTATGGAAAAATACAATAAAAACATCTATTGTTATGGAAACATACTGCAAAACCCGCCCCGCTCATTTCTTACAATAAGGATGCTACTTGCATTGTAAGCATCTGTAGGTATGGAAAAATACTTAGCACAATAAGGTATAGTAAGTTGCAATGTTCTCTGGAAATGTTTTCTTGAATTTTTGGCAGCCTCTCCTATATGATGATGTTTTAAAAGCATAAAGTGGTCTATTGTGGATTGAGAATGCTTGTCGTTGTACTGACTTTAGAAGTGCGAGAGAGACAGAGGAACCATTAGTTATAGGACAATTGGCAAATTTGCCTTGTTCACTGCTGGACAGTGATCGTTCTGTGATTTTTTAAACCAAAACTTGCTCGTGGTTGAGAACTTTTTAATACCATATAGTTCATAAAGGAGATATCCAGCTGATTGAAACTCCTGGTTTTTTAATTTTAAATGCGGCCCACTTTTTTGAACACGACTAAATTCCAAATCTGGAATATCAAGCAAACCAGAGCCATTGTCTGGTGTGATTCTAATGCTTAAGACTCAAGTTTTATTAAATTTTATAATACATTTTCTTGGACAGTATCCCTTTGTGCAGTCATATTAAGTTCATTTTACTGAAAGAGACTCACAATTCTGATCCACGTACCTGCCATCCTTATGATCGTCGAAAATCATCTACAGGTTGTTGCTTGTCCATGTGCACTCGGCTTGGCAACCCCTACTGCCGTTATGGTACTATTTCAAATTCGAATTCTCTTTTAATGGGAGTTAACTACAACTCGTGAGAAATTTAAGATGGGTTATTTTATACTAATTCTGGTCAGGTTGGAACTTCAATAGGAGCTACTAGAGGGCTCCTTATTCGTGGTGGCAACGTCTTGGAGAAGTTTGCTGGAGTTGATACAATTGTTTTTGATAAAACAGGAACTCTGACAAATGGGAAACCTATGGTGACCAAAGTGTTGACCTTCAAAAGTGAGGGTAATGGAAATTCGGGGTAAGTGCGGCTTAGGCTTTTTTGTTTCTGAAATACGTAATTTTTTTCATTGGATTAGTGAAGGCACTCTGGTTCACACTAACTTAATCCAGGGTTTGCCATTAATTTAGTTGCTTTCCTGCATGAGTCAGATCAATCTCAGATTCATGTTTAGTGAGTTTCAGGGGTGGTAAGGCCCAATCTTGATGGTCGAAGGTAGATTCTCATGTTTCGTTCGAATTTTTCATATGGGTCGTTTTCTATGTGGGGTATCTCCTTATGGGTAACTTCGAAGTCTTATGTACGAAATGGTGAATTATGGTAAGTATATTAGAGAATGAGAAAGGAGAAGAAAAGAGAGGCTGAGATGGATGTGCACATGAAAAAAATGGGGATGCTTGATAAATACTACCTAGGTACAGAAATCAAGCATGCCATGGATTTAATGGGTATTGGCTGAGATATTTGATCTCAGTAGCCCAATAACCTAAACCCGAATGAAAATAAAATGTTCTTAGAACTCTCCCTTTTAAGCTAAACATATAATTTTTGTCTTCAACTTAGTTGAGTTTCCTAGGTCGTTAGATGTTTCCTTGATGAAAACATCAGCAACTTGATTTTAAGATTGAACATATGGCACGAAATGTTCTCCAGAATATATAATATCTTTCCTGATGAATGCTAGTCATTACTATCAGAAATATAAAAATATTTAATGGGGGGTATTTTCGTTTTCTATGTGTATGAGTCATTCCCTATATAAGGGACGCTCTTAGGGTTCAGTGATTTTGAGGGAGGTTGTGATGTAAGTCGGCTATAGTCTGACAGTTCACTGTGCTCCCCGTTCTCTCCTTGAGAGGAGGTTCCTCTCTTTATCTTCTACTGTTTCTATCCTTGTAAGTCTATCCTTGTATCTTTCCTATTCTATTAGAGAAGAAATACATGTTCTTCTCCACTATTCTTCTTTTTCTCGAGGTGCAGTGAAAAGATTCTTTCTTTATTTTCGTATCCTGTTACCCTTTATTTTGTGGATGCTCCTCTCTTCTAGATCCATCTCATCTCACCTCGCCTAACCCTAGATCTAGCTGCTGAATACCCTGAGTTTAGATTTTCTGACAATCACTGTGTTTTTTTCCTGATATATTAATAAGGTTACTTGCGATGTTTACTGTTGTATTGTTATCACTGTATGAATGTCAAGACTCAACAGTACTACAGATTGATGGGGCTTGTTCTGGTCACTTAAGGGGAAAGCATCTTCTTGAGAATAATCCTAGCATATGAGGGTAATGATGTTCCTTCTCTTAGAGTAAGACAGCATGTATTCATCATTAAAAGCAGAAATTGTTACAAGGAGTTTTTTTATCATTGAGTTTAAGGAGATCAGTGATGTTCCCTTATGGAGGACTATATGGGATAATAATCTTATTCAAATTCAACAAAAGTAACATCCTAGGGATCTAGTTTTTTATAGTTTAAGGATGAAGACACTTGTACCTCTTGTTCCTATGTGAATGGCCAAGAAAGGTGTCTTTGATGCAATGAGGGTTCGGATTTGACAAGTCAGGTTGAGTATAGATCGTAAAACAAAGGCATCCAAACACTTTTGATGATGGAGGTAATAATTGTTGGCCAAGAAGAGAAAGTGTGTATGTGTGGCGAAAAGTACTCTAAGACCCTATGTAGCATTTTATTCATAGCATAGGTATTGTGAGTAAAGTTTTAATTCAAACATCTTTGATCAATGCTGTTGAAGTAATGAGACACATGATGATCCATATTGTATTTTGTGGGCTCTCTTCTGGTAACTCTCACTTTCACATGACATATGAGCAGAAGAAAACGGGTATCAAACCCTAGAATTGATTAGTGTCAAGAATTACACGGGGTTCAGTATTTATACTGACCTCTAAGTCCAAAAAAACAAATTGGACAGACTGACCCAGACTGGTTTACAGCAACCAAAGGACATAAAAGTACTGAAAGACAGCAGAACAAATATAAGAAATAAATAAGTATGGAGTACTTTCCAACATATTTCTTTATCTTAAAAAAGATATGTAATTTTGTTTCTGAGTACATAGCATTATCTAGTCAAAGTGTCACAACCCTTTTTTTTAATTAAGTATGTATCATTCAAAATGAGCATGAATAATGCGAGCAGCTTCTTGAAATTTCAGTAGATAGATTCAAATAAAGTTATGTACTTACTAATAAACCTTGTTAAACCTAGAAGCAAGGTACAGATCATAGTCAAGGTACAGATCATAATTGGCTTATAGGAGAAAGAGTTGAGGGATTTTAGCCAAAAAAGACAGATGCAAGCCTTTTTTCTTTCTCTGTTATTAGATGCAATAATATTGTACGCACTTTGTTAACTCTAATAATAACTTTCTCTAAAGTGTCCCTAAACATCAGAATGAACAACATCTGAAAAGACTAAACTCGTTTACTATTTGAGATAGAAAATGAACTGTTACGAACCTCCTGAGATTTGGGTGAATTATTGCCCTAACCTTACCTTATACGAGGTTCAACAGGGAATTCAACTCTTGTTGTATAGAAGAATCAGATAGAACAACTGAAAGTAGAAAATGGAAAGACAATAGAGGTTCACAGATAGTAAGACAAGTCCCTGAGGTCGGATCAATCCTCAAGGACAGGAGAGCACGAATCGGACCTCTTAGGGACAGATCTCCGTTTCCACTCTCTGATTTCTCTCCCCCCTCTTATTTCGGCCTCTATTGTATTTATAGGCCCCAGTACATTATTCTGTTGTGGTCTCCCCTCCACGTGGGGGTCTAGGTCGTCTTTTGTAGACAACAGTTGGCTTTGTAACATGAACCTTTATGTTATTTTGTCTCTTTACATTTATGAAACTTTAGAAGTTCGACACAAATTTAGGCATAGGAAAAAAAAAGATTGCAAATGATAAATGACTAAAGGGTAGTATGAGACATCATGATTATGAATCTTGTTAGATGGTGTAATGATAATATTGTAAATGACTAAGGGTATTCGGGAAAAGGTAGGTAGGGTTCATCCCTGTTTAAGGGATGTTAAAGTTGAATGAATGTTAAGATAGTTTTTTTGCTGGTATGGTATTAGAGCCAAGTTAGTTAGTTCCATGTCGTTTGTATTATTTTAGTTACATTTTGTTGCTAGTTCTCTCAATCAAAGGCACATAATTCTGGTTTGCCTTAAATTTTAGTATTTATCTTGCCGGCATTGTTTTGTTGATTGTTGGTTGTTTAATTTTTATAAAAGAATATTCTCAACCTTGTTTATCTTTCTTTCAATATTAGGAGGCTTACTGATTTTTTTTCTCTGTTACACGATCTTTCATTCTTCTATTTCGCCTCCTTTCTCCTAGAGAGGACTAAGATCACATCATTTTCTGACTGATGATAGAGTGTTTCTTCCTTCTACATGGCCCCTTATTCCCTTATTTTTCCTGGAGATGATTAGGAGCGCAACATTTATTGGCTAAGGATAGAATGTCTCTTTTTACTACATGACCCCTCATTTCTCCTTGAGCGGATTAAGAGCGCAGCATTTACTGGTTGAGGATAGAGGTGTTTTTTCATTAACTGTCTTAATTATTTCTAATATCATCGTCATCTTTATCATTGGAGAGTCATTTCATCTTGTTCCTCCTTATTGTCCTTCTTCAATTTAGTATTTTCCATCATCTAGTGTTTTCCTCCCTCATCTTTAGTCAATCATCCTCCTTAATTCGTTACCCTCAGTTCTGCATTCATATGACATCCTCCTTAGTCTAGGGACTAAAGTCTTCCACAATCTACACTGTTGTTGTCCACAACATTTTGTGCCATTCATCCACCATTTGCCATCGTCCTTCTTCTGTCCTCCATCTAGTATCATCTCAACCATACCAAGATTATTAAGTGTCATCCAGTATCATTCTATATCCTGTGTAGTTCGTCACTATCTCATGAAATTAAATATTAAGCAATACTATTGTCTAATGAAATAGCCCCATCAAAACTCCGCAAAAGATTTCTCCAACACCATCATAAGGGGAGTTTTAATAAAGGAGTTGTCACAACAGGTCATTTAAGGCATGATTATCCAAGAATTAATCAAGATGAACTTTTCGAAAGTTCTTCTTAAGGGAGTGTGTTAGATGGTATAATACTAATATTGTAAAAAACTAAGGGTATTCTGGAAAAGTGTATGTAGGGTTCATCCTTATTTAAGGAACGTTAAAGGTGAATGAATATTGAGACGATTTTTCTACCATTCTTTCCCTTTGTCATCCATGACAGAAGTTTCTTTTTATTCCCATGTGACTATCTCATTCCTCTCTTCAACCTTGGTTTCCAACAAATCCTTTAGCACTTTATTTATTTTCCATTCTTAACTTTATCAAGCTTTAATTAAGATTATTTTTCCCCAAAAAAAATTGTAATGATTGTAGTGATTGAAATATCTTTTTTCTTTCCTTTTCATTCTGTTCTCGTTTTCCCTCCTGCAGGAGAAGTTGGGATAGACCTTAGTTGCCCAACTGACTCCACAATAATGCTAACACGGAGATAGCTCTATAGCTTAGTGCATAGCCTCATTCTTCTCCTCTTGGCTTAGAACTTTAAAGCGCATGTTCTAATGAAGGTAGATATGCTGAGTATATTTCAACTGGACAAACTCTATAGTCCAACTCTAAATTCAAGCTAGGAAGGAACTTGATAGAAAACATAGAAAAATAGAGGGAGAAATCTTTTGATACAACATTGAGACAAAGGAGGGAGAGAGAAGGATCCTCTGTCCCAAAGGACAGAGGAGAGGTGCGGCCAAAATACCCTCGCATTTTTTTTTCCAAAATACCTTTTAACTTAATTGGCTAAATATATTGCAGCTGTCACTTTTGATCAGCTGCGACTATATGGGATGGGTAATAATTTGAAGGTTGCTTTATCGTTATTTGATGAATCCCACTAGTCGAATGATAAATTCCATACGAATTATCTTAATGTACATGTATTTTTTCTAATAGTGTTCATAGTTTTCTAGTAATCTGTTTTCTTAATATGGAGCATTATATCTTGATCCAGACTAAACTGAGGATCCACGACATAATCATGCTGTCATCAAGTTTCTACACACCATATTTTGGACCGTCGTCCACTAGGGCTTCAGTTTTGCGTTAATATGGTCACTATTAGTGCATCTTTTAATTTAGATCCTGAGGGTGCTTGACTACACTATTATTCCTTCCATCAGCTTTACAAAAGTAATAGAAAGGGTAAACATCATGAAGGCCTGTAGTTCCTTCATGAGCTGCCTTCACAAGGCTAGGGCAACATTCTCTAGAAGTGACTCTGAGGGCCTTTCATTGCAGCAGACAAGGGGGTAAATGTCGGAGGAAAGTAGGCCAACTGAGACCTTCACAAGGTCGACTAAAAGCTTCCACTCAACAGAGTGTGGGTTGAAACCACCAGACCAATGGCACCACAATTTAATCAGCTAAACTGTTATTCCTCTGTATTCAGCTTCTTCTCTTAATTTGCAGTATATTCTGTTTCGCTCTTCCCTGGTCTAGAGTTATGCATCAGAAACAATACAAAGGTTGACTACAATGTACTATGTACGTTCAGAGGATCAGCAGTTTATAATCGGCACTTCAAGCACGTTGACTTTGCAAGTTTGTGATGGGAAATTAATATTGTCGTTTTTGAAGTAATGAAATTGGTGACATAAGGCTCATATTGAATCTAGTACACTTTTGGTTCTTTCGCATTCCATGTACAGTTTATGATAAGAAATTTTTCTCTACTGCAGAAACGTCTCTTCTAAATTGTCAGAAAATGAGATTTTGAGGTTAGCAGCTGGAGTTGAGTCTAATACGATTCATCCTGTTGGGAAAGCCATTGTTGAAGCTGCTAAGGCTTCTGGTTGCCACAGTGCGAAGGTATTCTAGTTGTAACAAATTTCTAAATGAATTCATTATTGTTTCCAGAAGTCACATTATCAAAATAGCTAAAGATTTAGCAAAAAAAATAATTCATGATTTTATTTGGTTTCTGAAAAGAAGAGTATGCAAGAAAGTCCTTGAAATATAGACAATTATCCTGACATTAACGATCACCCTTTTTAAACTGGGCTGGTTTTGTGTGCCATAACCTAAACGTGGACGTTTTTACAACAACTTATGATGGTATCTTGAATTTCTTAAAATTTCTAGTTGTTAGATGCTTTTATAATTTTTTGATGTCGTAAATCTACTTTTTTATGGAAAATCAATAACGTAAAGAAAGGGTTCTGACTTTCACAAGTCATTCGCTGTTCGGCATTTTATCACCGAAACTCATGAGCATTTTAGCATTGCCTATAAGGCTTCTCTTTCCAGGGAAAGTATAAATTGATACTCATTAAGTCTCGATTATGGGAAGAGTTGTGAAAAGCTTAAAGGAATGAAAATTTGATTAGTTTTCTACTCATCCTAAAAATTATATAATATTTGACGACCATCCTTTAGCTTTGGGAAATTATCAAAGAATGATTACAACATGGGACCAAGCAAAATGGTATTCTTTGGTTAACACCCATATTGATTGGAAATTGATTTTCATTTGAGATTTCCTCTCAGGTGGCAGTTCTTTCAATTGCCAGGAAATCCTACGACCACAATGTCATCCTTACGCTGAGCAGAAAGGAGATCTTTTCTAAGTGTATGTTACTGTTGAAAAAATAAAGTGATCCAGCAGAAAATATTTTCCCTTTTGAGCTTGCTGAAATCCTCAAGCAACAATCGAAACTACAGGAAACGACGTGAGGAACAGATTTCCCGTCTGCTTCAAATGATAACCTTATCAAAGTATAACATTTGGCCTTCTCAATTCATAAAACGAGTACCCCTTCCCTGTTCACCTATCCATTCCATTTCCAGAAATTTTCTCATTTTTGACAAATTGTTTCTCCCAAATCCCTGAAATTCAATTTCAGCTGAAAAGTTGATTCTAGATAATGAACTGAATGTTGGTTACAAAAATGCCGGGGACAACTTGGTCGGAAAACTTTCAGTTTAGAGTTCCAATGAGACATGGCATGTTGAGTCTCTGTCAGTAAATACGACTTAGAAACGTTGTGTACATCAATAAAAACATGCGAATAAAATGTTGATGTGATAATAGTTCTGTATTTACATTTTCAGGGCATCATCAAACGATAGAGACAAAAGAACTGCAGAGAAAATTTCCCTTCTGTTCGTACTATGTTCCATGTTAGTCAATAAATTCCAATCAGTCGAAGATGAGCACCTCCCAGTTTTTTTTACGGTTCTCTCTGGGATATGATGTTCAGGTCGAAAATCCCAAAGAAATGTATGTTGTACTTATGAGCTTTAGGTTAACCTTTTTCATTAGAATTATTCCGCCTAGGATATCGAGTCCAAAAATGTTTGTTGTAGTGAGACAAACAGCTTCAATCGTGTTATGCCAGCTTCCAGGTCATTTGATCCTGTGTCACCTGTGCACTTTAAACATGGAAGAAATTAGCTCTTTTGCCCTTGTTTTAAAGAGTTGGCTCCCGTGGGTAGTCAAATCATACAACCTGAGATGCGATATTTCCCCTCTAATTTCCTATATTCAATCTTCTTTTGTGACTACCGTTCCAATCCATACAAATTTTTTGAGCTTTTTTGCAGCCTTAAGAAACTGGGCTTTTTTTGAGCTTTGAAACTTATTCCTAATGACAAAGACAGCTCATTAACGTTAGTATTAAACTTTTTTAAGAGCCCTGGAAAAGATGTGATAGGGAGCCTGAATGCCCAAAACAATGGACCATTTCACTTGGAGTATCACCAATTGAGGGTACAATTTTAACTGATCTGGAGACGGTGCCTGACTGCAATCAATTTATTTCATGTCCAATGCACTTATCCTTGATGGTCGTATTCTCTCTAATTTTTGAAAAGACGAATTTGAGTTTCAGTGCATTGAATATAACATGGCAGGTGGATGAAGGAACATTTCATGAGGAGCCTGGATCCGGTGTAACAGCCATTGTGGAGCAGAAACGGGTTACTGTTGGGACTTCAGAGTGGCTCAGAAGGTGGTGCATTTCTTTACTCTAATTACTTGAGGATCAATGAAAGTTATTTTTAAGATCCCTCAATTCCAAGGAATCATATCATTCATTTTCAGTTTCATTTTTTGTCAGTGTGGTTCCTTGATCCTTAATGACTGGAGCTATGTAATTGGCAATGATCTTTTTCACGTCATCTTGAGAATTACATCGATTTGCCAAGTTTATATCTTTGTTGTAATGAGATGATACTTGACATAGTTGCTAGAAAAACTGCAAAATTCATATTTATGCATGAAATTGAGTCGCACTCTTCTGTCTCAATCTGAATTCTTGAGTGATCTTCTGGCTGCAGGCATGGAGTATATCAAAATCCAAGTCTGGATGTTGTAGAACTTGAAAACCAATCTACTGTTTATGTTGGAGTTGACGGAAACCTTGCTGGCGTCCTCTACTTTGAAGATAAGATAAGAGAAGATGCGAGGCAAGTAGTCGAATCTCTCTCCAAGCAGGGGATAAGTGTATATATGCTTTCAGGCGACAGGAAGAGCACTGCTGAGCATGTGGCTTCTGTTGTTGGAATTGACAAGAATAAGGTGAGAACTCCCCTCACATCCTGTATCCAGTGTCTTTTCCATGAAGATTTCTCTATCAGAGCTATCCTAGATAATGCCAGAAAATCCCTTCTCAGTGATTCATATAATGATTTTATTAATGATAGTGGAATGGAATCTGGTGTCCTCTCAAAAAATTAAGTTATCCAACTTCTGGCGCAATACCGCATACACAATTTGCATATTTACCACGCATTTTGCAGCAAGCACCTGTAACTCATGTATTGTTCTGTGGAGGTGACTTTATATCTCAGAAACAACATCGCCTCGACGTATCACCAGAAAATTATAAATTTTCTATGGATTTTCGTCTAATTCCGATATTGACGCTTTTGTGCGTCTCCCTAGTTTTTCATGGACAGAATGACTGGACGTCAGAGACATTTACTGCTAGTGTTCTAAACTTATGCCTGTCTTATCTCATCACTGTATCTAGCAGATTTATAGCCCAAGGAATTATGTCAGAAAAACCAAACCGAATAGGAGCTTTTGAATTTTCTTGTCTTTAATTAACGAATTCAATGACTTACAAAAATGATGACAATAAAACTGAAAGAGGTTGAGATGGGTCAATAATTGTCATTTGTCATGGACTCTGATCTGGTAGACGTAGGGAAAACATTGGATGGGTTGTCTTCGTTTTTATGACTGATTCACAACCCAACAGATCGCATGAAGTTTTAGTGCTGGAATTTTCTGTATCTACGGTGAGACAGGGAAACTTGTCTGGAGAAATGGGCCCACAGGATATTATACCGTAGCCATTATTAAAGGTCGATTGAGAATTCATTGCTCAGAGGAATAGCTGCATCCGGTAGCTAACCCCAGACTGAGCTTATTTTCATATCCCACAGATCACTTGACTGCACTTATATCCAATGCAAACAATACGCATTGGATAGGCTGAAAATTTTTCCTGTCCTTTTAAGGCCATTATTTGTTTTAGTTTTATGCATTCATAGTTGATGCTGTAGTATAGGGGAAAATTAATTCTGTCACTCTATGTCAGCCAATGTCACAGGAAGATTGTCAAACAGCTCCCCCTGTTGGGAAGATATCTGTATAAAGATGGTAATCAATTGTGATGTTAGTCCGAATTGGGTCTTCCTGTGGAGGTTCAAATTTTTTTTACCTTCCGTAGAGTTGGAAATAATGACGTCATCTGTATAGTCATCATCATCAGCATCAGCATTAAAAATAAGGCCTGGCTCCATGAACCAAGATGCCTACACCGCAATAGCTTTGAATAAGATGAGAGGCGTGATTCCCAGTCAGAAGCCATGCACGAGTCTAAACTTCTGGATTACTCAACAAAATGGAGGACATTCCTCCGCTGGCTGCTCTTTTGTTGTGGTATGATTTGAACGGTGCTAACTGGCAGTAGACGAGACCTCAGGGAGAAGCAACTGGATGTGATAAACCCTTATGCGTATTATTATTTACCTCATAAAGACTATGCATGGTTCGTGTGATGAAAGAAAGTCTTTTTACTCTTTATCATTTCCTATCCCGGTTGGTTTCATGCTGCGCTGCAATGATTTTGGTTTCCTGCGCACTAAAATCACAGGTTATTTCAAGTGTCAAACCCAATGAAAAGAAGAACTTCATCAGTGAACTTCAGAGTAGTCATAAAGTAGTGGCCATGGTTGGGGATGGTGTCAATGATGCTGCAGCCTTGGCTTCAGCAGGCGTTGGAATCGCAATGGGCGGCGGTGTTGGCGCAGCTAGTGATGTATCTTCGATAGTGCTCATGGGGAACAGGCTATCACAGGTGATTGCGACTTGTTATAATCTGATCTAAATTTCGCATCTCTTCAATCATAAATGTTTAGTACTCCTGCATGTAAAGAACTGCGTGAAACTTTTTTCAGTTACTAGCATGATCAGCAATCTGGGTCAAGCTCAAAACTTTGGTGACCTCCTAGTCAGCTGACTTTCACTTAAAAGTGTGATTTTTATTTTTCAGAGATACCTTTCAATCATCAAACTCATCTGTATATCCGTTGCACTTCTTTTTTTTTTTCGACTGGCCTTTTTTTTTTTTTTGCATACACCGTCTGGGAAATAATCTCTGGTGAATGTGCCCTTTAGAGACCCAAGAGGAAAGTCAAATGCTTGAGTCCGGATGATGGTTCAGGGTTTTCCATATTCAAAGCCCAAAAAAGAAAAAAAGTATTTTCACATAAAATTCTTGCAGTTCAATGCTCGGATGCCGTTTTTTCTTTCTCCGTGGGAGGATCAATGGCTGGCTAGTAGTGAATGATTTATTGCCCAGGCCCTTGTCATCTTCTCAGGAGAAAATTCCGGGTCACATGCTTTTGCTTAATGTCGGAGTCGATCTCAATATGTGGGTTCTGAGAGGCTTCTTAGGATTTATATTTTTCAGAAATTTTATTTCATCATCTTTTTTCTTCTTTTTAAATTCGTTTTCAATCAACGCAAACGTGTGCAGCTGCTTGAGGCGCTGGAACTGAGCAAATCGACGATGAACACAGTGAAGCAGAACCTTTGCTGGGCATTCGGATATAACATTGTAAGTGGCACCTTCACAGACCATCACGTTCTTAGTTTTTGTTTTTTTTTTCTTTCTTTCTTTTTATTTCTTCACAGATAAATCTTAAAAAATACATTAAAAATTCATCAAAAAAATGTATAGTTTCTCTAGAAAATATCAATTATTTGCGAACATCCTGGACCGGTTGTTGATAACACACAACACACACGCGGCAGATTCTTAGAAAAAAGCAGCAAAAATTTTCATTTTATATGAGCAAAGGGTCGAAAATTCAGATTTCTTCACGACTCGCAACAGCAAGAACAACAGAGAAGAAGCCAGAAATTCATTCTATTTTCCTCTTCTTCTTATTCTCTCTCCCTCTCTTCATCTGTACGCAGGTTGGGATCCCGGTCGCTGCCGGGGTGCTGTTGCCGCTGACCGGCACGATTCTCACTCCGTCCATCGCCGGGGCTCTGATGGGCTTGAGCTCCGTGGGAGTGATGGCGAACTCGCTGCTTCTTCGAATCAGACTGGCATCCAAACGGACACCGCCGCCCCGCCACCAAGTCCGGCCACGTATGGAATTCGAGTCCCCTGCCGGCGCTGAGGAACTGGCCCAGCCTCGAACGCCGAGATGGAAGAGCACCTGACCGACATCCTCATCAAGGAACGGGAGCAGACGCTGGTCGATCGTACCAGGGTGCGACTCGAAGCTCCCGCTCCCGCTCCCGCTCCCAAATCCCAGCCGGATGACCAATTTATACGGCCACTGGCTCGCACGGCGGCGAGGCGGCTGCAGCCACTCTCGCTTCCTCGTCGCCTCAGATCGTCGCGACGGGGCGCAGTCCGAGCCAGACCATCTGACTGTCTAATGGCAGAGCAACTTTCCATTCCGGGTATTTTTTTGACCCCGATTTCCTCAATCGGATGGATGTTCACAAACTTTGCTCAGATGCCTCAAAATGCGACAGAGAGAGAGAGAGAGAGAGGAACCAAAAATTAAAAAAAAAAAACAGAAAAAGAAAGCAGACGGGATCAGGAACTTGTCCAAGCTCTTTCATGAACGAGGCCCATCAGCCAGAAGCCCGGGATGAGCGTCAGGGTCAGGAATCACCGTGAAACAAAAAAAAAAAAAAAGGAGATAGTAAATCACAAGGTCGGTTCCATCAAATTATTCATTACTTCAGGCATAGTGTGGAAATAAATATCGAGGGGGTAAATCTCCAGGGAACACCCAGCCAACGAAGAGGATAGATACTAAGGAAACAAAAGGCATGATATATTATCCATCATACTGGGCAGGTATCCCGCAGCATTCCAAATTTCCCTGATGATATTTCATATATAAAGTCACAACTACGAGCATAGCATAAAACAGACCTCTTTTTATAATCGAATTTTCAGCCATAGCACACATTATTGCAATAATACAAAGATTTTCTTTCCTGGTCTCCATGGTGTTGACTTCTATCGGGAATCATCATAAAGGATCATCGTCCTCCTCATCATCAAGAAGGTCAACATCATCCCAAATTCACAGCAATCACCAGCATCACGACAACAACAACCCCTCATCATCATCATCATCATCATCATCATCATCATCATCTGTGAATAAAAAAACAAAAAAAGATAGAAACCATGTGGTAGTGCGGACAAGAAGCACTATATAAAGTAAAAGAGGGCAGGGCGGGGTGGGCACAGACGGAAAGCCTTGATAATCAAGATCTTCCAAAATCATTACCATCAGTCTGTTTTAACACCTAGTTCCTTGCGAGAGTGCTGCCACGACTATCAACAAAATAAAACCTGCAAGAGGATCAACCCGAGCGATCCAGCTGAACCAACACAGTTCTTTTTTCTGTTTAAAGTTTCTAACAAAAGGAAGAGCTCCTCGGATCGTGGCATCTCCACATATGCAAAGGCAAAAGGAGCCCTGTCAAGCCTGCAGCAAAAAAAAGGAGAAATGAAAAATAAATCCAGCAACTTGGGAATGGCATGCTGAGCGCGAGAGGCTCAGTGAATACCTGGTCCGAACTGTGAGGAGAAGGGCTTCGGGAGTCTGCTTTTTGAGGCTCAGGTGAGACGCTTCGGACTGGGGATTGGTCACGATCGCCCTTGTCAGGGCTGTTTTCACCGGGGCTCTTGCGGGGAGATAAACTCTTCTCAGGAGTAAGACTGCGCCGAGCAGGTGACGCACTACATACAGAAGTTATGCGACCGTCACATGGAAGCCATGGGAGCGGGGATGGTCATTTTAAAACGGCAGTATGAAGCAGAAGGTTATCGTGGGTAATCAGTTTCTAATAGTACCTATCAATAGATCGACTCCTGTTCCGCCGTTCGCCAAACTTTCCTCCACCACGACCCTTATATTCACCAGGACTCAAGCTCCTGCTTCTGCTCTGACTCCGGCTATGGCTCCTGCTCCTGCTCCTGCTCCTGCTCCGACTCCTACTGCGGCGCGGTTGATCCCTTTGCCTATTACTGTATCTATCACGCTCATACCTGCCTCGGCTCCGACTACGGCTGCGACTGCGGCTACGCCTTCTGTAATCTCTATCCCTGTAATCATCACGGTGCCTACATGTAAACATAGTTGCTCAATCAGTGTAAGCCCTTGTAAGAGAACTTTTTCAGAAAAAGCATAAAGATATTGCATTTGATTAATGTTCTCAACCCATGTAAAGTCCTCGACTACTAGAATGGCGAAATCATTTGTACTTAAAAAAAAACACATGATGAAATACATTAGGCAAGGGACAACATGAAAAGTGAAACTAGGAAAGGCCATCACCTTGCCCTAGGGCTACGGCTTCTAGATCTTCCCCTTGATCGGGAAAATGCTTCAACAATCCTTCCTTTTTTGCTACAAAAATGCAAGCACACGGAAATAAAAGTGTGAATGTAATCTCAGAGTCAAAGACAACAGAGAGAAATATCACATGATCACATAGGGCAACAAATGGATGAATAAATTATCAGCTGGTTAGTTCTTGAAATGTTGAAGCACAGCTGAACACAAATGAGGAAAAGAAAAATTACATGAATGATAACAAAATGAAAAAATGACAGAAAGTCACGTAATATGATCACATCTACTTGGCGTGAAGGGTAAAGAAATTAAATCAATATAAGTTAAAAAAATATGCATTTATTCAGGCTTCTCGTCACTGAGGCATCAGAACAGCAACAATGCTACAAAGTCTACCAAACATCCGCCGCAAAAGACCTAAAATTAATATACAAGAAGAAGAGAAAAATTCAACAAAAACTTCAATGACAAATCCAGGAAAAATGCAAACAGCTAATGGGAGAGATTAGATAGAGAGGAACGAAATCGTCATTAATTTTAACGCAGTTTCATAGATCTACTCGATTTCAGATGACCCATACAAGGAAAGAAATATATTACCTTAAATAATTGTCACCAAACGTATGTTAATGGCATATATGTACACCTTCTAGACACTATCAATATCTGTTCCAAAGTAATCTATGAGCTTGATACTTCAAAATGATCCATAAAGACGACCATCCGCTCACATTTATAATTCCCATGTGTATACTAATGCATGTTCAATCAAGTCACAGGCCTTTTCTTTATATTGAGAAATATTGAAGATAATCGTGTCAAATCAGCTACTATTAGAAACTCTGGCAGCAGAAACCATATCATGAACTGTAAGAAATTCATTTTACTCATAAAAAAATCAGGTATACAAAGCATGATGACAAATACTCTTTGGCCACGATGAACTCGTAATGGCTTCATGATAATGATGTCCTCTGTGAGGAAGAAGACAGAGAGGTTTTCCTCAGTACAAAGAATACCGATGCATCTACCAGGGTCATAGGCTCCAAAGAATACATTTTTCAACAATAAATGATAGACAACAGGTTTGAGAGGAGAATCTAATGATGAAAGGATAGAGCCACATCGACATAAGGACGACAAGGTAGTACTGTATCAACATAAAGATGATGGCGAAATGCAAATATCTGTGTTCTCCATTCCGAATAGGCCTCAGGGATAAGGGTTTTAACCCAATAACCCAAAAAATGAGACTATCTGGGAAGAGAGAAGGCTCCACCATGCAGAAAATGCATAGAGAAATGTACAGCTCCCCTATGTATGAAACTTCCACATCCCGAGATGAAAATCTTCATACCAGATAGTCTTTGAAGAGAAACAGTCTTCTTCCTAACTAGAAGTAAGTTTAGATTTTTAAGTCATCCATGAAGAGACCTACCTCTGTCTGTTCTCCGCCAATAAAGCTAGGTATCCAACCAGTCAAACGAAGGGTTACAAGAAACCGTTCCCAAAAATATGCCCGCTGGTCATCATAACTCGAACCAGTAAAATCATATTCAAGAGATGAATTCAAAGGCGAAAAAAATTGCCTGAAGTTTGCAGGCCAGTTCAAGTAGTAAAGATACACATCGGATTAAAAAGACTCGTAAGTTAGGTTACATACATGGGTTCCGCATTGGGCCCATACTTCGCGAACTGGACCATAATATCCCGCCCATCGACGGTTCTTCCTGCATTTGCTACACAAGAATTAGAGAAAGAAAGAAAGAAAAAAAACAGAAGGAAGGTCAAACGGACATGTGAAATTGAAAGAAGCGGGAGAACTAGCCATCAAGTTTTTCCACCGCTCTCTGAGCCTCTTCGGCATACTTGTACCGCACAAACGCGAAGCCCCTCGATTCCCCGGTCCTGCACGCCACCGACCGCTAATTAACCGCACAAGCCCACGATCTGACGGACGGAGCACGGATCGGAGCGGCCGCCGCAGGAACAACAGGAGGAGGAGGAGGAGGAGGAGCAGCAGCGGCGGCGGCGGCGGCGGCGGCGGCAGCAGCAGGAGGAAGAGGAGGGAGTACAGTCGATGTTCTTCCTGTCGCCGAGGCGTACCTGCGGTCCCTTGGGATGAAGATGTCTACCACTTTACCATACTTGTCGAAGAGCGGGAAGAGGTCATCTGCCGTCGTCCCTGCTCCAATTCACACACAACCAAACAAGAAACAGAAACCCCAGCTGAGAGCAGCAGAGAACGAACTGTCAAGAAAGAAAACCCTAGACACAGGCAGTCGCCCCCCCCACTCACGGAAGGTGATGTTGAGGACGAGGAGCGAGTAGGTGTCCTTGATGTCCGGAGGACCGGATCTCCCAAAGTGCGACATCCCGCCGCCGAAGAATGGCCGCACCAAGCTCCACGGGTAGCGAGAGAGAGAGAGAGAGAGAGAGGGGAAGAGCTCCACAGAATAGCAGAAGGGGGCCACAGACAGACAAACAGACAGAGAGAGAGAGAGTGGATGGGAGCTAGGTTTAAGGCCACACGTAGCAATTTACGTAAAACCCCCCAAGGAATCCACTTCTGTCAGAAATGAAATAAAACTTTTTAATCTTGCTCCATCGGGCCGGTCCATGAGGCTTCTAATGGGCCCGATTTCCTCGGGCTCTCCACAGAACCAAGCTCGGCACCTGTTATGTGGGCTTATAATGGGCTCCAGCCCATAAAATAAAAGAGCATCCATGGGACTCGACACCAATCGACCAAGGTTTATCCGTCAATTCACAACAAATACAACTTTTTCTTCACAATAAAATCATTTTTTTTATTTTCTCTAATTATTTTATGGTTTACCCTTTTTGTCTGGGAAGTCGCTTCATCCTGGAGTCAACCCTCCATCTCCGTATATCCATAATTAGTAATATAAATGCCCAACTAATGCAATAATCCAAAAAATATAAATGGTTAAAAAAGCGATCTAAACCCACCTCACAATTTTTTTTTTTGGTTGTGTCTATGAATTGCGATCTCCATGCAACACCATTCCCAGTTCTGGGTCCGAGTTTGATGGGTGTTTGACCTGATATTTCCATTTTTAGTCCGTCGAGGGGTGTTGTCTGAACAATGAGAGCGTGATACGACTCACCAGATCTTACTAAAAATAGGCGCGATCTCATGAAGCGCAATAAAATGAGGATGGGCGGATGAGTTTGCCTTCTTGGAGGGGGATCGCGTTCATTGATGGCGTCCGGTGGATGGATGGGCAGCTGGGGTGGGAGGGAGGGAGGGTGAACCCTGATGGAGGATGGGGACATGATTCAGCTAACTTATGCAATAATTAATTTTTGTATTAATTTCCTGTAAGTTGGTGCTCGTATGGTTTTATGTAGCGAGAGAGAGAGAGAGAGAGAGAGAGAGGGTTTGACCTTTGACCTTGTTGGAGTCCACTGGGTGGCTTTCTGATCCGCGGAGAGCTGAAAGTAGGGAAATGATGAGGGCTGAGAACGAGCTCTTTCGCCAAGTTGTTGCAATAAATAACTCCGTGAGAATCATCCGACCCATGTCCGCAAAGAAAGAAGCCCTAGACAGCGTTCACAAGCATCCCATGATGCACGCTCACATTAATGGAAATTTCACATAGGTCTAGAGAGAGAGAGAGAGAGAGAGAGCGCTAGGGAGGTAGGCTCTTCAATCGTCTCTATTGCTTATGTACAAGTAGATCCATGGATGGACGGATGGATAGATATATAAATATATAGATAGATATGGAGAGAGAGGAGAGAGATGGATGAGAGATGGATGAGAGATGGATGAGAGAGAGAGAGAAAGAGAGAGGCTCGTATTCTCTACAATGTCTCCATTAGACGTACATCATCATCTACAGCTCTTCCTCACCTCTCTTCCTATCACACTCAGTGGCTTCTACGCTTTTGATCCTATCACCACTCATCTTCTTTCAGGGTTTCCTGTTTTTTCTTACTTCTCTATTAAGGGGCGGCGTTCGAGTGCATGAAAGAGCTCGGAGGATCCGTCAATGGAGTTTCTTCGCCTTAGACGAGCTCTGGGGAGACGTCACAGCACGAGGGCTCTCGCCTCGGGCTTGAGCTGCACCGGCGGCGGCATATCATCCGGCAGATGCGAGAACTTGCAGTTGGGGCAGGAAGGGGACGACCTGCTCATCATGACCAGCATGTGGCACTGCCCGCAGACCGCAGCCACCATCTCGCCGGCGCCGGCGTCGAGGGTTGCCCACGACGGCGCCTTGCAGTGGGCGGAGGCGCCGCCGGGGGGGCCTTTCGCCGGCCGTGTGTTGGCCCATGAGCCGCCGCCGCTGGGGCAGCTTCGGGGGGAAGAATCGCAGGTGAGGTTAAGCTCAAGGTCGAGGCTCACCGGCGGTGGCTCATCGGCGGCGCTCTGGCGGGGGTCCCTCGAGGTTCTCCTCTGCGTCCTCGTGTTGTAGAAGTGTATCTTACCGGACTGAAATTCATCGCAAGATTATCAGAACAATCGAATAACCTTTTTGATTAAAATAGGGAGGTTTGGAGATGAATTGGCCGGAGGAGGGGGGGGGGTTTCTATCTTCCAGACCTGGATGTCGAGGCATCGCTGCCACTCCGGCGGCAGCGGGGTATCGAGGTGCAGATCGACGTCGGAGGAGGCGGCGGCGGCGGATCTGCCGTCGCCGCCGCCGTCGTTCCAGAGCTTCAACTCCTTGGGGCGATGTTCTCCTTCTCCTTCTCCTTCTCCCTCTTCCCACTTCCTCTTCCTCGACGACGGCGGGCTGGCGCTGGGCCTGCTGGTGGGGCACGCTCTCCTCTCTCTTGGGGACAGTGCCCCTTGCAAGGAAACCATAGGAGCCTTCAAACGATGAGAACCCTCCCTCTCTCTCTCTCTCTTTCTCGCTCTATCTGTCTGTCTGTCTCTCTCTCTCTCTCTCCTATCCTCTTGTGTCTGGGGGGCATCTGACCAGTGCGAAGGGCTTGGGGGGATGTATTTATAGGCGAAGGAACAGCCGCCATTAAAGTGCACAGAAGACTGCACGCATGAATCTAACGGAGCCAGTGACTAGAAGGGAAGAGACCTTGGGAAAGACTCTCTCTCTCTAAGATCGGCTCGGCTCGGCTCGGCTCGGCTCGGCTCGGCTCGGCTCAGTTCTGGCCGGCGTCTTCTGACCCCCCGTCATCTTCTCCCACACTTATCGCATGGTCGTAGGGTTTGCATGGCAAGGATGGGCACCAGCTTCTACGTACGTACTGCCTCCTGCATGGCGCCGCACGTAAGAAGCCGAGTAGCCGGTCAAGGGTACTTACGCAGGCATGAAGAAGGGACCGACACGTAGGCCGCGAAGGAGGGGAAAAACACGTCGATGGGGTAGATTATATATATCTAGAGAGAGGGAGAGAGGGAGAGAGAGAGAGAGAGAGAGAGAGAGAGAGAGGTGATAAAATGTGACAGTAGAGGAGCGGAGCGGGTAGAATACCAGGCAGAACGAAAGAGATAAACAGTATGTAGCAGACGGGTTCTTCATAAAAGGGAGGATAGAGAGAGAGAGAGAGAGAGAGAGAGAGAACATCGTAAGAGAAGAGAGATAAACAGTGCATCGTGCGCAGATAGAATAAATAGACAGCGATGTGTGCGTGTCCATAATGCGCGAATTAATAGAGAGAGAAGTCACAAGGAGAGAGAGAGATAGAGAGAGAGGGAGAGGGGGGGTGACCAGCTCCGCCAGTGTGGGGGAGCGCCGCTACTGGTGGCGATGGCAACGCTTACCGGCGCCAAAGACTCGAATTTATTGCGCCTCCCGGGAGCCTACTTCCCGTCACCGCCCTCTACCCGTGACCGCCGATATTTCACATCATTTCTGGCTCTCCGGAATTTTCATCTAATTTTGAAAAACTCACGTGATTATTACTTAAAGTCAATGGGCTCGGTCAGTAGAGCTCCGCGGGATAAACGGTGGACCGTTGGCTTGCTACCACGTCTCTCTCTCTCTCTCTCTCTCTCTCTCATGGCCCGTGGAGCCCATTTGAATATGACGTGAGAACAGTGGGGCCCATGGATGCATCAAAGCGAGTCAAACAGCCCGCTTCTTGAGTTTCGAGCTCTCCAATGGCCATCCATACGGCCAAGCGTCTTGGGAAATTATTCACATAAAAATAATATTTAATTCTATCCACATTTAGCACATAATAAATTGAATAAACAAATAAACAGACCGAGAATTAAAGAGGCGACGTCGACGTCAACTGCTAATCTCGATATTTTCGATAAATATCATTAAAAACCATCCAGCACGACGGCGGGGAGCCGGTATGCTCACCGCCCGTGCACGAGCCCCCCGCAGTCGGGAGCCGACGGCCCGAGCCGAGCTGAGAGGAGCCGCTGCAGTCGGTGCCAGAGGGTTTATTTATGTTGGCAGTGACGTTTATCCATGCCACTTTTCTCTAGAGAGAGAGAGAGAGAGAGAGAGAGAGAGAGAGAGAGGGGGTGAGGTGGAGGGAGCCATTGAATTGAGTTATGACGGGATGGTGAGTACAGTTGAAGGGGTGAGGATTCAATGCCCCCTCCATCTCTCTCTCTCTCTCTCTCTCTCTTCTCTCCTCTTCCATAAACTCTCCAACTACCAAATCTGGTGTCATTCCACACAGACAAACTAATGAAAGCCTTAACTTCTCCCCGCACCCACAACACCTCTCTCTCTCTCTAACGCTCTCTCTCTCTCTCTCTCTCTCTCTCTCTCTCTCTCTCGGATTGAAAAGCCAAACCAGCAAGCAGCCTCAGGAGCGAAATAAAGGAGCACCTGACTTACACACTCCCCTCCCCCTCCTTCATTGATAATCCCACCCCGCGCTCTTAATGGCTCACCCCCAATGAGGCAGTGAATCGTCGGGTCGCGGAGGGATATTCCATAAATGCCCCCGCCGGCTCTGACCCGGATTTATGGTGTACGGCCCGGGCCCATGCCCATTCAATGGCCCTGCTCTGGCCCATTCAGCAATAACGTAAAATTTTGGGCTTTTTTGAGAAAACCATTTGTCCAAGTCGCTATGGGGGAAGGGAAGGGGTTATGTTCAATTTTCCCCCTTCCTCTTCTCCCACCGGTTTTAATTGGGCTTCGAGGGCCCGTTGACCATCAGGTAGGCGGGCCCACCATTCGGGATCTCCGTGAGGGGGCTCTGAACACAATTTCTACCCCCGACGAGGGTCAGAAAAATAGTTTCTCCGAGTGGGGTTCCATTTGTAAACTACCCTCTTAGTCTCATCTCCCGGAGGGGCATTTTGGGAAGATATATGCCTCCACTTTGGTGCGACCACTGCAATGGAGAGGGAAGGGGGGGTAATCCATAAATTACCCCCCCACAAGGCCGCAACCTCCCAAGGAGGCAGGGGCATCTCCCCAAGGCCTGATGCTTTTCTTGGTAAATGTGTGCACAAATAGGCTTCTGGGTCCAGGAGAGAGAGAGGTAGTAATAGTAGGGGGTAAAATATAAAATTCCTGCACCCCTCCCCTTCCAGAAATGCCCAAAAGGGTTTCAACGGGGTATTTTGGGGAGCATTTTCTTCCACTTTGATAAAGTTGCATAAAAATGGGGAGGAGGTGGGAGGGAATGAGAATATTTAATATGGCGAACATCTACTGCTTATAGAACCCACACGACTCTTGTGCCCGCATTAAAGCCCGACTTAGAGAGAGAGAGAGAGAGAGAGAGGGGATGGTGGTCTCATCTCTCAGCTTCATCTGCCCATAATAAATCACCTTGAATGGGGGTCCGTCGACTTGAATGCTGTCGGGGCATCGATCTCTTGTCGTCACCATCGGTTTCTGTTAAATGCCCATGCCCACGGGGCCCGTTCAGGGCCGGGCCGGGCCGGGCCGGGCCTCGGTTCCTACCCTCTGAAGCTCTTCTATTTTACTACTATCTCGATGAGCCCACTGAATAATATCGCATATCCAGGTGGCCGACGAGAACCGCCTTATAGCATTATTTCATGTGATTCTGCTATGATCTCGATGAACCCACGAAATAACGGCGTGTATCATGCTGACCCACGAGAACCACCCTATTCATGGCATATTTTCATATGATCATAGTGCTATAATCTCGATGAATCCGCCAAATAATATCGCATCTTTAGTGGCATCTTTTCATATGATCATAATGCTATAATATCGATGAACCCACTAAATAATTTCAGATATCTAGCTGACCCAAGAGACCAATATGGAATATTTTCATATGTCGGGCCTGTATTTTTGACGATCTTCGGCCCGAAAGCCAGTTCCTCACCCTGCGAGTCGTTGGGCTTCTCCTTCCACCCCCCACCGCCGCCCCCCTTCTTCATTGCACCACCAGCCTTGGGGAAGTCTTCTTCCGAGGCTCCCAAGATGCGCACGTCCTTCGGACTTCTCTCGGTTGACAGAGACCGGGCATCAGAAGGAAGGCGTCTAGCGTAGAGTAGTATTCATGAGGGACGAGGGCTCTTTAAGAGTTCGCATGCAATGGGCCTGCTAAAAATCACATCCTGCGTCACGCAAGAGCCCCCATCCGCGGTGGGTAGCGCACACAGTGTGATCATTGAAGGAGTTCTGGACCCACCCACGTAGACCATGGATGTTCATGGGATTCATACAAAACCCTTTCGAAGAGCACAAGAAACGCCCCCCCCCCCGTTAGATCAAAGTATAGTATTTATTTGATTTGTTTCTTTATGCATGTATTGATTTATTTATTTATCCATTTATTTATGCATTGCAGACTTTGGTTGAATCGCTGTCAGCCAACGTGCCTGCATGGGTATCAGTGGATTGATTGGAGGGTATTATGAGAGCTTACCGAGTTCTAGCCTTATATTTCGCCGATGAACTTACTGAAGGAATTCCGCCAGATAACGCCCTTGTCTCTTCGTCCAGTGGACTTGGCAACCCTCAACGCGCCTACCATAGATAGACACGGGGAGAGAGAGAGAGAGAGAGAGAGAGAGAGAGAGATTTAAGGCAATTAGTTGGGCGGTACATTGGCTGAGCAACCTGTGGATGGCTCAATAAATTGTGACTATGAGCCAGGAGTTTTAATGGTAACATATAGTAGTATCAAAGGATTTGTCTCAAAGCCCTTCATTGGTGGCCCCATTTCGGTCGTTAGGACTTGATGGGAAGGACCAAACTCCACAGTGGTATTCTCTGGATTTTTGCACATTAAACCAAGTAACATAATATTAAAAAAGAAGATCACACGCTTGCAAAAAGAAGAGGTGGCATTGTTATAATGGCTGGTAGGTTCTCGGCAACTTGGACAGGAGAAGAGCTAACTGGTTAGGATGACCGATGGGTTTTAAAGTACGAAGTAAGCATAAGATGATGAAGTTCTTCATTTGGATTTCATTGGCCCAGGTAGCCACATATTAGTTATTATGCAAAAACCAACCCACCCAATCCTTGGTCCCTCCCTCTAGAGTATCACCACCCTCTTTCAAGTATCTCGTTCTACTTGCCCAAGGCAAAAGATAAAGCTTTTAATGTGAAGAGTGGGTTCTTTTAACTATGAAATTGAGTGTGGGTTTGTAAACGATACACAATTAACATCAATATTAACATTGGTTATACACAATATCTACAAACCCAATCCAAGTAAGCTTCCAAAAAGGTGACGGCTAAACATTTTTACCAACACCGGCATTGCTAAATATGCGCACTAGCTCAGGAAATTGTGTGGCAAAGATATGCTAAAGCCCTGCGCATTGTTATCTGAGAATGGCGGTCAAAAGCAGACTACATATTTGGAGGGCTCACTCGAAACTGGAAGAGAGTAGTTGACCTAGGTGTTTTAACGCAACACTTTCGGAAAGTTCGTCTCAGATAATGATGAGATTTTTTAACACTTTACGTACTATTTGAGGAGTATATATCTACTTTGACATGAAAATTCGTCTCCTCCTGAGTCGTTTTCTATGACAAATCATTTTGCAGCCTATTTAACTTCGAAACTATTTTAAGAAATAGGCCCAATAAGGGTTCAAAGTGTTGACTCCCTCCTACACAAGTGCCGACACAAGTGTGATGGGATGTCAACTCGTACGGTTCTGGCTCCAGATACATCAACGCCGTGAGCCGAGTCGTTGGCACGGCGGTGACGGAGCACAACTTTTTATTGTTGACGCCTTCATTCCGTGGGCTTGTTCTTGAGCCAAGGGCCAAACCTGTTGCGCAGGGAAGGGATCAAGGCAGTGGTACTACGCTTTCCCATGTCTTGTCCTGCAGCCCAGTGTTGTCTTATTTCCTTCGGTCTAAACGCCTTTTAATTCATTTATTTACTTCTTTTGCCCGCCTGCTTGTGAGGCTCTCCTTGGCTTGTTTAATCCAACGATATTAGTTCAGTAATTGACGTTCTGAAATATTTTAAACTGTCCTTTTTGGGGTTTTTTTTTAATTTAAAAGCATGTTCACTTCACTAAAAAAATAAAAAAAAGTCTGCTTAAATCTATGGATTTGTTGCACAAGTCTTCATCTTTCGACCAAGTATTGTGGGAGAAAAGCCCTGGCCTTGGGGGATCAAAGCCAGGCGTGGGCTCAGCATCGAGGACCAAGAGAGTACAACGCCCCCAGTGAGAGACATGCAGAGCCATTTATGAGCCTTTCAAGATGATGTTGCATGCCCGAGCCGTCATGTTCATGAGAAAATACGCCACACTCTGTTAGCCCAGACGTTAATTAATATTCGCCGTCACCCATGATTTCTTCCACCGGAGAGAAAAATGTGGAGGCGGGCTGCGTAAGTATATAAGCTGTTATGGTGCATGCTACGCATGCAGGGATTCCGAGATTTTTAAAACAATCTGGCAAATGCCAAGGAGGATGGCTCGAGGAGAACCAGAGTACGAGCATGGCGGGAAGCCTGTGTGCTCCATCGTCTATTTGCTCAGATAGATCGGCAGCCCCCAGCTTGTTCGCCTGACAAGTAGGAGGAGCTTGTGGCGGGTCCTCGAAGGTGTTTTGGTCAAAAGCTTTGGGGTGCATCAACTAAACGTATTGCTCCTCCTGCTCACTGCAGCGTACTTTCAAACCCGACCACCCCCCCCCCCTACCCAAGTCAGCTCATGTTGCGACCACTGCACCTCAGCGGTCAGCACCCTGTACTGATGATCTCCACGAGCATATTATTTTTTATTTACCAGAAGGGCATTTTTGTTTCCGATTGAACAGTGAAACTGATGGAGTAATCCTGGAGTGAACATCAACGGAGGAGTCGAGGAGGCTGGCTTTTCTTCTTCTATGAGGCTTCAGTGCCCTGCAAGATGACGTCAGACAGGCTTCAACGAGAGGTGGTCCACCACCTAGAGCTTCGAGGGCGAAGTGATTAGGGTAAGAGAGGTAAGTCGGGTAAGATGGGTAAGTCTTCATGTTCTGTGGAGAGCATGGAAACAATGAAATGCTGAGGAGGTCGCTAGAATACAGATTCTCCATCATACTTATGAGAGGAATAATGAGATTCTTCACCCTTTGATTGGAATCAAATCAGGGTTTGGTTGGATTATTACAAGAAAAAATTCAATCTTTTTTTTTTTCTTTCTTGTCTCCTCTGAGGGATGGGTGTGCTCCAATATCTGAGGAACTGTGAATGGATTCATTCGGCCGACTCGCGCATGGTCTCCATGGATGGATGGATGGATGGGTAGACAGGCTTGCAGATTGGTCTGAATGGTAGGGAAAAATAACTGACCAGGAATGGTAGGGAAAAATATGTCGGGTGGTGGGAAAATATGAAGCACAACCATATATTTTCTCCTTCACAGGCATTGCTATGACTTTGCCATGTTCTACGGCTGCAAAATGAGGACAATCCAGCAATCCCAGATGCAGCTTAGGCTTGGCCAAGACTATCAACTCTCAGACTGACACCATCGAATCAGATCCCCGGCTCCATGGATATTAGTTTCACGGGGTCCTGGGATTTGAATACTTGATGATCACAGTCCATGAATTGCTCACATGCATCGTTGGAGGGGATAAAGAGGCTGGGGCACGCGCCAATCGTGGAGGAGAAATAGAATCAAGGTGAACAAAGAATCAGCGAACGAGGATCACTAGGTTTCAGGATTCTTGGGGGAATGAATCTACACTTTTCATGTTTTCTTTTTTTTTTTTTTTTCCCCCGTTTCCTTGGGCACCATAGTTTTCTCTTCATTTTGGAGAAGGATGGCGTACCCCTCTCCAATGCATTTCAGACCTTGAACTAATGGGATATAATCCGTGGGCTAACCCCAGGCCTACGTCATTCAGGCAGTCACAGAGAGAGAGAGAGAGAGAGAGAGAGAGAGAGAGAGGATTGCTGACCACCTTGTCGTCTTCTAGCCAAGTAGTGGGCAGCACTTCCATACCGATTCAAAGTCCTCTCTCCCATTTGGTGTTGTCTTGAGTCCATCCACCTGGAAATCTCATAATATAAAGTGAGATGAGAAGACGCTTCCACCCCTTCCCAGCAAACTGGCCCATTGACATACTAAAGCAGATGAAAATATACAAAACGTGTGTTTTGAAGAGACTCGAAAAGTCAATAAAATCATACTCGATCGATGTTAGAGAAATTTTCAAACGCGTCCACATTTGATTTAGGAGAGCCCCTTAAATAGCAGATTGCATTTTCTAGTAGAAAACTTCCCGTGAACGAAATCACTCAGAGTGCCGCATGTGAAATCATTTGGGATGCTCCCTTAGATCTTAGAAAGGGGGTGAAAAAAAGCTTCTAGAAGCTCCTAGAAATAAAAAGAGATAAAGTATAATCCCGAGAATCACCCCTTGGAAAATATTTGTCCCAATACCTTCTG
Organism: Spirodela polyrhiza; assembly: GCA_024713555.1. NCBI lineage: Eukaryota > Viridiplantae > Streptophyta > Magnoliopsida > Alismatales > Araceae > Spirodela > Spirodela polyrhiza. The sequence continues at coordinate 3,757,829 of CM046544.1, read as the reverse complement.
GTTTCTAACTAAATATGACGCCCCAAGCATGTTTTAGGAACCGGAACCTACCTAAATATAGATGAGAGTAGCTATATGGTTCCCCAAAAATAACATTATATAAAAATGATGAGGCTCATCTTTGCCCTGATCATCCCACCTCATTTCTAGACCTATTTTACCCGAAAAAATTATTCAATGATATAATATATACTAGAAAATCCTGCAGATGAAAATGATCAGCTAGAAGAACTCCTGGCCCTCATCACTGCCACATTCTTGAAATCAGAGGTATGAGAAAGTTACTTTTCGGATAACTTACGGCATTAAGTATCAAAGAATATGCACATGAAATGAAATTAAAAAAATCTAGATATTTGACGTAAAAAATAACTATGAATTATGAATTATAAACTTCATTTGCGACTGAATTATAACAGAATAAGCTAATGTTTATAAACATCCAAGAAAGGTATACTCCAGAGATTCGTATTCGTGCAACCAAGTTGTTCCATAATTTTGTAGCATGGTATAGACTCAACAGGAAATCCAGATGACATAGATCCGATAAATCACCTCTAATCGAATGCGTAGGGATCCTCTGTGTAAGGGTTCAAAGATGCCTCTGAGAAAAGATCGCCTATGGTGGAAGAACGTACACGCGTTCCTTTGTGCACCTAGAGAGAAAGGAAAACAGCGCAGTAAGTCGATTCAAATATAAAACAGCAGGGAGCAAGAGGCTTAAATAAAGCATGCAGAAAAAATAATGAACATGAGGTATCGGGTTTCTTGTGCTCCAATTCTACGAGGACCACTGATTTATTGACTCGATGAATCTGTGGCCTAGAGTCTGAGACTACGATGTAAAAAATCGATGGCATGCTGAATTGGCATTGATGGCTTCCATAATAGCGATGTTCTTGGTGATGAGATAACACAATAGTTTGCTTGTCGATTACTATATTTAAATATTGGCCAGCTATACAATCCTTCTAAATATTAGCAAAGTAATAAAAATCTGGACCATGCAGTTAGCTGAAACGGATGCCAAAAATGCATCATACAGGTAAACTCAAAATTTTGGTCACAGTAAAACACAGCATACCCACCAACTATCAGTTATGTTCCACACTTTGATGATGTGCTATATCTCCAACTATATCGTCAGTACTTCCTGAAGATGACTTTCACCCCCAGAGAGACAATTTTGCCTCTACATCTACACGTTAAATCCGCTGATAATTTCTAAGGCTCTGTCCTTAAAGACGATATTCAACCAATAAAACAGCATTATTCATCTTTTAGCGCATCATTAAAGGAAATACATGAAACATTCACAAAATGTCCTTCTAACCTAAAGCTCTTCAGACCATAAATCCACAAGTAAATCTACATACTTTGCCACTTTCTATTTGTTGCACAAAACAATGCCCACTGAAGATGATTAATCATTTTGATAGATGAACTGAATTGAAAGATAAAGCAGTAGCATTGAGCCATAAAGAGGGAAGGAGATGACAAGCTTGAGGATAAATACAAAAATTATGAACCTTAAATCATTGAGTAATTTTTCTGCATCACTAAAAAATATCAATCTCCTAGTCTATCACGCATACGTTTAAGAATAACATGGTCCTGATGTTTGGTCTCCATTCGTGAAAGGTAAATCGTCTAATATAAGAAGTCTTCAGTACCTTACTTGCCTTCTTTGCATCCTCGCCAACTGTAGGAGTCTTCAAGTTCACTCTTTTATGAGTGGTTGGGTCCTTCATTATAAAAAAGGGAAAATAATCACGAGGAGTGCATTGTGGTTATTTCTTATCTTGAGTAAAAAAATGCCAAGAGATGAGTCGCACCCCAAACATAACAGTGCTCTTTGTTTTCCTGCGCTTTGTGATTGTTCGCCCATTTGACGTTTCAATTTCATACTCGTGGTGCGTTACCTGTAGTGTGCAGAACTCATAATCAAGATTAAGAAATATTTATGACGCCAATGGCCTTAGTATTTATTAACCATTCGACCCTTGACTGGTTCGTATTTCACAGAAGTTCTTCATGAAGAAAGAGATAACGCTAAAAACTAATTACAATCTTCAGTTCCATATCATCTAACTGTCATTTATGTTTGATTTTATATTTATCCATTTAAAAAATTGTGCAGTTTAACCCAAACAGCAGCAATTTGAACGTACATATCAACTGACGGTACAAAACGTTATCAAAAAAAATAAGAACATCACCTTCTTACTGTGTTTTGGAATATTCATTGCATCCCCCTTAGACCCCTTCTCCATCTTTTTGAGTATAGTCACCACAGGTGTGCGCATAACTCCACAAAGATCTATTTCCTATATTATAATTAGAATAAGAAATAAATATTTGGAAACTACGAGATATCAAAGAGGTCAAGGTGAAATGGCACTTTTCTTCCGTTTTCTTGTCTATTCAGAGAAATTTGGCTTCCATTTACAATGTCTAGATCCCTCGTTTTCCTTGATGACCCAGAGTATTCCTGCTCAAGAGAAAGCATCGACAGCTGTTCAGTGTCAGAATTGGCCAGAACAAGCCAGTCCATCAAGGTATGTGTCAAAGCAGCGCATATTTCCTGTGGAATTAGAATTTTTTCGTGTCAAAGAAAAAAAATTAAAACATGTTTTTATTTTATTTAATTTTTTAAAATATATTTTAACTGGCTTCCACAAATGAGCTTATAATTATCTTTTATTTCTTAGTGGACTCCGCACCCTTGCTATGCAAAATGTGCAAGAATCGATTCCGAAGCTAGAAATAGGTCCCATAATTTCCTAAAATAGAAAAAAACGATGAATGACGACGGAGATAAGATATTAAATATATAAATTTTAAATAACAGATATCACATGAATAATTTGAATTATTATAAAATAATGTTATTAAAATCAGAAAAAACGATCCAATACAAATTTCCATCATTTCTCTGCAAGGGGCAAGACGTTTCCTTTAGAATTACACACTGCCCTGTTATTGATAAAATTTCACTCTCATTATAATCGGTATACATTGACTAATCACATTGTTGAGAAAAAATCCTGGCTGGTAAGAAACATGATATCGAAATTCACTCGTCAAATAGACCTAGAGAACCACGGTTTTTTCTCCATTTTTTAAATTTTCTATCTGAGACATTAAGGTTAGAAAAAAAACTAAGCACGATGCATATCACGTAGTGGCAACTTTAGCTTCATAATTTTCATGAACTAACGCAAGCAGGATATGTTATAGAACATTGCACAATGACATGAGTTCCCAAAACAACATCTGTCAATCATTGCCGATGTTTTTATTGTAGATTAATGATGCATTTATTTGAAATCTTATATTATGAATTATTCACTACATTTTTTAGTTCATACAGGGAATTTGGAAACTTATTAATCTGACGGCACTATAGATAATGATAAGAGAGCGGACTGCCTTGAAGTGAATAGCAAAATGCTGGAGGATTTCTAACAGGTAACAATAATGCCCATAGCTGAATATAACCTAAATATATTCAGGTAACAAGAATCCAAAAAGATTTGGTTCCAGTTTTGGCCACAAAAATCGAGTGGAAAAAATATGCCTCGTTGGAAGCATATCTGCAAATCAACCACATACATAAAAAAAAAATTACAAAACATACTGCGATATAATACTCATAAGGTTTTGATTTCATATTTTTTAGCATTCATTAGCATTTTCAACGTGATTATACAAAGGCCGAATTTTTTACTCCACGAATTAATTTTCTTTTATTCTTTCAACTCAACATATTGTCTACTATGCCTCTGACATGGATCGTATATTATCACCATTTTGGCCCCTCCCTTAACAACCAAAACTTCAATTCAATATTAGGTGCATTCGCTATGAAATGACACTTAAATATCTTCCATCATAAAAATAACATAAATGTAATTTTATTATTCAAATTCAGATGAGAATCTCCTCCTCTAAATTGGAGATCATAAACCGGAGGCATCAAAATAGTTATATCTTAAGGCTTCCAAAAGGGAGGGAAATAAAAAAATTTCAAGCAGCGTAAAAAAAATAACATGATAGAGATAAGCAAGCAAAGCTACACAGAGAGGACTACGTCTTTAAGGTATTGATATTGAGGAAAATTGAAAAAGGATATATGCGATGCACAAAGGAAAAACAAAGCTCTATATCTACATGCGAAATAAAGTGAATACTGTGAAAGATTGTCAGAGATAATGGCTGTCAAGACTAACTTTTTTGTATCATATGCTTACAAGTCTCTAACGTGATGATTAATTTGTTCACATTGTGATTTCTGTGATACCAATATTGCCTTTGAAATTCCCGAAAAATGTATGCCGACGCATTTGACACACATCTAACGCATAAACTCATTCCCAAGATTCACATGAACATACAAAAAGGGTCTACAAAACATGGAAAAAGTTAATCCAAAATAATCATACTTTAGTCATTCTAATTGCAGAAAGCCTATTTGGGATACTTACTGGCAAAAAACAGCTTCAAGGAAGAATTAAAATGCATAACTATGTATGCGTCACATGCAAGACATTCTAGAAGTAAACACAGAGGAGGGTTAACACATCAACAAGTTTCCATAAAATGAAAGTTATAAAAAAAATGAACTAAATTAATTTCGTTATGGACCTTTTTTGAGTTTACTTCAACATCATTTTGTTGGCTTTTCTCATCCATAACTTTCCACTGTAACTGCAGCAATGTTCTCTGTTTTTCCTCCTGAAATGAAAGATATAAATATGCACGGTAAATTTTAATGTGACCCGGAGAAAAAAAATGACACGCAATCATGTACCTTTGACTTAAGAATGTCCAATTCCTCCTGAAGTTTCCTGCGTTCATCCTCGTGCTGATGTCTCAGGACTTGCATTTGGAGTTCGTGTTCTTTCCTCATTATTGATGTTTTCTAAATCCAAATTTCATTATCACTGAAAATAATGAGGATACATGAAAAAAAAAATTCAGACAAAAAGAAAAGTACCTCCCTTAATTCGCTGTCTGCTTCAAGTTGGATTCTTTGCAGCTCTTCGGAGTGAAAGTCCCTAAGCTTCGATTCTTTTCTATCAAATTCCAGTCTGATTTTTTCCATCTGAAGATTGTAGTATAAGCACGTGTTACAGTTCTTCATTCTACATTATATTACAAGGCCAAGATTTTTACCAATAGAACTCCCAAATCAACCTGAGGGAAGGCTTTACCCACCAAAAAAAGCAACAGGTGAATGTAAAATCATTAACATAAGACAAGACACGGTCATAGAACTGACTCCAGTAATGATTCCCTTTTTAGTACCAGTACACAAACAGAAGAGCACGAAAGTTCCAAAAAATATCCAAAGTATATTTTGGTTCTCATTCATGGACAGCCATCAAGTCTAGTAACTGACAGTTTTGGTTGGACGAGAGAAATGAACGTTCACAGGTTTTTACCACATCATCTCCTGTAAATTATCCTCTAATTCAATCCTCAGTAACAGTTCACGTCAATTGATGCCATAAGGCCTTACCATTCACAGTTGACCGTCTAAGGATCTTCAAAATTCTTAGAACAGGCTCTCAACTTAAATGAGGGTACTTGATCAGTGATAGAATTACAAAAAAAACAATAAAACTGTTGGCAGAAAAATTCTTCTATGAGGCTTCTTAGCTGTTCAAAATTTATATCGACCTTAATTTCCCATGCAACCACTAAATTGATTGAGCAATCAAATGATGAATAAGCCCTCGTTTGTTTTTATGGTAGACATGATGAGAAGGAGATACTTACAATAAAAACCAAAAAGCACATACCGATGCGTTATGCTCTTCCTGAACACGAACTAAATGTCGTTGTGTTTCTTCTTTGCTTTCTGCAAGTCTGTCCTCGCATTTTCTTTCCATATCGTTCACAAGCTTGTCTATCTGAAATTAAATGGAATAATAAAATGAACAACAGATTGGGAGCCAAATCATTATAAATTAGGATGGGGATACGAGTGAGACCTTTTCCCTTTCAATATTAATGATCTCCAACTTCTCCAGTTCATACTTCTTCCGAATATCATTAATCGCCTATTCCAACTGAGGTGTTAGGCCCAGTACTCAAAAAAGGTTTGCAACAAGTAAACAACGTTCATAAAATTATAACAAAAACGAATACTTGATCGTTTCTCTGAGAAATTTCCTTTAAATGTCTAGAAAGCTCTGACTGTTTGGTTTCAAGCATCAAATCATATTGTTTCCTTGCTTCAGAGAGTCGGCATTCAGCCGAGATAAGTGATTCTTGAATCTGAAAAATGAGATGTGACAGTCTGTAAGACCAGAAAAATCATCCATCGGTTTTTGTGACGTGACTTTTTATATAGGTGAGAGAAAATATATACAAACGGAAAATGAACACCTCAGATTTCTGTTCCTCCAAAAGTTTTTCCCTTTCAGAAAAATGCATATTACATTTTTCCTTCTCATCTATAACCCTATGAAGCTCATTGATTTGACACTCCAATGTTTCGATTTGCTGTTTTTGTGTTTCAATCGTATTCTGAAGACTGGTAATGTTGGCTTTTTCCAGTAACATCAGCTGCATCTTATTCTTCAAATCCTGATTCTCAGATTCTAGTTTTGATACATTCAGCTGTAAATCTTTCTGAAATTACAAAAAAAAAATTATGCATGTATTAGAAAAACAGTCTGCGGCACTTGAAAGAAAAAAAAAAAAGTAAATTCATGAGATATCTCATATCATCTGACCAGTTGACTATCAGCAAGACTGTGAACCTCTGATAAATGACTATTTTTTTCTTCCAACTGGGTAACCAACAACTTCAATGCATCATTCTTCGAAACAATGGCATCACTTTCGAACTCAATTTTGCGGATCTTATCTTCCACTAAACGGCACTCTTCTGCATGTTGAACCATAAGAAACTCTTGGGCCTTCTGTAATTCCACAGTCTTGTTTCTCAGTGTCTCAACTTGACACTTTAATGAATCATTTTCTGAGATTGCATTTTGAAATTGATGGTGAAGTTCATCAAACTTTATTTTGTCATTATTTACTACCAAGTTCTTCTCTTGCTCAACCAATTTTTCAAAAGCTTGAAAGGAAGATAATAGCCGTACGATATTGTCTGAAATATTCAAGCTGTTTCGATCCATTTCTTTTACTTTTGCCAACAATCCATGAACAATCTTTTCTAAATTCCCGGCCTCTTGGCTTGACCTGAGTAATTGTAATGATAAATCCTCATTACTTGACTGAAGAGCATTCCTCTCATCCTCTAGGTTGTCCATGGTAGCCCTCAAACTTCTAAAAATACTGTCTTTTGATTCCAGTTCTTGTTGTAATTCCTCCACTTGAGAGTTAAGACTCCTCATGCTCACCTTATTTTCCTCAAAAGCATCTTTCAGCTGTTTGGCAATAACATCTACATAAAAGAAAGGTTAGGAAACCTGATTCTTAAAACTTATCGTCATTCAAAACAAGAGCTAAGTTATAAGCCAACGCATCAGACAGTGGGACTTCAGTATCCTTAGTAAATTATTATATGACTATCGCCCCATATCATCGAGGTCTCTTATAATGATAAATTTAAAGGCAATTGTACTGCCTAATAAATCATTTTCATTCATAGTTGAGAAAAAAAATATTATTACTATACGAAGTTTGAAAAGAGAATGAGAACAGAAAAAACCCACCTCTTTCCGTCATAAGGTTACAGTTCAAACGGCGTTCCTCTCTTAAGTTTTTCTCTGTTTCTTTTTTTTCGTCCTCAAGTTTCATCATATCTTGTTTCCCTACAAAAACGGAATGAAGAAAACCAAGATACATCGTTGGCAATAGATTGAACATTGCAAATACATTCTTCACTAAAAATCAAGCACAACACAACCCATACAAGAGGGATAAATTTGTAAAAAATATTAGATATAATGGCTTATTTTGGATGAAATGTCACTCGTTACCATTTATAATGATTTTCTCTGCATAATCCAGCTTTTCAGAGAGATTTTTTAGCTGGCAGCTAAGATCATCAAAAGCTTTAGAACTATTTGAAAGCTTCTCTTCGAAAAACTTCTTGTCTTTCTCAGCTGCCAGGAAAAAAGATCCATGATAAAAAGACAAAGCTAAGAACACAGTACATATGATATAAGGAAAATAAAATTCAATGAATTTACCATCCTGAGTAACACCAGCAAGGCGTTGAAGTGTCTCTGTAAGTTGATCGCACAACATCTTCGTTGAAGAAATTTTTGAATCTAAGCCATTCCAGAGTTTTGCATCTTCCTTGTGCTTCACTTTGAGTTTAGCATTTTCATTTATTGCCTCTCGCAATTTCACTTCTAATAAATGTATGTGCTCTGTTGATTTTTTTAGTTTTGAATTCTATAAAAGTCACAAGACAACGTACATCAGTCGGTTAAACAAACATGACGTATGAAATAAGAACGTAAAAGTACTACGTACAGACTATTTCAGAATCCAAGGACAATTGTCAACTTTTAAAGCAAAAAGCAAGAAAGTTGGGGCCTGATTTGGAATCTTAGGGCGTATTCAGGAAGTCAAATGCATTTAGAAGAGGAATAACTGAACACAAAAAATGTAGACAAAGAAAAAAAACTCTTGGAAACTATATTTCGATAGGGGACCAAGTTAAACAATAAATATAAAATACTGTTTATGATGCTACCGAAAAATAATAAATAGAAAGACAGGCAGTTTTGAAATCTAAAAATGACACGATCATAAATAGTAGGCATGAATCTAAATGGATAATAAATAATGAGAAAAATAATTTCGAAAAACAGGGAAATATACTACTATTTTCAAATTAACACAGTATCAGTTCATCAGATAACTAAATTAACGAGCGAGAACCATTCTGGAACAAAATATTGAGGTTTTGAGAGGCAATTATTACGTCTTATGTATAAAAATGAGCATTAAAATATCTATAAAAAAAATTAAAAATCCAAGACACGGGAGCGAAACAAGTGACTGAAAAAGTTGCATACATAGCAATGGAATCCACTGTTAAATCTGAATTTAAGGAGAGACATCACGACAATCTAAGATATGTATAACGAAGATGCTTTACCGCCATTTCAAGATCGGTTTTCACTGAAGCTTGTTCCTTCACCAGCTTTTCTGAAATTGAACAACCGAGACGGCTTAAACGTTAAAAAAGTCTGTCAAAATTAAGACGAGACAACAGAAAGACGATACAGGATCCACTGAAGACACTACCGGCAGTCAACTTTAGATTTGAAAAAGCTCCGGTGGAAACCGAATCTGATGAAAGCCGTGTATTCACCGCCGACACAGTTTTAGTATGCCCAACATTTGACCCTGTGACGGACCTTAGCTGCTCCAAGCCCTTTATTCCCATCAACACAGGCTTCTGCATTACGCCCAAACTATAACAGGAAAGATCCTCCTGATCGTTAGAATGAGGAACTTTGCGCTAGGAAAAAGTAAAAGAAGTCCTCAAAGCAAGCTTCTCCAGACCCTGAATAGCAATGGTCCCCGGCTACAGATCCTGAAAAATGTTAGGGCGTCGCAACCAGAAATCCCGATCGACAAAGTAGCAAACAGTCTTCCCCACCGGACGATCAGACCGATCCGTAGCTCCAACGGAGCGAATCCTCAAAGTCCACGGCTGGCGACCTGCTCCGCACCATGGGAAACTCCCTGCGACCGGAACTTCTCGCAGCAACAGAGACAGGTCGCCCGATCCGAAAACCCCAGGCTGAGCACCAGAATTTCTCGAAGAGGAGTTTCTTGGGAATCCCCCTCTCCGTCACGAGGCTTGGCCCTGCCAGTTCCCCCCTCCCCGTTCTGCGAAGCCGGCAGCTCGAAAATGAAATCGGGCGGGAAGTAGCCCCCGTTTTATACTAATCCCCCGCCCCCACCGGCCAAGGCCTTCCGCGCGGTTTTGGCGGTTAAACCCCTGACGTCAGCAATGCATTCAATACCGATATTTTGACTTATTTGACTTTTCGATACAGAAAGAAATTAGCTGAATGGAGAAAATTTTAAAATCCTATGAATTTATTATAATAATAATTCCCATTAAATAAAAATAAATATATTTATGCAGGCTCTAGAATCAAATATGCCTATTTAATAAATCAAAATAAGCAAAAAGGAGAGAGAAAGTGAAGATATATATATATAGTGGAATATATAGTTATATACAAATTATTTCCTTGGAATGTTAAATCTCTTTGGGTGTTGATTTCTAGGTCTGATTTATAAATAATAAATAAATATTTTTGGTTGCCTTTGGAATCAAATATGCTTATGTAATAAATCAAATGAAATAATATATAGATAAAAATAAAGAAACAAGCGAAATTAGATTTTTGGATCGGTAGAAAGAGTAAAAGGAAAGAGAAGAATTACTAGAGAGAGAGAGAGAGAGAGAGAGAGAGAGTGAGTGATCCATAGTGCAATACATATATGTATATACAAAGTATTTCCTTGTAATGTTAAATCTCTTTGGGTGTTTATTTCTGAGGCTAAAGGGATAGGAGGATCTACATGACAAAAAAAGTATTTTAAATTAGCCTTCCTTGAAATTTTCAATGCATAAATAAATTATTTGAATTGATTTTTTAAAACCTATAAATTAAGTAAACTATAATTCCTAAAAAATAAAAAAATATATTTGTGCATGCTTTAGACTTAAATATGCCTACTTAATAAATCAAAAAAACTAGAGAGAAAAATAGATGATTGGATGATAGGTAGTCTAAAAAAAGAGAAAAATGAAGAGAGAGAGGCATAGAGAGAAATATGTAGTGAAATATACAGATATATATACAAATTACTTCCTTGGAATGTTAATTTTCTATGTATTGATTTCTTGGCCTGAAGGAGGCGGATGAGCATCAAAATGATAACATAGTCTTTTTGAAAATATCTTGTTTGACTTCTTTGGCTCTTTCAATACATAAATAAATTAGCTAAATGGAATCTTTTTTAAAAGCCTATGAACTTATTAAAATAAAATTTTCTATTAAATTAAAATAAATATATTTGTGCATGATTTCAATTAAACTGATGTGATCCTCACATCTCTCAACTTAACACAAAAGGGGTGTCACATAACAAGACAAGAAATAGGAGAGAAAAAAAAGAATCTTCAAGACAATAGAAGCTACAAAACTTAATTAAGAAGATATTAAGTGGAATTAGAATCTCACAATTCAATGAATTTTGTCTAAGGCAATGACCAACATTTAATGAATAGAGGAGAGAGCAAAGGGTGGGCCATGAAGGAACAATCAAGTTGGAGACCTATCCCCTCAAAGGAGTCATTAGAGTTTATTAAATTCTTTGTGGAGAATTTTGTATCTTGTCTTGCCATAGACTTTTCCTTTTCCTTCATATTTCTCTTCTTCCTACATTAGTTTGATTGTGGTCTCGAACTCTATTCTATTTTTGTTCTCATTGAAAAATAAAAGGGTTTATTTTCTTTTTATTTGATTGCCTTCCTCCAATCTCCTTAGAGAAATCCATCAAAATCTCTCAACTTAGGAGTAAAGTTCCATCATTTTGGTATTAGAGTCATAATCCACTCATCATGCCCCCTAAGGTGAATGATTGAGTAAAAAAATTATTAGAGGATCTGATTGTAGATGTAAAGAGATGCTATTTTCTTGATGATGCTTTGATTTTAAATATGCTAATTAAAGATGTTATAAACTATGTAGCCATCATTTAAGGTCAACCCTTTCTTTATATGGGAAAAGAGAATATAGATTTCAAAAATAGAATCATAAATATAAAAAAGATCAGTACCTTTGGAACCACCTTGTGCATATAAATGGGACAATCAGTAAAACATTTAAAGGAGAAAACAAAACCCATGAGGCCATCCTTAGAGCACCTTCTCGAACAAAAATTAAAACCACTTCAAGATTCTTTACAATATACTTTTTATTAAGACAAATAAAAATCTCTAATAATTGTTTCAATATTACTAACTTCCAAACAAGAAAATAAAATTATTGAAATCTTATAATTATATAAAGGAGCAATTGGCTCAATAGTAGCCAATTTTTAAGGAATTAGTTTTGATGCGTGTATGTATTGTACTTTTCTACAAGAAACTGTCTAACACAATTGAGAAATGAAGATGAGGTTAAATCTAAATATGAATAGAGGTTGTTAAGAAAGAGATAATAAAGCAACTAAATGCAAGAATTATTTATCTAATACTTGATAGCCTATGGGTCAGTCCAACGTAAGTATGTTCAAAAAAATCAAACTGGACAATGATGAAAATAGAAAAAGAGATGAATTACAAACTATGCTAACTACTAGATTGAGGGTTTGCATTGATTATAGAAAGCTTAATGTAGGAATAAAAAAGGATCATTCTCATTTTCCATTTCTTATTTTCTATTCTTGAATTAGATCATAGAAATATTAATACGGTAAAAATTTTGTGGCTTGTTATTTATTCATAGTATTCTCAAACATATTTCATTAGTGTCAATCATATTCATCATACATCAAGAATAGTTCTAATGAAAAAATTTAAATCATATGTTTAGATTTTTCTATTACAACTAATCATACCTCATTTTGAATTCTTCATAGAAGAATGTTTTTACTGTAAAAAGATAGTTTATAACTTTTACGAGAATTTCATGATTATATCATTAACAATTACTTTGACTTCTTCCACAGCTGCACACAAATCTATCAAAATCGTAACTAGAGCAACATGAAGAAGGTGATTCATATATAGGTTAGAAATGTTGGAGCCATGAAGACATTATGTTTTAATGATGAAAAAATCACTTAAGATTAATTAAAAATAATCACACTTAACAAATTATGTTTTAACAATACTCATGTATGATTGAATAATAGGTACATCATAAATAAACATGATATCTATTGTGATACAATATGTTATATCTTATGTATGAAACATAAATGTCATGATACTAAATATACAATTGATAAACTAATCAATAGATGAATATCTTGTGATGTAAAACCAAGTGTTTGAATTATAATATCATGAGAAACATATCATATTAACGAGTTTAGGTATAATAAAATATGAGTATGAAAGCTTATTCAAGTATCTAAATTCTCATAGTTTTACTTTATAACTATTTGATGATTTAAACACTGATTTAGTCAAATTATCAGTTGAATTTTGAAGTCATCAAAAATGATTTTTTAAATATACATTGAATTTATGTTGAAAATCATATAAGTCAATATCGACATAGAAGTTATGGTTTAAAACATTAATATTGAAGTCACTATGTATACTTGTATCTCATATTTTGTTTGGCTAAATTTGGATTTGATTCATATAAGAAATTATTACTTTTGTAAGATGTCTTATCAAGTTTACAATATAACTTATTGGATTCATATCCGATTTTAGTGAATTGACCATTATCGAATATGAATGTTAAGTCATAAAAGATTTACATGCTAGTTTTATTATAAGATATATGAAATAATTGAAGGATATATTGTAGAGGATTCATATAAACTTTGAATTTTTTATATAAATCTAGTTGTTAGATATATGAGAAAATCTATAAATAATTTTCACCTAATTCATCTATAAATATCATTGATCTCCAGCAAAAAAGTTTAATCCTCAATCACTATATTTATTCTTCTACACATTTTTCATCTATTCTTGTGATCTTTGTGCAGTGCATTCAAGAGGAGAGAGAGAGAGAGATGATTCATCAATTGGTTGTGTATTGATTGAAGAAGGATTATTCTTGAGTGAAGCATCCAAAATATTTTACTATCCTCAAGAATTATTTAATGATAACCTTTTAAGCTTGTGTACCACCGGACAACAATAACAAGAAGACAAAGAATCTACCTACAAAACATTTATCTTTTACTACTACAATAGTCTTAAGCATTCAAATATTATATGTTAGACATATCCATGCTGATTAAGCTTTATATTTGTAGGTTATATATAGTGATCATTTATATAATTACTTTGGAGAGTTTTCCCATAAAAACAACGGTGTATGTCTCATAGAGATGTGAATCTAAAATGAGATTTATGAGTGAAATATTGGAGAAGTTGAGCCCGTGAAATCAAGAATTATTTTATCTGAATGATTTAATAGTGAAACCTAAGGACATATAATGTCCTTAAAAAGCAAATGTAGGTTAGTGCCAAATTACTATAAATCATAGTGTTCATAATCACAAATAATAAAGAGCAATCAAATAAAGGAGAATGAGTTCATGAAGAGTAGTACTTCAAAGAAATAAAAAGGAGATCAATTTAGTGTCCCTTTTTTGATCCTCGCTAGCTTAAAACCTAACAAAAGAGTGTTCGATCTATTAGAAAAATGAGTTAGAATCCTTATTATTGGTTGAGCTATCTCAACTTTTTGACATCCTAATAAGAATATAGAAAGATATTTGTATGAATTCCATTGAGTTGTCAAAATTTGGTAGATTCAATGTGCTCTTAGTTATTGTTAATTGTCTTATCATGTATGTCTATTCCTCCAACTCATACATTCTTTTTTACCTCAAATGTTCCATATCTCTTTCTTATGAATGTCATTTGTCTCCAAAATTTTCATGCTATCTCTCCTCACTAATAAATATAATAACTTCATGAGTTTTTTCTAGTATGAATTGTTCAAATGCCAAGGGTCTAACTCTTTAGTGTGTTCCAACATTAAATCAATAGTCAAATTGTGGTGCTTTGTTGGCAATAGACTTGACCAATAAAGCAAATGACTTAGTTAAGTAGTTAGTGATTCCCACCTTTGCAAGCATCCATCTAAACTTTCATACTTTTTAAATGTGGCATGTCATCCAGGGTTCTCTACCAAGTCACCCTCTCCACTTACAATTAGATGCATATACCAATTATATAATAACCAAAGTACATTTTTCAACTTTGACATAGACTAAAGATCCTAATTTAGTGTGCTAGATTACCAACTTTAAAGCCATATGAAAAGACGCAAAGGATACCCAACAACTTTTTTTTTATGATAGCATGGTTATCCTAGGATAATATATTTATATGATATTTGCATCTATCAACTCAACACAAAAGGCCCATCACATAGTAAATTAAGGCAAAAATAAAGAAAATGAAGTTTTCAAAATAAGGAAAACCATATAGCCTAATTTATATGTCATTATACAAGAATTAATGGTCGTAATTTAGATAATTATGTCAAAGGTAATTACAACACTTTGTATATAGAGGACAAATCAAGGGTGATGAAAATGAAGAAATAATTTACTTGGAGGTCGATCCGCTCAAAGCAATCACTAAAGTCCATTGAATTCTCTACAAAGAATTATGAATCTTCTATTATTGGAGTCTTTTCATTTTCCATCATCATCACCTTCTTTTTATTGCAATTAGTTGGATTGTGGTCTTGAGCTTTGCTTTCTATTTTGTGTGTTGTTCTTAAACAAAAGTTTTTTTTTATTTTCATTTGTGGCCTTCTCTCGATCTCCTTACAATAATCACTGCAATTTTCTCTGTTAAGGAACATGGGTTCCATCACAAACATGCCTACCTTAATAAATCTAAATAAGTGAAAATAAATGACTATTTAGGTAGGTAGGGTAAAAGGAGAAAGAAAAATAGAGAGTGAGAGACCTATCTATAGTGAAAAATTTATATAGATATATACAAATTATCTTGTGGAAATGTTAAATATCTATGTGTGTTGATTTATGGGCTGAAGGAGGGTGTAGATGACAATAAAATATTTTTAAAAACCTTTTTTGGACTTATTTTACTCTTTCAATACATAAGTAAAATATTTTAATGAAATATCTTCAAATTTTTTATGAATTAATTACTAAAAATAATTCCCTTAAAATTAAAATAAATAATTTTTTGATGCTTATCAAACATGCCTACTTAACAAATAAAATAAGCGCGAATAGAGAGAGAGAGAGAGAGAGAGAAGGGGGAGGGAGAGAGGGAGAGAGAGGGGGGAGGGAGAGGGGGAGGGGGAGCGAGAGAGAGAGAGAGAGAGAGAGAGGGGAGGGGCGGAGGGAGAGAGAGAGGGGGAGGGAGAGAGAGAGAGAGAAGGGGGAGGGAGAGAGGGAGAGAGAGGGGGAGGGAGAGGGGGAGGGGGGAGCGAGAGAGAGAGAGAGAGAGAGAGAGAGAGAGAGAGGGAGGGACGGAGGGAGAGAGAGAGGGGGAGGGAGAGAGAGAGAGAGAAGGGGGAGGGAGAGAGGGAGAGAGAGGGGGAGGGAGAGGGGGAGAGAGATAGGGAGGGGGAGGGAGAGAGAGAGGGGGAGAGAGAGAGAGAGAGAGGGGGGAGAGAGAGAGGGGGAGGGAGAGAGAGAGAGAGAGAGAGAGAGAGAGGGAGGGAGGGAGGGAGGGAGGGAGGGAGGGAGAGAGGGAGAGAGGGAGAGAGAGAGAGAGATAGATAGAGAGAGAGAGAGAGAGAGAGAGAGAGAGAGAGGGAGACAAGGGGAGAGAGGGGGAGAGAGAGAGAGAGAGAGAGAGAGAGAGAGAGAGAGAGAGGGAGGGAGGGAGGGAGGGAGGGAGGGAGGGAGAGAGGGAGAGAGGGAGAGAGAGAGAGATAGATAGAGAGAGAGAGAGAGAGAGAGAGAGAGAGAGAGAGAGAGAGAGAGAGAGAGAGAGAGAGAGAGAGAGAGAGAGAGAGAGAGAGAGAGAGAGAGAGAGAGAGAGAGAGAGAGAGAGAGAGAGAGAGAGAGAGAGAGAGAGAGAGAGAGAGAGAGAGAGAGAGAGAGAGAGAGAGAGAGAGAGAGAGAGAGAGAGAGAGAGAGAGAGAGAGAGAGAGAGAGAGAGAGAGAGAGAGAGAGAGAGAGAGAGAGAGAGAGAGAGAGAGGGAGAGAGAGAGAGAGATAGATAGAGAGAGAGAGAGAGAGAGAGAGAGAGAGAGAGAGAGAGAGAGACAGAGACAGAGACAGAGAGAGACAGAGACAGAGAGAGACAGAGAGAGACAGAGAGAGACAGAGAGTGGAATATACACAAATTATCTCGGTGGAATGTTAAACCTCTTGGGTGTTGATTTCTAGGGCTGGAGGAGGATCTACATGATGGCGAAGTCTGGGTCGGAGGCGGGGAGGGGGCCCTTGGTGACGTGCTGCTGTAGGACGAGGACTGAGGCGGAGGCGGAGGCATCGGAGGAGGAGAGGATGTCCCCTATGGGCCCGAGCTCCGGGCACTCCTCCCAGTCGCTCATCCCCGACGTCATGGCGGCGCTCCGGATACCGCCCCTCCCCACCACGAACAGGTCGTACAGCGGCTCCATCGCCCGCAGCGCTGCCACCGTTTCCGCCCCATTCGCCACGTACTTCTCTACGTACGCCACCCCGCCGCCTCGGCCGGCGACGTGCCGCTGGTAGAACTCCGCGAAGCACGCGTCGTCCACCCGCATCTCCGCCTCCTGCCCTCCGCCGCCGCCTCCGCCGGCGTCGTGAAGGAACCTGATTGCGGTGACCTGCACTCCCGGGTGCTGCGCCATCCTGCCGGCGTAGAACAGTGCCTCCCGGTCGTCGCTCCCGCCGACGAATATCACGGCGACGTGCCTCGTCGCGTACGATGCCGACGCTCCCTGCGTCCTCCCCAGCCCCCTGTCCACCAGTATCCCCACCGTGCATGGGGCATTCTTCATCACCTAGAGAGAGAAAGAGAAAGATCCAAGAGAAACTCATAAGCTAATCATCTCCCCATTGACTTTGCCAGGATAGATATAGATAGATATGTGTACCTTCTCGTTGACTTGGCGGAAGCCGGGGTGGCCGGGGTCCATGCTGCCGTCGAGGCGCTGTCGGCGGTGGAAGGGGAGGACGATGAGGACGGCGAGGGTGTCCTCAGCGCTGTTGCAAATGTCGACGTGCATGTCGGAGAAATGGGAGACGGTGAGGAGGCGACGCACGGTGAGGCCGCCGTCGCCGGCGTAGGCCTCGAGGGCCCGCGTGGTGGTGGCGCTTGCCTCCTTGATGGCCTCGTCATTGACGGTGACGGCGTCGAGGGCTCCCTGATGGCCCTGCACCAGCGCCGCCCCCGCCCTCTCTGTGAGCTCCACCAGATCCATGGCGTAGACGGCGAGAGGGCCCTGCGACTCCCCCCCTCTGGAGGCCTCGATGAGGGAGATCATGGCGGGCACGTTGTGGGGGCCGTGGATGCCCACCACCATGCGCAGCTCCGCCGCCGGGTCGTGCCACTGCAGCGCCATCCGGCGGCCCCGCCCCTTTCTCCTCGCCCGCCACACGATCGCCGCCACCACCAGCGGGATGAAGACAATGGTGCTAATGACCAGCAGCAGCATCACCAGAGCGGCGTGCTCATCGATCACCTTCTTCTCCCTGGCGAGGACGGTGCAGAAGATGTGGAGGTGGCCCTTGACGTTGAGGAGGAGGCCGAGGGCGAGGGCCTCTGGGAGGCCGAAGCCGTAGCGGAGGGCGGAGACGAGCGTGCCGAGGACCTTGCCGGTGGTGGAGACGGCGAAGAGGGAGGCGAGCATGGAGAAGGAGGAGGCCCAGGTCCAGCGGGTGTGGTCGCCGGCGAGGCCGACGGAGACGCCGCTCCAGGCGCGGAGGTCGGTGTCGAGGCCGACGGAGCAGAAGTAGAGGGGGAGTCCCACGGTGGTGAGGTAGAAGTTGAAGTTCCTGATGAGGGTGGTGGAGAGCCGGCCTTCTCTCGGCAGGAAAAGTCCCACCACGAAGGCGGTGGCGGAGAGATCGAAGAAGAGGCGGCTGAAGAGGAAGCAGAGCCCCCCGATGAAGAGCAGCGACAGGCTCAGGTCGAGTCCCTTCATCCTCCTCCCCTCGGGGTTCCTCTCGTTGACCCACCGCATGAGCGGCGGCGCCAGCTTGAGGACCAGGCACGCCTGAACGGCGAGCCCGACGGCGGCGAACAGAGCCCGAGCCACCGCCCACTCGAGTTCCCGGGTGGCCATCGCCAAGTGCACTTTCTTCTCGTCCTGTACGCCGCCGCCGTAGGAGGCGGCGGAGAGGGAGCAGAGGAGGAGGGTGGTGACCATGTCGTTCTGGATGCCGGCGTTGACCGTGAGCCGCCCGATGTCAGACTTGCCGATCTTGAGCTCGGTGGTGAGGCGGGTCAGGACGCTGGAGGAGGTGTTGGCCAGCAGCAGCGCCATGATGAGGGCGGCGGGCCCGCTCTCGAGCCGAACCATGGAGAGCAGCTCCCTGTGGAAGAGTGGGTGGAGCAGGGCGAGGAAGAAGACGACCCCCACGGCGGTGCCGGCGTAGGCGACGATGGCATCGCGCCCCGGCCGGCGGAGGATCTTGCCGGCGTCCATCTCCAGCCCGGTGGCGAACATGTAGGACGTTATGGTTATCTGGGCGAGGATCTGAAGACCGCTCCGCTCCGGGCTGTCGACGGTCGTCCCCAGGATATTCAAGTTCCCCACGACCAGGCCCACCTGCGCCGCCGCGGATAAGTGAGCGTCGCCTCAGCGGAGAGGAATATGAGGAAGAGGAGGAAGAAGAAGACGAAGAAGAAGAACGCACGATGAACTCGGAGACGATCCGCGGCTGCCGGAGGCGCCGAAGGGCCAGGTGGAGGAATCTGGAGGCGAGGATGAGGGAGAGCATTATGGATGCGAAGGCGGTGTACTTCATCGTCCTGATAGAGCTCCGCAGCCAGCACTGCTCACTGTGGCTCCTCCTGTCGATCGTCTCATCCATCTCTCCCGCCTCTGCAACTCCTCCACCTTCCGGATCCGAGCTGCGACTCCTCCGCCGGCTGAAGACGAGAATGAGGGGGAGGGGAGGGAGGAGGAGAAGAATAAGAAGCAGCAGCAGAGGTTGTCAGTTGGGTTTCCCGCTGGCGTGCCAGCGACGGGACGGGGAAGGGGGAGGCCGTCGCTGGGTGTTGCCACCGCCGACCTGCAGAAAAATCCAGCCTTTTCCACCACCGGCGCCGCCGTAACCGCCGGCGGGCATCCGGACAGGATCCATCGCACCCGGTTGGGCTGCGGTGGCTCCTTCTGTAGCCATGCCAGAGTCATGAAACAAGGCCTATTTATAGAATCTCTCCGCATGTCCACGACTCGGACGACCGCAAATGGAAACACCAGCTCACACCGAGGTCAGGAGCCTTGGAATAAACGGAGGGAGGTCAACTCGGCCGCGGAATAGAAGAGGAAATCGAAAAAATGTTCGAAAAAAGCTAGCTGTAAATAGGTGTTGACCAACACAACAAGGTGGCTGTGTGGTGGATACGATCATATCTGCTTCTTGGTGCTTTCTCGCTGGGTTGTGAAGAAATTAAAAAAAGTCAAACAGGAAAATCTGTTGAAATTCCTCAAAAAGACGATAACAGGTCATTTTTAATATGTTTTTAATCATGATAACTACAAGAAAGTTTCCCAAAAGGGGTAGCTTCATTGGGAACCTGATATCCTCCCTCTTCCATGACGCACCCCATATAGCAGCAGTAGCCACCTCCTAGATTGACTGGGAATCGTTCGTTTTCCCCACATGTAGTAATAACAACTATCCCGATTTGACCTCCATCTTCTTCCTCAGGGTTAATAGTTTCTCAATTAAGACCCCTGCAAAGTCAAACTTGTAGTGACTTTCAACAAAATTGTTCAAATCTCTCTAGTTAGATATATTTTGAGATTTGAATAAAAAATCATGTTGTCCTAATACGACCAACTTTGCAGGTATTTTCTGTGGCATAGTTTTTTTGACATGGACTAGTCAAACTTCCATTGACTTTCTACATATTTGGTCAACTCTCGATATATATATATATATTTTACACAGATTTACGTTTTTAATAACAAATTCCAACTGGTATAACATTTGATACCGTAAGTATTCTGTGGCATGGTTTTTTTTGACTTGGATTACTCAAACTTGCATTGACTTTCTACAAACTTGGTCAAATCTCGCTAATAGCTATTTTTTGAGATTTTAATAAAAAAATTCCCATTATTATAACATTGGACGCTCGCAAGCATTTTATGTGGCATAATTTTTTTAAAACATGGAAAAGTGCTCTAAATATATGGTTCGATGAGAATTAAATAAGTTATACATTATTTTTGGAATTTAATTTTTTATAAAGTATGTGAAGTAAAATGGGCCGGGAGAAGAGAAGCCTTCAGAAAGAGTCTTATTCTTATTGGGCCGATTTGGACGGGGCTCCGGGGCCCGGGTGCGCTGGAAATGGAGGCGGCGATTATCCTGGGCGAAAGGGCGACGAATCTATAAATGCGGCGGCCCCTTGCGCCGACGGCGTCTTCATCCTCTCCACGCCGGGTTCTCCATCTTCGACCGTCCTCCCCTTTTGGGGATCATCCGTCGGCGTTCGAGGAAACCCTAACCCTAGAGGGCGGGCGCGTTGTCTCCCTCGTTCCGTCTCCGCGGCAGCCGAGGCCGCGTCTGCGGGAGGCGAGGGGATCGGTTCCGTCCATCCTCTGGTCTCTGTCGATCTCGAGGCGGCGGGCGGGTTCTCTGTCTGTATCTGATCTTGCTTCGATTCGAGCGGGGATCGCCCGCCCTTGGGGGGCCCTGTTGCGGCAGTCGTTCTTGGATGTCTGTGCGACGCGTGGAGCGGATCGGGTTTCATTTTTCAGGCTGTTGGATCAGCTGATTGTCTCGGGGATCTCTCGTTTTTGCGTACGCGTCGACGGGGGTTCAGGACCGGTCTGACGCGATTTTTTTCGAGCTCGTGGTGCTGTTATCTGAGGTGCGGCTGTGGAATCTGTTTGGTTCCCTTCGATAATCAGCCGTCGCCAGGGCTTGTCTTCCTGAACGCGATAATAGATCCACGGTGAAGTTCGTCCATCAGCTGGGTGGTTCGTGTTTACTGTTGCGGTGGTTGCGGAGGATGCGGATGTCTGTGTGGTGATTGATCCGGCGGTCGTTGAATCCGTCCCACGGCAAGGCGCTTTGTATCTACTGATAGGACGAAATTTCTTGTACTTCAATTGTCATAGCCTGGTTGAGGCCCGTTTGACCTTTTTTGGGCTTCAATTTTGGTCTGCTCGTAGTTTAGGGTATCTGTCATAAAAAAGAAATATGGCCGTGTACTACAAGTTCAAAAGTGCTAAGGATTTTGATTCTATACCCATTGATGGGCATTTTATATCCGTTGCTAATCTCAAAGAGCGAATTTTCGAGGTCAAACATTTGGGCAGAGGTACTGATTTTGACCTCATGGTCTCCAATGCGCAGACTAACGAAGGTTCGTTCTTATCTAGCTCTAATTTGCATTCTAATTAGCATGGCATGGAGGGAGTGGGGCGAAGTTAAAAAGAAATCTTGATGCTTGATTTCCTTTTTCATATGGGTTTGTTGTAAATGTCATCCAACTTCTGAAAGTCCCAGATTCGTCAGGACTGTCGATTCTGACGACGAGGTACATCATGGGTCTCCGAGAATAATCAAGATAACGAGGTGGGTGTGGTGTTTGCTAGGACAGCCGAAGAACGTGTGTGAAAACACTATGGGATGGGCTCATTCATTCTACATTTGTCAGTGCAGGTTGGACAGGTCTCCCTCCAATTTTTATAGATTTTCTACTGTCTTTTTCGGTTTCAGAGTATGTGGATGAAGCGATGTTGATACCTAAAAATACATCTGTGCTGATACGTCGAGTTCCTGGACGTCCTCGGAAGACAATTGTTGCTGCACCAGACGAGTACTGTCTCGTACTTCAAATCTTGTTTGTCTTCTTTCTTCTGGCTCTACTGCCCAATTGGGCTTCAAAGACGGCGTTTGTAATAAGTTCCTTAATCTATGGGGCAGTGTTTGAGTATGCACTGTCTGTTTGACTTTGATATCCTCGTTCTTTCATTTGATGGATGTCTAACATCCTTTTATGGGAGAATTCCTGATAGTAGTCGAGTGATCTGCATGATAACGTAATCTGAAGTGCGCTGTTATTCCTGTGCAGGCCGAAAATTGAGGGTGATAAGTTAGTTGATGTTCCACAATCCAAAAGTAGCATGTCCATTGCTGATACGTCTGCTATGAGAATTGTAAGCCAATTTTTAGCCACATAATTTTAAGGCAGCGCTTCTACATTAGCTGCCTATGGTTACATGTATTGTGAAAAATTCAGTAGGACCATAGATAATCTAGAAAAATCACTATTGGATGGGCTTGAGTTGGTAGCTGATGTTTTTATTGGGTCTGCAGCCTGAAGAACCTGAGTGGGATGAATTTGGGAATGATTTGTATGATATCCCTGAAGCTCTACCGGTTCAAAGTAGTAATCAAGTAGTGAATATTTCTCCCCCCAATATAGTTGACGAGGAGAACAAAATTAAAGCATTCGTTGATACAAGTGCCCTTGATTGGCAACGGTGAGATATCTCTTCCCCCATTTTGCCTGAAACCACTGATATTCTGTCCGTAATTTCCATATTTGATTGGCTCAATTTGCTTTTTTCAGGCAAATACAAGAGAATGTTGGGTCTGGAAGAGGATTTGGGCGTGGAATGGGTGGAAGAATGATGGGTGGCCGGGGAATGGGTATGACTGGACATCTTTGATATGTATTGTTATTTTTATTACCTCGACATTCTTTTCTTCTGTTCAAGCGCCGTACATATCTTGTTGTATGTGTGCATGCATTTTATCATAAAAGGATGCTGCTATTCATCTACTGCTCTAAGATACGATCTTTAACTTCTATAATGTACAACAAGTCCGTTGTTATTTCCTTTGTCAGTTGAACTACTATCTAGTATGTTGGGATCAAGTCGACATGCAAAGTTAAAATGACAGAGGTCTCTGATGTATATCTGGAGAAACAAATGGGTTAAAGTGACTGAAGTGTGTCTTGCTCTGGGAGAAAAAAGAAACGACAATTCCTGTCAGCTCGCTTTTCATCGATTTTGGTTTATCTGCATATTTTCTAGTGATTGTGTGCATTTTTTCTTTTGGCAGAAAGAATCCGAATAAAATTTAATGACGAGGAGAGTTTTACATGATAGAACAAGTGCTTTAATATTTATACAATTTGGTTTACCGATGGTTTTGTCCGATGAAGGAAATCCAAAGAGCTGAGTAAGCCCACCACTCCTTCACAGCCTTGTAGGAGTGGGGGAACCTTTGTCAGATTTAAAATTTTCCTAGATTAATTGTTCAAACCCAGGTGACCGCATTAGATCATTTCTCACTGGATGATAGTAGCATTTCGTGAATTTAAAAGTTGGTCTTGAGATTTCTGGCAATGATGTTGGTCTCCAGTGCCCGATTCTTCTTCTTCGCAAAATATCTCATTTATAAACTGTGTGACTTTATACAATATGCTTGACGGTCGTTTTCCTTGAAGTACATGGGAGTGGTCGGTGTTCACCATGAAATACTGCTTTCAGATGAAGGCATTGACTCATAGGGCATACGGTTTTTGACAGTCACAGTGGTATTGAAATTAGTTCTGCTGTCAAAATAATAGAAATAATGCCAGCTTCTGTGCCATAAATGTATCTCTGCTACTCAATTTAATAGCTTTTTCTTTCCTCTGCTTGGAGCCATTTCATATAGAATTCATCATTAGTTTCCTTGAGTATACTTATCGTTCCTTATCTTCTGTTTGCTGCCGTCAATTCTTCTGTTTTTTTTTTCTGAGACACCACAATTTTATTAAATCTGGTTTGATCCTTTGTTCATGCCCCATTGTTCTATTCCTATTTTTTGATACGTTGCCTTGCTTCTTGACCAAAGGTCGTGGTGGCGGTGCTGGTGGTGGTATGATAAGGAAGACGCCACCCCAAGGCTATGTCTGCCATCGATGCAATATCCCTGGTACGTAGGTCTCTGATGCCTTACTTTCTTCATGATGGATGGTTTCTTACGATGTCTTTTCATCACTTGGTAGGGCATTTTATTCAGCACTGCCCCACAAATGGTGATCCCAACTACGACATAAAAAGAGTCAAGCCCCCGACGGGTATTCCCAAGTCAATGCTAATAGCTACTCCTGATGGTTCTTATGCATTGCCAAGTGGCGCTGTTGCTGTTATGAAGCCCAATGAGTGAGAAGGCTCCTCTCAACTTTAAAAACGCCCACGCCCCTTTGTATTGCCGCTGCCTCTTGAAGACCGTTTGGCTTCACTGACTCTGTTGACCTGCTCTAAATGCAGGGCGGCATTTGAGAAGGAAATCGAAGGTCTGCCTTCAGCACGTTCCGTCACTGATTTCCCACCTGAACTGCGTTGCCCGCTTTGCAAAGACGTGATGAAAGATGCCGTTCTCACGAGCAAGTGCTGTTTCAGCAGTTTTTGTGACAAATGTGAGCAATCATCTCTCTTATTCTGCGTCGTTTATCCCAGTGGGTCTGGGTCTGTTCTAGGCAGTGGCTGACCAATTTCATCTCTACTCCTGTTTGACTTCCATGTCTCTAATCCTGTTTTTCAAAATAGACGCTGTATTTTTTGTTAGAAAAAAAGATGCATTTCAAAGGGTGCTCTTCTTCCCTGCCTGTTTGCACACTCTTCGCTTCATAATGTGTTCCATCCATCTTTCTCTTCATTTCTCGTGCCGCGCTATTTTTATTTTTATTTTTTGTAATAATTTTCTGGTTCGCTGTGTGGCCGTCCATCATCAGGCATCAGGGACTACATAATTTCAAGGTCAATGTGCGTGTGTGGAGCGACGAACATACTTGCAGACGACCTTGTTCCGAATAAAACGGTGAGGGTGACCATCAACCACATGTTGGAATCGACAACGAGCAGCGCAGACAATGCTGGAAGCCTGCAGCAGGTGCAAGGTATCTATCATAGTTAATCTCCCACCTGTTCTTGTGCAGCCTTGTAAGAAAGAATGAAGCCCGGTGATCGCATAAGATTATGCTTTTTAGTTTATTTTTATTTTATTTTTTTTGATTCAGATATGGAATCTGCTCGTCCTGGGCAAATGAAGGCGCCATCGCCTACCCAGTCAGCTACCAGTAAAGAAGGGAGCAAGGCTCTTCTGGGGAAGGAGCAGGCCGAAACTGGAGAAGCCAGTGGGCATGAGAATGAGGGCACAGGCGCCGGCCTGGCGGGGCAATCGCTGGAGAACAGGGCTCTGAAGAATGTGGGGTCCGAGGCAGCTGCCCCAGAATCCGCGAGTGCAAAGGAGCCGACGTCCCAAGAGAGTGGCGCCGCCGGCGTCCCCGAAGAAGAGGCCCCGGAGAGAATAATGTCCTCTGAGCAAGGTAGTGACAGGGGTTGACTTTTCGACTCTCCCTGGTTCTTCATCCGGCACCCACCTTGTAATTAGTTAGTTATTTATTTATTTACTTGACTCTTGCAGGCAAGAAGAAGAAGAAGAAAAAGGCGCGGGTGCCCGGCGCAGGTCAGTGGCCGGAGACCCCCTTTAATTCCCTGCCCACTGCTGGGAATCGGTTGACTTTTTCCATGCCTCATCCTCTTTCCTCCCTCAATGTGATGGATTCTGCAGGCGATATGCAGTGGAGGGCGTATCCTGATGTGGGGGCGGCGGAGAACTTTGGGGGGATGCCGATGGGGCCCTACAATCCGGTGTTTCCGGGGGGCATGCCGTGGGGGATGGACGGGTACTTGGGTCCCCTGCACGGCGGCGCCATGCCCTTGATGGGCTACATGCCCGGCCCCTTCGACGTCCCTTACGGCGCCATGATGCCGCCGCAGGACCCCTACGCCGCCGCCGCCGCCGCCGCCGCCGCCGCTCAAGGGTTTATGATGCCCGTCCTCCCTCAGATGTGTGTTTCCTCGACTCTCTTCTGCTCTTCTTCCTGTCCTTCTTCCTCTTCTTCTGCTAGCGGCGCTGGTACTAGTGCTGCTACTGCTGGTTGGGATTGCTGACGAGAAGAGGAGGTGTCTTCTTGGACGGACGCAGGGATCTGTCGGAGCTGAGCATGGCCGGGGCGGCCCCCAGCCTGCCTCCGCCTGGGATGAGCCGGGAGGAGGTGGACGCGAGGAAGGCGGCCGAGTTCCGGAGGCGGCGGAGCGAGGCCGACCGGCGGAGCGAGGCCGACCGGCGGAGCGTGACCGCCGGAGCTCAATTCAATTCCGTTCCATTCTATTCAATTCAGCTCCCCTCCTCCTCCTCCTCCTCCTCCTCCTCCTCGTCGGCTCTGCTCCCTCGGGAGGGAGGGACGGACCCCTTGGTCTAGCTCTGTCAGAAACAGAGGATCATCCGTCGGTTGTGGGTGGCGCAGGGGACGTTCGAGGGACAGGGAGAGGGACAAGGACGCCCGCCGCGACGCCGACGTCTCCCCCACAAGATCCAGACCTGTACGTGCCTGCTTCTCTCTCTCTCTCTCGTCTCAGCCCGCTCCCCCCACATCCCAAGTCCCTTCTCCCAGCCTCCTCCCACCGCCCCCCGCCTTGTTTCCTTCCCCATGCGCTCGGTCGGCTCGCCCAGGAACTCGAGGGTTTCTGCGTGGCGTGTGGTGGGGGCAGAGTGGCTGAAGGACTCGTGGAGAGCGATAAATGGGGCCCACTGACTGATGGTCGCGTCTCTCTTGTGCGTTTCTTCCCTTGTCTTTTTTTCGGGTTTCCCCGTGCAGCGATCGGAGGCCGTGGACCGGGGGAAGGCGGCGGCCCGGGCGCCGAGCCAGGACCGGCCCGACAGGACGTCGGCCAGAACCAGCAGCGCTGGCCGTGGCCCCAGCGCCGAGCGGTCCTCGACCAGGACGGCGAGCGGCGGGGACAAGTCCAAGACCGCCAGGACGGCGAGCGGCGGCGACAGGCCCAAGACCTCCCGGACGAGCAGTGGCGGCGAGAAGACCAAGAAGAGCAGGACGAGCAGTAGCGGCGGTGCTGTCGAGCGCGGCGGCGAGAAGACCAGGAGCCGGACCGACGGCAAAGAAAAGGCGGAGAAGAGCCGCGAGGACCACCAGCGGCAGTCGCCGTCGCGCCGCTCCTCCAGGAAGAAGGCAGATGATGATGATGATCGCCAACAGAGAGAGAGAGAGGGAGATGGGGTCCCTCTCCCTCTCCCTCTCCCTCCGCCCCCGCCGCCCCCGCCGCTGCCGGCGACGGCGACGGCGGGAGGTGACCGGAAGCACAAGGGCAGCGTGTTCTCGCGCATCAGCTTCCCGGAGTTGTCGGAAGGAACCGGCGGCGGCGGCGGTGGCGGCAGCAGCAGCAGCAGCAGCAGCAAGAAGAAGAGGAGGACCCCGGAGGAGGCGGCGCCTCCTCCTCCCCCGCCCAACGGGGTGAAGGAGCAGGACGGCCACCGCAAGCCGCCATCCAAGGGCTCCTCCTCGTCCACCGCGGTGGCGGCGGCCACCTCCGGCCGGCGGGGGGGCGGCGGGAGTGCTGCTGCTGCGTCGGAAGAGCAGGCCGCTGAGTCGGACGAGGACTACCACTTCAAGAGGAGGCCGGCCGCTGCCCGCCACGAGGACGAGGATGCCCTCGAGCGGGTGGGGCCCACCTCCTCCAAGGCTTCCAGGGACCGCGACCGCGACCGCGACCGCAACCGCGATCGTGACCGTTCGAGAGACCACGACCACCATCGCGCCGCCAAGCGCCGATAGGCTTTTACGACGATAAAAGCTCTCCTGACTCCCCTCTCTCTCCGTCGAGAGGGACGAGAGAGAGAGAGAGAGAGAGAGAGAAAGAAGAGAGAGAGAGAGGGAGAGAGAGAGAAGGGGAGATGGGCACGTGTCCTTTGGCTTGCGTCATGCAGCTGCAGTAGACGCGGGGGATGCGCCCAACATCTGCCCATCTTTTTTTTTATGTAGATGGCGGGAGCGCATGTCGCATGATATGCTTTTTTCCCTTCATACCGACACGTTTTTATTGCCCACAAACACGTCGTCTTTTTTACTTAAAAACTCTCCTTTGTTTTAAATTGTGCAATCATACTACTTGTGTGGTGATATGAGATGGCCCTTCACGGTGACGTCATCTTAGGCTCTCACTTGCATCATCCGTTGACTGGAGCGGATGAATGTTGACCGTTTTTGAGGCTGCGAGAGAGGGATTTCTCTGGATAATTCTAGACTTTTCTTTTGGTTAAAAAAATATATATATAGGGTGTCGGTCTTCAAATTAATAAATATATTTATTTATATATGAAGTAAAGATGTCTGATGCTGGCTTATCGGTATAGTTTTGGAACTGAAAAGGGGATCCGAAAGGAGAGCTGATAACGGGGACTTTTCCCGCCCTCTTCTGACCCCTCTCCTGTTGAAATCGGGGAGGAAGAGGAGGGGGGGGGGGTGGCGAGGGAGGGAGGGAGGGGAAGCCCGCAGGAGGGACAGGAGCATGAAGGGCAAGGACGAGGGGCCAGCCGTAGGGCCCCCGAGGCTGCTGGCGGCGGTGCGCTGCGCGAGGGCCGCACTGCTGCTCTCCTCTCTCAAGTCCGCATCTCCCCGATCCGTCTCTGTCGCCGCTGCGCTGGAGGTCCGTGGACAATCGTACTTTAAATCAGGAGTTGTGTTAGTTGTTGCGCAAGCACGGGGACGAGGACGAGAGGACGACCTATACTCTCTCTCTCTCTCTCTCTTTTTCTGGTTGATTTATTGGTCTTGATGATCCCGTTTTTGTCCGTATTTCTGGAGCTGGGGGAGTCATAAGCCCTGGATTTCATTTTTACTGCGTTTTTTTGGTGTTTATGAATCGAGAATTTTAATGAAATCTAGGAGCAGAGGAGAACGAGGGAGCTGGGGAGGGCAGTCGAGGTGGCGGAGGCGAACCTGAGGGCGGTAGAGTCCGGGGTGGTTCGACGGCGACAGGAGTTCCGACTCGGCCTGGTTGTGCTGGCTCTGCAGGCCCTCTTGGTTTTTGTGATCCCCGTGGTGTTCTTCAGAATTTTAACCACCACCTGCCCGTGTTCTTCTAACGTCTACTATCACTAGAGCCGAGGGAGACGCACGCTTTACTCTGTTACCTTTCAGGGCGGGGAACACCTTCTGGCTCAATCTTCTCAGGCAGTGATGCGCTAAGGATTGGATGAAGGCAGCTCTCAATTCATCCTGTTAATTAGCTGATCTGTGGCCAGAAGTGTAGGACGGCATGCAGCTGATTTTTTTTTTTTGACGTTGTCTTTCCTCATTGTTCGTAATTTTAGTCATCTGCATTTTTTTTTGTTCTCCTGTTAAACTAACAATCAGCAGAACAGAATACTGTCGATGGTGATGGCAGTGGCGATGACAGTGTAGTTAGTGATCATCAATGTGTCCTTATCCTATCTCCACTTATTCTGATATCGTTATCTTATTTTTTGTAACTACAAAAGAGCTATGCCTTTTGTTTCAACTCCTTGTAGAATCACACCATCGATTCTTTGATGAATTCCCGAGTTCATCTTTAACATAATTGCATAGGGGGTCATCCTCTATTGAGTGCCCTTCTACACATTTCTTTTCAAGTATGCTCTAGTTCATCGTCACTGTACTCATCAACGGAATCCACACTCCTGACTGATCGTGCTGAGAAATTTAAATCTCATTCTGTCATTCTAATTCAATCATGTATGGAATTTATCACATTTGTCACAATTCTTACAAATCTTCACTTTATTCATCCAATTTCTTCTTAGTTATAATCCTAATTCATCAAAGACAATATCCCTTGGCACGTGCCTACGTAATATAAGTTTCATGTATCCAAAAACATCTCGCTGCTGAATTATTCAGACAATTTCATACTGACCTTCATGACTGAAACTTGGTTTCTAGCTGGGATGGAAATATCCCATTTGCATATTAACAAGTAAAGTAGCGTGCCTAAGTCATCTGTTGATTAATTTTTTCATGGTGTAAGTTCCAAATAATGGCAGCTTATCAAATTGTAAATCATGGCAATGGCTTCATTCTTACCCTTGCTGAGAAAAGATTTCCTGTGAACGACATCATGTATATTTCTGAACATCTTGGTTTTCATTCAGGTATGGACGACCTGAACTTTGGTCTCATCCTTATTTACACAATGTCTTTTTTATTTCCGTTTTTAACTAGAGACTGCTGGATAATTAATTAGGCATCGGAGGGGTGAGGATCTTTCGGACGATGAATAAATAGCACGGGTAGCTGCTGCCATGGTATTGAGAATTGATTCTCGTTTAGATAGAGCATGCAAGTCTAGAGTAGATGAACTCACAAATGCGCTCCAGAGTCTCCCTTAATGGTACAGGGAAGTCGAAATCAGCTTGGCATGCTGGCTGGATCATCCACGCCCAATATCTTCCGGATCAATATTGGATATGGGTATCTATCTGGTAATCACCATATTTTTTTATTAAACTGATTTTTTCTTTCCACTTGAAGAATCAGGCTTGACTTATGAACACACAATGGGACAAGCACACAGTTTTCCATCCAGCTGAACTGAGATACCATACATTTGTGGCACTGATCTCTCTGTTGATATTAGATTCCAATGGTGCCCTTCCCCCCTCTCTCTCTCTCTCTCTCTCTCTCTCTCTCTTGTGAAAGAGTAGGCAGCTATTTCAATCTGTGTTATTATACCATCATCGCCATGTATGTTGACTTAATGCAGTGCAAGTAGTATGTACGGGATTGGGGACCCACCCGCCTTGTTTAATCATTGTCATCTCTTTCTTCTTCTTTCTTTTGCAGAATTCGATCAACTAGGGATGGCTGGCTGGCTGGCTGGCTGCCCCCTACCCACCCACCATGCCTAGGGTGGACGGGATGCCCTTATTCTTCGTGGGAGAGAATATTCTCTCTCAAGATCTTGAACCTTGTTCTCGCTCAAAGATGATTGATGCTGAGTGAGAAAATGTCCCCTTCTTTTTGCAGAAATACCCAAAATCAGTAGGGCATCAACTTAGGCCACGGGAGCCTTGAGAGAATCCATTGCTCCTGCCACGTGGCCCACCTGGAGGTCAACCCATTTGGCGTCCGGTCCCACCCTCTTCCCTACAGCGGCCCTACTCTCTCTCTCTCTCTCTCTCTCTCTCTCTCCACATTCCATGCTTGGTTGTAGCCTATCCTTCCAGCTCCAGCTTAGACGCGATGGGTGATTATTTTAATACTGTAATATTATTTTTATTGGACATATGGGCTTGTTATGGTGGCACGTGCAATAAATGTCTGAGTTATTTAGACAAGACGAATAAAGTATTAAAAAAATAAATAAAATATTTGGGTTACAAAAATTCATTTTTTGTAAATGTTAGGGTGATAAATAATTTCATCGGGTCTGGAGGGTGCAGCGGGGGCTAGCGATTGGGACACGTGGCGGCCTGGGCCGGCTGGCGCAGCTTAGACCCCGGGTGGGCGGAGGGAGGGAGGGAGAGAAGGCCGTTACGCCAGCTCCCTGTTTTTAGGCTGATTTATATTTTAGTTTTAATTTTTATTTTTGTTGAAGTGGAAAACATAGTGGCGGCGACGGAAGCGAGGGAATCTGGGTGGTTCCCGTCGCAATTACCACGAGCGCGAGCTCGCCCCCGGTGGGGGGAGGGAGGGGGAGGGCGGCGCCGGTGGAATCCCATTCTCCCTTCTGCGACAAGCTCCCCGCTCGCTGCCATGGCCGCCTACAAGAGGGGAGTCCTCGCTTCCGCCGTCGTCGTCCCCCTGCTCCGGTCGCTGATCCTGTGAGTTCCGGCGAAGGTTGTTTTGAGCAGGTGATGTCGGGTCTGGAAGCGAGGCTCCGTGACTCGCTGCGATGTCGGATCCCGGCCGGCGGCGAGGCGGCGCCGGACGCCGCGGTGGTGGTCGCCGGGGGGCTGTTCCTCGAGCCGGCGGTGCCCCCGGGATTGCTGTCGTCTGTCTCCTTTCGCCGTTCGTCGGGGCCGGCTCCCAGGCTGTGCTGCTCGAACGGGAGGGCCGTGATTTGGGGTCTGAGGACGGGAGGGGGGTTCCTCTCGGTGAGCTTGTCGATTAAAGAGGGGGAGAGGTTTGTTCGAGAGTCCACGGTGGGGTTGCTGGAGCCAAATGGGGAGAAGGTCGTCTCCTCTGAGGAGGCATCGGAGGAGAAACATCAAATCAGGGAGATGGGAGAGGAGAAAAAGAAGGTTGTCGTCCAGGGGGCCGGGGCAGGGGCCATGAACACAACCAAGCATCTGTGGGCTGGTGCCGTTTCTGCGATGGTCTCGAGGTAAGAACGTGCACCGACTATTGTTTTTAAAATAATTTTCTTTTATCTGCACCAGTCTTCTCTGTTTAAGTGTTTTTTTCTTTTCCTATCGACCGAGTTTCCTTAGTATGTAATTCTTCATCTATTTTTTGTCAATTTATCATTTAATTCTCTCTTTTTTTCCCGATCACTATTTGCTTCAAGATCACTATCAGATACTCATCATTTGTGCTATTTTCTCGGTCTGTCACGAGGTATGATCTGAAGCATGACCACAGCTTGCCTGGGCTTTAAATCGCACAGCTAAAATTGTAGTTTTTACTTTTCTACTGGTTAGCTGTCCTGCCAGCTTCGAACGATCTTCCACTGTCCTAAAAAATAGCCTTGGTCAAGTAAAAGCCCGATGCCATGTATGAGAACCTGTGAAAGTCGCATTATCTAGTTCCTTTCTATTGTATCTAATTGAATATCAATAAAGTTAAGAATGGATATGGGGTTTGGTAACATTCCTATAAAACGAAGTATTGTTCGGTGCAAAGAGACAGAAGGGAAAATTATACTGTCCACTAATGGTGTACTCATACTGATGATAACTGACGCTAAAGGATAAGTGGCAATGCTCTGCTGAAAGAGTAGAAAAAGGAGGGGATTTAATTAAATGGACCGTGTGGTTTCTGGTCTCCTGTGGTTTCATGGAAGAACATCTTTTGAATACTGACATTGAGGATCTAGCAAAGAGGAACATATTAGGAATAAAAATATAGCTGGTGGGTATTACTTCTGAGTATTGTAGGCAAGAGGCAGGACTACCGCGATTTTGCGTTTGATCAAGAAGGAAATGGAAGCTTTTCTGTTGTTGAAGCTGTAATTGCATATTTCAGGGACAATTGTGTCGAGAAAAATGTGTGTGCTTGTTTAAAATTAACATGTGGTCAGAAAAAATATGATGATGGCATGGCCTAAGCCTTGTGATCATGAATAAACAGTGACCTCCCTCTTTAAGGCTGATGATATCGTCAGTGGGAACCTATGAAGATGATTTGGCTCTGGAAATAGGTTTTGCACCCAGTTTGTTGGTCTATGCTTGTGAGCTCTTTAAAAGTTTTGGAATGCTGTCAAGGCTCCTTGCAGAAGTTTAACTCTGGACTTGGTCTCCTTTCCCATTGATATATAATTTATTTCTCCCCTATGCTATTTTACAATCCCTTCATTTGATGATATTATTTTATGAACAAGTAATTATAGAATGCAGGTTTAGAATTCTACAATCATTTTTCGTTTTTTTTAATCTGCTTGTTGTAACTTTGTCGACTATCAGTTCAACCTAATTCCTCCCAATCAACTTTCAGTCTGAATAGTTTTGTCATTCACTGTTAACTTTCAGCTTTTTAATTCTCTTTTGCTTACCTTCAGCAACTTTTCTTTCCCATTAATGTCGTCATCTTTGTCACAACCCTTCATCTGAATTCCATGGTTGCTAATTTTGATTGTCACATGTGAATCTGTTTGTTATGTGAAATTATAGATATTCTACGACGTTTTTTTTTTGATTTTTATTTATAGATTCAGGGTTTTTTCTTATTTTGCAATGACTACGTTGTGAGATTTATGGAGATGGTTGGCTTGGAGTCAAGATATCCATCAATTAGAGTCCTTATTTTGTCAATTTAGTGTATCTTAGTGTAGATGAAGGAGCTCATGGACACAAATGATGGTGATTCGCAAGCCATTGGCCAAACCAGTCACTTTCAGGGGATTGAGCTCATCTTCTTGTAGGATGTACAAGTCATCAAATCAAATGCTGACTACGGTTTGATGATGATAAGCGCTTTATTAAAAAGCCTTCGGAATTGTTTTGGCCCTAATATTCCACTGATCATAATGTCCACCTCAACTTTCGTGAGGTACTATTCCTATCGGATGAACTGAAAGAACTTCCAGCAGATCCAGTCTCCTGTTGGCCTTCAAACGTGTCCTAGATGTCCAACTGCGAATTATTGGATCTCTGTGCCAATCATGAAGATGGGCACATTAGTAACCGTGCCTATGATTTGGTGTAATTTATTCTAGAATGAGAACATGTAGGCATGGATGTAATTATTTATTTATCATATACATGTATACGTATGAAACTTTTTAATGATGAGAAATTTCACTGAAATGAAGTCTGACAAATCACTTACTTCTTTTGCTCGTTACGTGTGGTTAATTTCTTCTGAAGCGTGTCATTGCTCTTTCAGAACGTTCGTTGCTCCTCTCGAGAGGCTTAAGCTGGAGTATATAGTTCGTGGCGAGCAAAGGAATTTATTTGATCTCATCAAGACTATCGCAACTTCTCAGGGTCTCAGGGGCTTTTGGAAAGGGAATTTCGTGAACATTCTTCGCACTGCACCATTCAAGGCAGTTAATTTCTATGCATATGACACGTATAGAAAACACCTCCTTAAAATGTCCGGGAATGAAGAAGCCACAAACTTTGAGCGTTTTGTCGCTGGTGCTGCAGCGGGCATTACAGCTACCATACTGTGCATACCAATGGACACGGTACTTTGTCTCTTTAGATCTAATAACTTTTTGGACATTGGAAAATGCTGATTATTCTTTTTGGCTGTCAAATGTTCAGAGTACCGACCCAGATTTGTTTTCCTCTCTTAAATCTTTCCTGATATTCGTTGCGTGGTTTAAAGTTGAAGTTGCAGCGCTGGATTTACATCAAGGAAAACATATGACCTCTGAATGTTCTGATCGAATTTATTTGATGGATGCCTACGAAATTTTTTCTGTTCCATGCATTTTAGAGTAAATCATGTTCTCGGATCCCTGGCATGCCTGAACCAGAATTTGATATACGGCAGAATTGTGGATGAATCAAAATTTAGAGTAGATTTCTGTGCCATTCATTTGGTCTGGTACTTTGAGTTTCATGTTTTGATTGCAGGAGTGGTGTCTGTTGAGACAGAATGCTCTATAGTTTCCACATATAGTGTAATGCAACTGCACTTGAACGAGAGGCAGTACATCATGAACCAAATTAACAATCTGACTCCATCTCTCTCTCTCTCTCTCTCTCTTCCTCCATACTCCCGTAGACATGACATGGGACATTCGTAGCCATGTTCATCGGAAGGTTTATATCATCTTCCAGTCTTCGAGACCGTTATCCCCTTTTGAAAGCTTTCTTTTTCACCTCAGAAAGGTGGATAGTTTCCAATAATTTTATTCGTTGAGTTTCGTCATTCACCCTGCATTTTTAGTTCTTATTCACAAATTTTTGTCATGTCATTCAAAATTAATCTGGAGCGTCTACTCAGATCCGAACAAAGATGGTGGCACCCGGAGGCGAGGCTTTGGGGGGGGTGGTCGGCGTTTTCTGCCACATGGTCCAGACCGAGGGGTTCTTCTCTCTCTACAAGGGCTTGGTGCCCTCCATCATCAGCATGGCTCCATCCGGGGCCGTTTTCTACGGGGTCTACGACATTCTGAAGTCGGCATACCTGCACTCCCCCGAAGGGATCAAGAGGCTGTCTTCAATGAAGAACCGGGAGGGGGAGGAGCTGAATGCGCTGGACCAGCTGGAGCTGGGGACCGTGCGGACGCTCCTGTATGGCGCCATTGCCGGCTGCTGTGCTGAGGCCGCCACCTACCCTTTTGAGGTGGTCAGGAGGCGCCTGCAGATGCAGGTCCAGGCGACGAGACTCAACGCCTTTGCCACCTGTGTGAAGATCGTCGAGCAGGGTGGCGTCCCCGCGCTCTATGCTGGCCTGATTCCCAGCTTGCTGCAGGTATCTTGCTTTTCTTCGATCCTAAACTTATTTTCTATCACGTACGTGGGTTGCTTTCTCTGTGGTGATGAACAGAAATAGAGATTTCTTTTGCTTTTAAGGTGGTATCTTGATTTGCGGATTTTTATTTTTCCTCAGTTGTTTTTTCTATGAACGGTTCTTTAACTTCATCTAGTTTGGGAGTATAGCGCTGCGGAAGGAATTTTTTTTTTTTGAAAAGGAATTTGGAATACAAAGACTCTTTTTAGGGGTTTCTGGTGGATTTTTCTTACGGTTATGAATTAACTTCAGTGAGGTAGATTGTAACTTGTTCACTGTCTGGATTGCCCAGTTTGGATATGAATCAGTCATGGAAAGCCTGGTCTGAGGGGGATGTGAGATACCCCTCAAGCCTCTCTCTCTCTCTCTCTCTCTCTCTCTCTCTCTCTCTTGCTGTGTCTGGAAACCGTAGACGAAGAAGGTAGTCTTCTGCTAGTTCGGAAATGGAAAAATGGGAGGGGACTGAGATGAAATCTTTCACTGAAATGAAAGTGAATGTGGGGGCCATGGCTCATGTTCATATCTTAACTTCATTGTGAGATTTTTTTTAGCTCTCATTATTATTATTTTTTTACCAAATGGTGCTCTCCTTCCTCATTCTATGATCACCAAGAAATCTGGTTAACGAAAAACTTCATTTCTGCTTCATTCCTTGCTGTTAATATCCATCTACAGCTTCTCACCTCTCTCTCTCTCTCTCTCTCTCAGGTTCTGCCATCTGCGGCCATCAGCTACTTTGTGTACGAGTTCATGAAGATAGTCCTCAAAGTGGATTGATCTACTGATTTTGCGGCTGACGAGGATGGATCTCCGGACCTCTGCCAAGAACCCTCAAAACTTCTTACCCAAAGGTCATTTTCTTTAACGATTTTTTCTCCCTATTTTGTTTCTTTCAGGAAGAGAGACGAAATTGGGAGAACCCAGTGGCGAGTTCTACACCTTCCCCCACCCCCTTTTTTTTGGTTGGCTCAATTATTCCTCCACCGCCCCCCCCCCCCCTTTGGGCCCCCTTTCTCAGTCTTCTTCTGCTCTGCTCCTTTGAGAGTACCCCGCTTGCATTGCATTAATAACTGATGGGTGATCAGAGAGAGAGAGAGAGAGAGAGAGAGGCATAGGCATTACAGCCCCACTACAACCGTAGAATTGCCCAGTCAAATCAATCACAACATGCTTCCCCAGGGAGGGAACAGCCATGGGGATTTTTTTTTTTTTTTCTAGAGCCCACCACTGGGGAGCTCGAAATGACGAGTTCCCATTTTCTTAAAGAACAATAAGATCTCATGCCGTATGGACATGGGCAGCACAGCAGCAGCCACTGGAGACCCGCCCCGCCCCGTCCTAGCTGGACATGAACACCCACCACTTGTACAGGCCGAAGCTGTAGATCGCCGCGAGCAGGGCCACCCTCAGAGGGTAGAACCTGAATCTGCAGAGAGACCCCGTTAAGGAAAGATCAAGATCACCATAACTCAATGCGCCAATGCTTTGACCTACACGCCTACCTTGAAGCCGCCGGCGAGCATCAAGAACAGTAGAGACACACAAGTCAGCGCTATGGATGAATGCCCACCCAGAAAACCAAGATTCCGACTTTCGTTCAGGAGAGCTACATATATATATATATATATATATATACCTGCCACATTTCACTGAATAAATATATGAAAATGCCAGAGATGAGTGCCAGAGGCGAGGGCATCCGCCTTTCGAGCATTGACCCAGGCCAAATATTGGTCAGACCCCAGATGGGTGGCGTAGGTCAAACCTGGCTTCCTAATGAAGAAATATGCTTGTTAAGATGATCTGCCCAACCTGAATCGACAGCGGGTGAATCCCAGTGGAATAATCTCATGGTCAACTATTAGAGGAGGGGGATTGGCAGAAGGGATCAGAGTGGTCCCTCCCCTGAGAAATCACTCAGAAGCTGTATGAACACACGCCGGACTCCAGCTGCAGAGCTGACAGGAAGAGGCCCGGAGGAGGAGTTCGATCCACAAGGCCAAGATGAGCCTGGAGATCGCTGGGCATGGAGAGAGGCTTGAGGGTTTTGGTGGGTTCTGGATTTTAATGCATCACCAGGAAATCAAATTGAAAAACAAGTTCGAGTAGATATAATACTGATGAATGAGACAGTAAAATATTGGGTTCAGAGCGAATCTGTGCTTTACCAATTAAGTATTTCATCATGGAAATACTCATCACAGTGGGAAAAAAAGAGAGGAATAAATAGAAAAGAAATGAGGGGGCTGCTCCTCCATCACTTCATCTCTCCGTAATCTGGCCAATTGTGATGACACCAAGAGCACAGCACTCAGCATAAGATCTTCCATCCAATGGGGGGCAGGCCAAAAAGTTTGCGATGGCAAGGCATCCGACTCCATTGTCAGAGGAATTGCAGAGAGGTGCCGTTAACAACTACCAAAAAGATTATTCAAAAAAATCCAGCTTTGAGCATGAACTAAGGCATCAGTTCAATAAGGGCCATCCATGCGACAAGTTCTTGGAGACCGGTTCTTTGATGCTCTGCCATGAACCCAACTCACGGTGAAAGACAAAATGGGATCCATGGCAATCCGTCCATCCTTCTGCTTCTTCTTCTTGATTCATAATCAGTAATGGCCCAGTGAACCATAATTCATTGAAAAGGTTATGAAAAACCAGTTTTAGGCATGAAGTATGGTTAGAACTAGTCTGAAGCTTGTCAAAAGGCTTTTGACGGTTTGAAGATGGCGACGGTGATTGATAAGACATCAGCTCAATAAGAACCATCCATGCAATCAGTAATGGCAGAGAAGGTCATTGACGTTATCAGTGGGAATGCCTACTTTCATCAGATGGAGCCAAAAGATTAGCTACTGCAGGACGTTGATGTTAACCATTACTATTGCACTGAAAGGTTCCACAGAGAGAGAGATAGAGAGAGAGAGAGAGAGAGAGAGAGAGAGAGAGAGAGAGAGAGAGATGCCTAAGGTTAGATATCTCTGGGTAGTTAAAGTCGCATGCCCATTCGTCGTCATATGGAGCCAACAGATTAGCTACTACAGGACATCGACGTTAACCATTGCTATCTCATTAAAAGGTGAAGGAGAGAGAGAGAGAGAGAGAGAGAGAGAGAGAGAGAGAGAGAGAGAGATGCCGAGGTTAGATCTCTCCTTGAATTTAAGTCATAAGCCCATTCATTACTAAAGAAGTCTTCATCTACAACGAAAATGATATATATATATATATATATATATATATATATCAGCTGAAGAAGCTTCATGCTCAATGGATGAATAAATAAAGGAACAATCAAATGGCCTCAGGTTCAGTCAGTCGCTAGATTCATCAACTTCAACTAATCAGCATAAGTCGATGCTCTAAAAATGCTTCCATACGATTGGCTGAGATTAGAATTAGAATCTTCCTCCACAGTCCGGTGCCAAAAGATTCAAATAAAAACGCCCCTTCCCAAGTTCATCCCAGACTTGGATTCATGCCACCGGATGAAGGTTCCAAAATTAATTCTAGTTTTTCTGATATAATTCCTCGTAGCGTAGATGGAGTTATCATCCCCAATCCAGCCGTATCGCATTCATGAGAAGAAAAAACGTCGAAGAGTATCGGAGATGTTCCGAACCTGGAGGTCTGATCGAAAGGGCCAGCAGGGCCAGTGTGGGAGTCGGCGGGCATGGGGGTGAACCACTGAGAGAAGTCGCGGTCGAAGAACTCCCAGTCGGGGAGCAGGATGCCGCAGACGGCGAGGATGCCGAAAATGTACGTGGCGACCATCTTCTTGAAGGAGAAGGTGCAGAGCCCCACCAGGAAAACCGCCGCCCCCAGGCTCACCAGGCTCCTCCGCAGAACTTCTTCCCTCCCCATCCTCCCCACCCCGCAGTCCCCCGCCACGCTAACCCTAGAAGAAGACCACCACCCTAAGCCGCGGAAGCCCGAGCCATTAGACCTGAGACAGCGGCACGAGGACAGCGTGAGGGTCCCTCCCCCCCCCCCCCCAGGCGCATGCACTCTTAAAATACCCACCTCCAACTTCGAGCCTCCCCACCTACCGGATCTCTCTCTCTCTCTCTCTAATCTCTCTCC
The DNA here is from genome assembly GCA_024713555.1 of Spirodela polyrhiza. Taxonomy (NCBI): domain Eukaryota; kingdom Viridiplantae; phylum Streptophyta; class Magnoliopsida; order Alismatales; family Araceae; genus Spirodela; species Spirodela polyrhiza. The sequence goes on along the minus strand of CM046544.1, from coordinate 3,716,953 downwards.
TCTCTCTCCCCGGAGAAGGAGGAGGAGGAGAGGAGGAGGGAAGGTGGTGGCGCAGAGGGGCGGCCTTCCAACAACGACAACGCGGAGTGAATTTAATGTCTGAAAGAAGGCCGCTTTAAATACTCGTGCGACTTTTGCCCGTTGTCGCCCTCCGAAATTATTTTCCTGTTTTAAAAATATTTCCTAAATGTCCTCAAATTACTTTCCCACCAACCGGGAGGGGGGGCGGATGGCTCACCCCGCTGGGGCCCACTGGCAGCTGGGCGGTCAACGTATCGGCGCAGAATAAGCAGTCAGTCGTGCGACCTGTTATTGGCTAAATATGCGAAGTTATTGGGCGAGGTCAACGCCCTAATTGGGTCGAGTGGTCGTGTTTTCGGGTTGACCGAGCTTCTGGGGGAGGGGCAGAGAGTGGAGAGCCGACCGGGTTGGGGCCCACTGGCAGCTGGCGGTCAACATGACCGCGCAGGGCAAGTAGTCAGCCTATTACTGGGCCAGATATGGGATGTTGTTGGGCCCTCTTCAAGGCCCAACAAAACGGCTCGAATGCTGTGACCTGAAGGGCGGAGGTTTCGAAAGAAGCTCCAGAGGAGTTTTTTTTTTCTTCCTTTTTTTTGGGCTTGGGCCGTAGGGGGCCCATTTTTCGGCGTAGAACGAGAAGACCTTGGAGAAAATTTGAAATAAACCCCTTTTTAGTATCTGAATTACATTTTCCGCCCTGTGAACTCTAGTAATATGCTACATTGGTCGCCTGAGTGATCAGCTTTTTTGGGGGACAGCGGCAATCTCAGGGCGGCGGCGGTCGGCGGCGGCGGCGGGCGCTCCTGTTTGCCCCCCCTCTCTCTCTCCTCTCTCTCTCTCTCTCCCCTTCGATCGCAGCAGAGGAATGGAGGAGGATCGTTTGGGGACGGAGCAGGGGTACGGTGGATGCGGCTCCGGAGGGAACGCAGAACCGACGGCCGCACAGAGGAAGCACGCCGCCATTCTTGAACGCCTCTCCCACCGCTCCTCCAAGCCTGCCGCCGCCGCCGCCGCTGCTCCCGCCTTCGAGTCTGTCAGTTCCTTCCTCGACCGGTTCTCCGACGCCAGGCGCTCCGTAGAGGCCGACATTGAGCGCTGCCGCCTCGATCACGAGCAGAGAGGGGTACCGACAGGCTCCGGCGCAAAACAGGATCTCGAGGGCATCTCCGCCGCCATCTCCGACCTCGAGAAGCTCGTCGCGGAGAACTCTTACTTTCTCCCGTCCTACGAAGTGCGGACGGCGCTTAAAGCCGTCTCCGACCTCAAGGAATCCCTGGAGAAGTCGAGCGCGGCGCTGGCGCCGAGGAAGAGGTTCGCGTTCAGGAGCAAGCCCGCCGAGAAGAAGAATCCAATCCACTCGGTGGCGGGAAGAGTTGAGCATGCGGCCGCTCCAGACGTCTCCGATGCGATCGCGGGAGACATATTGCGAGTACAAGCCCGGGATTCCCCGGCAGAGTTCAGAAATCGGCAAGGTTCTGTCATAGTGAAGGATTTCAGAGTCGCCGAGCAAGGAGCGCGGGAGGGAGAAGGGGATTTCTCCCTCTGTGATCTCTCCTCTTGTCGAGTCTACATCAGAGGGAAATGCCGAGCTCTGTTCATACACAGGCTGAAGAACTGCCATGTCTATGTTGGCCCCGTTCTGGGCTCCGTTCTCATTGAAGAGGTGGAGGGCTGCGTCTTCATGCTGGCCTCTCATCAGATCCGCATCCACCAGGCCAGGGCGACGGATTTCTACCTCAGGGTCCGCAGCCGGCCTATCATCGAGGACAGCGGCGGCGTCAGATTTGCGCCCTACATGCTGACCTACGAAGGGCTTGAAGGAGAGCTCAAGGACTCTGGCCTCGCGGAGGAGACGGGAAACTGGGCGAATGTGGACGATTTCCGGTGGCTTCGAGCAGTCCAGTCCCCAAACTGGTGTGTCCTGCCCGAGGAGGAGCGCCGGTGCCCGGTCGACATCTCAGAGATGGAAAGCTCGGCCCAGTAGGGGACGGTGGACTGCGACCACGGACGGCTGATTCTTCTGGCAACGCCAGTCACTCACTGGTTCGTCTCTCTCTCTCACTGGTTCAACCTTGGGCTCTTCGCCGCGAAGGTCTCTTCTATGTGAGATCTTGTTTGATTAGCAGAGAGGCGCTTGCTGCTCAGATCGAGAGTTATTTCTGCAGTAAACGCTCAATATTTTTCTCCCGCAAAGATTGTGACTTTTTTTTGGCCTCGATGCTCGTCTGTCTCTGAGCGCTTACATCTGCGGCGACAGGCTCAATGTTTATCATCCATCCATCCATCCATCCATCCGGTGACAGATGCTCCGGCATTTCCTCTGTTTGCTGTAATTTTCATCCTGTTCTGCTCTGTTCTGCTCTGTTCTTATCCAGCCTCGGAAGTTTTCTTTTAATCTGAGCTGCTTCTTGAGCCCTCGTCACCATTGCTGGTGAAGCCCTGGTTCAGCAGAGGAGTGGCTTCTGTGGGCATCCAGCCATTCTATGTCGCATATTTCCTGGCTGGGCGTGGGAGCCCGGGGCTTGAAGGGGTCCCACCAAAGCTGCCAGAAATGACGGGGGATCAGGAGCTTCCCAGAGAAGTGGGATTTTGCTCAGCGTGTATGTGTGATATCAGTTGCCAAAACCAGCCATGATGGGCGGCGGCGGCGGCGGCGGCGGCGCCTGTGGGAAACTCTAAGAAGCCCCTCATGACACGATCATCTGCGGTGCTTCCCAGAAGGGTTTGACCCTCTCTGGTCAGCGGGGCGGATCGGCTGGGGAGCCCTGGAGGGAGGGCAAACGGGTTTGATCCTGCATGCTAAGTCTCCTCCAGATCTTCGGTCAGGAGCATTCATTCCATGGAAGGCCGCTCATCACAAGTATCTGCCCGCCCTGCCGGCCACCGTTTTATTATTGATTTGAGTGCCCATTTAATCCGAGTTTTTTTTGTGGCCAATGATTACAATTCGATTTATAGAATGGCGATGTAGGCCATGAGATTGAAAAAAAAAAAGCTGTGAACTCGGAAGCCTGAGAAGATTTGCTCAAGGGCTGGATGGGTTGACTTTTCCTGCCCTAAAATTTGTAATTATATGTATATATATGTATAATATTCGAGCGCCAGGATATTTTTATGATCAGAGGAGGCATCTATCGTCTGCATTTATTTATTTATTTAATTTTTTTTGCGCAGGCGCGAAAATTTAATTTAGTTTCGTTGAGATCATGGCTTTGGAAGGGCGCCGTGGACAGGCTCTCGGCTCTCCTCTGGGCGGCGGCTTGGCTTCTGAGGCCTTCTGTGACCATCTTGCCTCAAAAAAAATGTGAGCTTCCTTTTCCCCATGCGCTTACTCAGCTTTCCCTTTTTGAATTCCCGGATGGCCATTTCATATGCATCTCATCTTACAGACCAAAGTCAACTCTCTCTCTCTCTCTCTCTCTCTCTCTCTACCTCCAAAACCACCACGTGTAGGGGCTCAGAGCAAAGCCCAGAAAATGGGCTTCAAACCGGATTCCGATAGGGGTGTAGAGAGAGAGAGGAGAGAGAGGAGAGAGAGAGAGAGAGAGAGAGACTGGGGGATAAGAGAGAGAAGGGGAAAGAAGGGGAGGGGGGGGGGGAGGGGGGAGGAGAACGAGTGGCGGGCAAGAAAGGCGGGCCTTTGTGGTCCAGGAGTCGGCAACTTGGGGGCGGGTGACAGCAACGGCAGCAGGTCGGCAGAGGGCCATTTGGGCATCCAAGATATGATAAATTGACCACAGAAAAAAGGTTACGAGATCCAGGATAACTTCTCTCTCTCTCTCTCTCTCTCTCTCTCTAGATATATCTCGGGATTGTTGATAAGATCCTGCCTAAGACAACACGGGAGCACAATCTAGAGTCAAAGTCTTTGGCAAGCTCCAGATCCCTCTCTCTCTCTCTCTCTCTCTCTCTCTCTCTCTCCTTAGACCAGAGAAATGGGACTTTTCGCAGGCTGTGGATTGTCCCGGAGGATGGATCATACGGGTGCAGTCCGTGCAGAATTCATGCGGAATTCGTCAGAAAAGACGGCTTCTTGCTGCCAATCTGACGCGGCCCAAAAAGGAAATCCAGAAGACAGGGGAGGGAAAGGGTGATTCTCTCTTTTTCTCTCTCTCTCTCTAGCTAGAACACCAGACAGCCAGAAACTGGGCATGCGTGCCCTCAATTGGGTGAATTCATATTCTCTCTCTCTCTCTCTATCTCTATCTTCTTTCTCTCTCTATCTGCTTTCCCTTCCTCTCTCTCTATCGTTTCCGATGGACAGGAGTGGCCCGACAGGTATCGCGCCCCCCGACAAGGAGCCACCGTGTCGTCTCTTGTAAGCGTTTTCAGGCCACGAGGCGTCTCCCCACCTTCGGCGGAGGGCCACTCTTTTATGACGTGTATTCTCGGCTAAAGCGAAGGAATTCACGGCGGCCATGAGTTCTAGAGAGAGAATGGAAATAATCAGTTTCTCAAACCATGTCTTCACGTCATACCCATGAGGAATTTTTTCTAAAAGGACACGGAGAAATCGCTGAGCCCCCAGATTTTTTTTCTTTTAAGCTGGCATATCGCTGGGTCATATTGAGAGAGAGAGAGAGAGAGAGAGAGAGAGAGAGAGCAGGAAGGAGTCGTGATCTTTCTAGAGAGAGGAAGGAGTATTCCAAATAATGGGCACTTATAGCGGAGACCCGAAGAGCATTTATGAGCCGAGCCGAGATCTGCGAGTAAGTCTGAGGGCCGGCCGCGGAAAAAGATGGTAAATTTCGCAACTGGGGCGATCCCCATAATGGCCGGGGGGGTGGGCGCTCCCCTCATCAGACGGGGGCAGAAATCTGGGAGGAGGGCGCCAATGGCAGAAAGTCGCATGCAGCGGACAAACCCTAGCTGCGGGGAATGGAATATGTTGAGGGATTAATGGCGGCAGGAGATTCTCCCCGTCACCGTTGATGGGTTGGCTTGGGTTGGGCTGGGTCGGATCGGGAGGAGGAAGAAGGGGGGGCGGGGGGTTAAAGTCAAAAACGCCCGTCAAGCAAAACCAATCATTCAGGCCTCCATATCCACTGGGGTGGGGGCCCTTGGCGGCCAATAGGAGCCAGGAGGAGAAATCGAAGCTCCCCAGAGCGACCGAGGTGCCGGTTTTGCTGCAGGTCACTTCACCCCGCAGGCTCCTTTCCTCCCCCGCCTCCTGGCGGGCAGCGCGCGAGGCACAGATTTCCGGCGCCGGAGGATGGAGACGACGCGTGATGCGAGCGTCCTAGTGCGGAGCTGAGGAGGCTACGGGAAGAATTATGCTTGGCGGTGGCGGCGGCGGCGGCGGCGGCGGCGGCGGCGGCGGTGGTGGTGGCGCCGCCACCACGGTGGTGTGGTTCAGGAGGGATCTGAGGCTGGAGGACAACCCAGCCCTGACGGCGGCGGTGAGGGCCGGGTACGTGGTGGCCGTCTTCATATGGGCCCCTGAGGAGGAAGGGCACTACTACCCCGGGAGGGCGTCGAGATGGTGGCTGAGCCAGAGCCTCCAGCACCTGGACTGCTCCCTCAGGAGCCTCGGCACCTCCCTCGTCACCAAGAGGTCATCCGACACGGCTTCCAGCCTCTTGGATGTCGTCCGTTCTACCGGGGCGACCCAGGTCTTCTTCAATCACCTCTACGGTCAGTGAAAATTCCTTCCTTCTTCGTCTCCATTCAATTTTTCTGCCGTTTGATGCGTCCGATTCGGTTCTTCTCTTTACCATATAGATATATTTATATATATAAACTTATATATATATCTAGGTATGTTTAGAATATGAATTCCCCCCTCTTTCTCTGGATTTTCTCATTCCGTGCTCCATCATCATCCGAAAAGGATATCTTTTCTCTGTTTCTAAAGATTTCCCCCCTTTTTAGGCTTGATGGGGAAGGGTAGAGGGTGCTGGCTTGAATTTTTGAGGCTATCTTGCAGCTTTCCCAATGAACAGGAGGAGCGTCACGTAGTTCCTTTCCACATTTTTTTTTCACCCCTAGACGCCTCCTCTTTCCTGATTTTCTCAGGTTGAGGTGATATTTATGCCGACCTATGTAAGTTTTGCATCGATTTAACTGGTCAGATAAGGTGGTTTCTTTGATGGCAATCGGTTGAGCAGGCCAAAATTTCCCTTTTAAGGAGATTTGAAGGGTGGGGGACAGTGGATGTTACCATCTGCTTCTAGAAAATCTTCTGGGAAATAATCTGGAGTCCAGGGCCAGATCTTTGGAAGTTAAAGACTCACGGGCGATGGGCTTCACTGGAGATCAATATTTCAATCCTGAGGATGCATCCACTGAAAAGATTCCTGATAGCTGCGAGCTCTGTGGGGAGCTTTTGGGATGCTCACAGATTTTCAGAGTTCAGTGAGGAGCAGTTTCTTATCTCATAAAGCTGCTCAGAGTGTGATGGAGGTAGCTCTTTGCTTGGAGAAGGTTGAGGTATACGCTTCCCACTGGCTCAGATCGCTTCCAGCATCGGTATAAACGAGTCACAGGAAGAATCTTGGCTTGTCATCCCATCTGGCGGCTGATTTTTCTCGGGCCGGGTTTTTTTTGTGAGAGAAAAGAAGAAGCATCAGGAGCAAGACTGGGGCTTGGCCAATGCTGATAGTCGGTGAAGAAAAGAAATGGCCGCGGAATCTGCCCGGTGGGTGACACAGAGTGACTGGGCTACTGTAGTTGGGCATGCAAATGGAGGTGGTCTGCTACTGTTTGAGGTTTATCTGACTCCAACACGAGCAAGATTTATTTGTTAGCGACTGGAGACAGGACTCCCCTCTCTCTCTCTCTCTCTCTCTCTCTCTCTCTCCCTGGATCCTCTTGAAGGGTGCTTATGTGCCATTTAAAGCAGTAGACTTTTTCTAGAACCGCGTTTCTCAAATGAAATGTCTCATATGTGGGAGCGATTTGCATGCAGTTAATCTTCCCTGCGAAAGTGGTAGTCAATACATAGAAAAAAATTCGCATGCTTTTTATGGAAACTGGTGCTGGGGCGCACTATTTAGACAGCCGTCACTGAGGGTTGATCTCTTATCTAGCTGTGGGCTGTGAAGCATCATCTATGAAATATATAGGCCAACAGCGTACAGGAAACTGGAAGGAATTAGCCTAGGTGGAAGTGGAAGTGGAAGGTTTACCTTGATTTTATTTTTTCAAAAATGTCTGCTCAATTATCTGGCCCTATGGGGCTGAGCCAGTGATATGAAAGAGCTCTTTTTTTCTTTTTCTTTTTCCTTTTTTGATTTGCGTGATGGATGAATTAGATGACAAAAAAAATGTGTGACTGGTCATGAGAAGGTCATTTCTCCTGGTGGGTACTTAATTGATTATAGTTTTTGTTATTCAATGCTTAGCATCAATCTGTGATCTGCATCATGGGCCGATGAGATGTGGCAGCAGATATTTCCATCACATATCATGAAAAGTCAGCCTTTCGAAAAACTTTGAGAGACAGCGCTAGTGAGTATGGACGGAGCCTATCATATTTCTTGATAGCAGAAAATGATTATTTCTGCAATATCATCGAATTGGACTGGCCTATATTAGCAAGAAGAAAATTTATCTTCGCTTTTTATGGCAACTTCGTGGATCAAGTAGTTCATCTCCTGACGTTAGTGTCCTTGAAGTTCATCCCGTGTGTATTCTGAGTATTCAACCATATTTTGGGAATATTGAATAAATATTTGATGCATTTTCTTTCTTTTGTAGATCCGCTGTCTCTTGTCAGGGATCACCGGTTGAAGGAGCTTTTAACTGCTCAAGGGATAACAGTGCGATCGTTCAATGCTGACCTGCTTTACGAGCCTTGGGAAGTCAACGATGACGAAGGCCGCCCATTTTCAACTTTTGCAAATTTCTGGAACAAATGCCTCAGCATGCCGTACGATCCTGCAGCGCCGTTGCTCCCACCTAAAAGAATAATACCAGGTACGTGCATCAGCTGTGGCTTTCCCATGTTCTTTCTTTCTTTGGTCAAATAGTGAGTTATGCAGATGCTATTATTTTCGGTTTGGTAGTCATCTTCTCCCATAATAATTTATTGAACCCAGATGATCAATCCATTTTCTCTGCGTGGCCGTTTTCAACTTTTTTTTTTTTCTTCACAGAAATAAAGGGTTCAACAAAAAATGTTCAGCTTTAGTTGAAGATTAACTGCTGCAGTGCTCACTTTTAGACGTAATTCCATCTCTGTTCTGAAGACCAACTCTTATGAACTTGAATCATTTGTTTGAATGTGGTGGTGACTTGTGTTTCAACAGTCTGGCTCCGGGGCAAAGGATGAGATATAAATTTTTTTCTCTTGGGCAGCATTCATTCAGAGGTTCTTACTTAAGTCTGGTCTTTAGATCATACCATGCTGCCTTGAATTTAAAACTATGAGCTAACTTCGTATTTTATATTTTTAAAATTTTAAATGTACACAGACCCATGAGCGTACTGGTATGTGTACATATATAGATGAAATGGCAACTTATGTGAAACTTGAAATCAGGTATTTTCTATTGATGTTCGATATAATATAAACCATTTTTGTAGGGCTGTCAGATTTCCAGAAATGTGCATATGATGTAACGATTTCAGCGGCAGAAAATTCTATTTTTTGGTGACAGTTGGGTATGGTGATCGAAAACACTAGTATCTCCTGAGATGAATATCCTTGTCCAAGAAGCTCATACAATGATTGACATGACGACTTTTTTTTCTTTTTTCTTTTTGGTTTCCCTCTCGTGCCTTTGCGTCGGGCATGTTCTATCCAGAGAGAGAGAGAGTTGACCAGACGGATGATCTTACGCTGTGCCATTTCGGCGCCGCTGCATCTTTTTTTAACAAAAACTAATTTTTTGGCGTAAAAATTGTAGGTGATATGTCGAGGTGCTCTCCCGATCGCCTCATCTTCGAGGATGAGTCGGAGAAGGGGAGCAACGCTCTTCTGGCTCGGGCGTGGTCGCCCGGCTGGCGCAACGCGGACAGGGCGCTGGCGGCGTTCATCAATGGGCCTCTGATCGAGTACTCCGTGAACCGCAAGAAAGCCGACAGCACGACGACGTCTCTGCTGTCGCCCCATCTTCATTTCGGGGAGATCAGCGTCCGGAAGGTCTTCCACCAGGTTCGAATGAAGCAGCTCGTCTGGGCCAACGATGGGAACGTTGACGGCGAAGAGAGCATCAACCTGTTTCTCAAGTCGATCGGCCTCCGGGAATACTCGAGATACATGAGCTTCAACCACCCCTGCAGCCACGAGAGGCCGCTCCTCGCCCACCTCAAGTTCTTCCCCTGGGTGATCGACGAGGGCTATTTTAAGGCGTGGAGGCAGGGCAGGACGGGGTACCCCCTGGTGGACGCCGGCATGAGAGAGCTCTGGGCGACCGGCTGGCTGCATGACCGGATACGGGTCGTGGTCTCCAGCTTCTTTGTGAAGGTTCTCCAGCTCCCCTGGCGCTGGGGGATGAAGTACTTCTGGGACACTCTGCTGGACGCGGACCTTGAGAGCGACGCTCTGGGCTGGCAGTACATATCCGGGTCGCTCCCCGACGGCCGCGACCTCGACCGCATCGACAACCCGCAGGTGCGTACGCAGCCCCACCCCGTTCCCTGCAACTCTCCGAGGCGTCGATGAGCCCCCGCGTTTTCCGGAAAATCCTCGGCTTTCCGATCGTTTTTTGCCCAGGGCGGGTAGAATAAAAGGGAGTATAGCGTAATATGGGTCTGCATGCATGCGAGCGAGTGGTGTTCATCTTTACCCAGAACGAGTGCCGCATGTTATATCTTCCTCGCTCAAGATGATCTCTTTTTGGCAGTTCGAGGGCTACAAGTTCGACCCGAACGGGGAGTACGTCCGGCGATGGCTTCCCGAGCTGGCGCGGCTGCCCACGGACTGGATCCACCACCCCTGGAACGCGCCCGGGTCGGTGCTCCAGGCCGCGGGGATCGAGCTGGGATCCAACTACCCCCTCCCGATCGTGGAGATAGCCGCGGCCAAAGCCCGCATTCAGGAGGCCATCGTGGAGATGTGGCAGCTGGAGGCGGTCTCGAGGGCGACGGTCGAGAACGGCACCGAAGAGGGCCTCGGCGATTCGTCGGACGTCGCTCCGATCGACTTCCCGCAGGACGTCCAGATGGAGGTCGAGCGGGAGCCGGCGAGGGCCCATAACGCGGGGGCCCTGGCGCGGAGGAACGAGGACCAGATGGTTCCCAGCATGACTTCTTCTCTGGCCAGGGACGACGAGGAGGCCTCCGCCGATCTCCGGCGCAGCCACGGCGACAACCGAACGGAGGTGCCCGGGAACATGATGGGATTCGATCCGGAGCCTCCGAGAGGTGCAGCGAACCAGGGAGGAGCTGCCCCGGTCGGAGAAACTGCTGATATTCTTCGGCTCAACCCCATTGGGTTGGAAGACGCTGCAGACTCCACATCAGAGTCGTCGAGCAGCTGGACGGGGAGAGACGGCGGGGTGGTTCCCGTGTGGTCGCCGCCGATGGTCTCCAGCCACTCGGAGCATTTCATGGGGGAAGACGGGGGCGGCGGCGGCGGCGGCGGCGGCGGCTACACGAGGAGGCACCCGCCGTCTCACCAGCTGATGAACTGGAGCCAGCTTTCTCACACCAGGTGAACTGATATGCATCCATCTTATCGCATGGCATTGTTGGTGCTCGACCCATCAACTCCAAAGGAGAAATTTGAATCTCCCTCGTTCGGGGCTCTCTCAGAACCCACCAGCCCTCCCCTGGAAAGGAGCAGCTCTGGTCAACAGAGATCGGAGAGCCCGCCATGGCTGCTGAGAGCCGGGAGGTCTCGACTCCATGCTGACGATCATCTTCCCTCACAGCTTTTTCTTATTCTCATCCACTCGGTCGCATCGTCTCCCTGATGGCTGCTTATCCTCCTCCACAGGACGAGGAGCTGGGAGGTGGAGAACACCCTGCAACCAAACGCCATCGGCTAGACGGCCGCCCGAAAGTCAGCGGCAGCGTAGCCTGCGCATCGTCTCTTCTCCCAAGGCCGCTCGGAAACTGGAAGTAAGGACCCTTAAAAATTGGCGGCCGCAGGTGCTCCGAGAGTGGTGCGCTTAAGGAACCCCCCCCCCCCTTCCCCCTTGCAAGGACAGTTGCCTTCTGTAACATATTATTGCTGTACAGTAATAATATTTCTCGGAGAGTCCATTTGGGCGACGGTGTGCTCTATCTAGATGACCAGGTCGCCTTCATGGTCCTCGGGTGCCCATCTGGCGGCGCAGCCTTTTTGGGGAACTGGGTTCATGCATGATCGGATCAAAATTTGCCATAAAAAGGACTTTTCTCTCTCTCTCTCTCTCTCTCTCTTTCTCTCTCTTTGGGGGCCTCCCCATCTCTCCATACAAGGAGAAAAATATTTCATTGCGAGAGAGCGCCGGATGGGAATGAAATCAAAGGGAAAATTAGCATGGCAATAGCAGCATATTTAAAGCACAAGCTCACTGGCATCCGTCCATCGTCGGCCATCAGAATTAGCACGGGAATAGAATAGCAGCATAATTAAAACGCAGGCTCACTGGCATCGTCGGCCATTGGAGAGGGGGAGGCGGTCCTAGGATGGCACGGCGCCCTTCCGCCTCTTGCGCTTGGACTGGTGGGAGTGATCCCCGCTGCCCGGCCCCATGCTGTCCATGGAGGTGAGGGTATCATGGGATGTGCCGTAAATGGCATCTCCCCCCTCCTTGGAGGATCCCCGGCTCTGATGGGCATTCCACACCTTCCGCCCGGAAACTGCAGCAGTGAAATCGATCAGTTAATGGGCCGTCGGTCGTTCATGCGCGGCCAGAGGACGCTGCTCAGCTCATCTCCTGGTAAAAAATTATGCGGGAGGGTAGGAGAATGAATTTACCCCCGGATCTCTGGCTGCTAAGGCTAGAATGGGTGGGCCGGGCATTTTCGAGCTCCTCAGGGTCTGGATAGTGAACGAAACAGACCCGGCGAGAGATTTTTCCCACTGGATGCGATAAATGTTGAGAATTCAAGATATAAATAGCCGTCAAGCTTCAAAAACAGAGGTCAGATATGATAGATACTAAAAAAATATTTCCTGACAAAAAGGATGAATTAAATATCATCTGATATTTTTTAAAAATAAATGCCATTCAAGAAGGACGGAAACACATCTCGACATTGCCCATCAAAGTTCAAAAGGTGTTTAAATGTCATCCATGATCGGAAAAATGGCGGGTGATTTTGATTAAAAAGGTGAAAAATATCAGATTTTGAGTTTACCCACTGGTCAGTTGGAATAATGTTTAGGCGGACATCAACATATAGCTGATTTAAGGTCCATTTAAGTAGCTCCCAAAACACTAGGGCTTCAACTTATCATTTGATTTACATGGATATTCAGCATCCCAGATCTGGGTCAGCAAAGCGGACCCCAATCCACACTGATCGGAAGCAACTTCGAGTGGCTGTAAACATCAAAATTAGATGGAAGTGATGTAGGCAGCAACCATCTAAAGAACGTTCCAAGAAGAATATACAGGCTGTGGCATGAGGAAGTTAACCTTCAGTGCTTTAGGTGAACAGAACAGAGTCTAAACGGCACTTCAAGGATCTCACTAGAGAATATCTGACGGTTGAAGTCCCTCACGTATCACAAGACCTAGGGTACCCACCATTAAACTGGTGCACTATGCAGCAAATGTGAAGGTGAGAAATTTTCAGCCTCCTCTACATAGTGTCCCAGGATGGATCATTTCTGGAACACTGCATGCTTCTTAGGCAGAGACAAAGAGGTTCAAACTACGGACCACCAAGGATCTTCATTTTAGGAGGAACATCACTTGACAACAGATGAGAAGATGTCGTGGTGGCAACTGCAGATTACGATCTCACAGTCATCCATCAATCGCATTGAGAAAACTCCACTGTACTATTCTTCTTACTCCTGCCTCCCATTATTATTCATCAAAGTAAGCCGAATATCATTTCTACAACCATTAGGACATGGAGACCTCTCTCGGACAATCAAACCCAAGAATGAAGGCTTAAAAAGATTAATAGCAACATAAGTTATACAATCACCACGCACAACTGAAAGCATTCAAACTTCCTCTCCGAAACCATTGTCCACAACATTATGAATACGCCTCCACATGGATGAAGATGAAGCACGAGTACTAACCACAGAGATAACCCTCATCGTAGGCTCCTCCACAGGCTGCATCTAAGAAAAATTCATGCCATACACGTCGCACTAAGCACTTCTAACACAAGAGAATCTCAGGAACCGCTGTCACAGATGACATCAATAACTTCCCCTCAATCTTCCCAATCTTTAACACTTCTTTTTCCTGCCCACAGCCTCCATACCCTCCAGCAAGCTGCCTCAGGATATCGTGTGGCGAGTCTGAGGGCCTATGCAACAGCGATTAGTGTCGTCACACATTGGTATCTTTCTTAGAGGATGAAATTACTGCCACAACCATTTAGAAATCTTATGTGTCCTTAGATGCGTAGACAAAAAAGCAAGCACTATAGGCATCATGGTCACTTCCACTGAAACAGAACTATAACGCGTCCCAAATTGGGAATAACGTCTGAAAGTAGGATTTCATGTGTTGATTTTGTGCCCTATGTCTTTAGCAGCAATGAGCACACTTTGTGAAAGATAAGGAAAAAGACCAAAGAAAAATGCCCCTCAGGTAAAAATCACACATACCCTGAAACTGATTAGATTAGTGAAACAAGGATTGACTATATCACCCAGGAAGACAGACTATAGACTACAATAGTAGAATTTCTTTGGAGTCTTTAATGGATCCGTGATTCCCTGAATTTCTTTGACCGTATTTAAACATCTTTATGTGATTTGGTATCCTAGGATACCTGAACAGGAAGAAAGCTACCAGTTAGCCACATTTTTTGCGATGGTCAATCAAGTCCATTGTGAATGATTTCTATGTTAGGCCATGAATGATTAGTACAAGCAACTTGTGGCATAACAGACTGGTAACCAGTTGGGAATTATGGATCTAGTTAAGAAATTTATCGACTCTACGAGGTTACATCAGGCAATCTATTATATAACCCAGTATTGTACATAAGTAGTCTTTGCAGATAGATGAAAAAAATTAGAGTCAAATTTTAACGCTGACAAATTAAGCAATACCTACCAACTTTTGACTTGGAACTGGAACCTAAAAAGACAGTAGCATCTGGTTCTTGAGCTGCAAAGCTGACCACATCATAGGACTTCCCTGCCATATGAGTTGGGAAAGTTAAAAAGATAGAGAACAGCAGGGGTGATACCGAGAACTCCTAATAAATTTATTTCAAATTCGCATACATGAAGAATGATGATAACCTTGAGAGCACGAATTTGCATGTCTTGGATGAATTTTTTATTTTGAAAAAGTAAAATGGAAAACACTAATAACATTTTTAAATTAGGTTTTATAACTCAAAGAAAAAGAAAGCTCCCTTTCGGAAAATGAATCAATTAATAAACTGAAAAGCCATTGCTCTACAGTAGTCATTTGCTTGTGATTCAGTACGTTTTAGGGTACCTTTTTATGTTTTTAGTTCCAATGCTTTCCATGCCTGAGGCACACAAACAAAAACATCATACAGAACCTACATTAAAATCAAAACCACAAGATAAGCGACTGAAAAACCTCAGCATTAACCCACACTGGTACATTGGGGGCATAGAAACGAAAGAAAAGGAGCCACTGATTGTTGGAGTCCTAAACTTGCAAGTTACATAAAAAGCATTCCACGATTGGTTAATTTCAGTGCAAGGAGTGTTAAATGCATCTTTCAAAAATATATTTACGTAATCTCCCACCAGATGAAGTTTCAACACTTGCTAACTCTCCATCTTGATGGAGATTGAGAGATATCTCCTTTCCATCCAAGTCATCAGGCTGTAACTGCATCAAGAAAACAAAGGAGTATGATAAGATCCCAAAGCTCTTACTGTGATAGAACCATCAACTCTAAATAATAAAATGAAGAAAATGATATGCAATCAGCGAACAAAAAAATAAGAGCTGACATAACTACCTGATTTATGGGCCACTGTATCAGCCAAAGTTCAGTTGAATCTGTCAACGAGATATCAAGGAGTGTGTTGCGAGAATCCTCCTCAATATCCGGTCCAGGCTTGTAACTACAACAGAAGAGAAAAAAGAACAAGTCAGCAGCTATACGTCAGGATTGTTCCCACTTTTCCTGATGGTTAAATATCCGTACACCATTTCCCGTTCATCAGCGATGCTTATAAATTTCTCTTTTTCAGTATCAAGAATAATGAATAAAGAGAAACCATAAATTTGAAATAATATTTCCATCTTCTTTAGATTGCATTGACAGTCATAGTTAAGCTCGTACCCATCATCTGAAGCATCCATCATTCAAGAAGCTAATAGCAAGCGAGAATTCTGCATAGAAAGTAAACAAAAACGAATTAATCCTTATAATATAACTAGAAAAACAGGAGCTAGTCACACAATGGAAGTATAAAAAGGAAGCGACCAACTAGGCCGCATGCACATAAATGACTCCATATGATGAAGCATACAGACAGTTTAAAAGCTCACAAGGCAGAAGGCAAATATCTCCAGAGGAACAGAAAAACACTAATTAAGAGATATTTAAATAGAGATTGCTGGGCTCGTCCAATTCATAGTTGAGAACAATCAATCAAAGTCAATTCTTCCAAGTTGTTAATTATGAAAACAAATGAAACACATCAAAGAGAAGAGGATACAGAAATATGTCCGTGATGGTAAGATTAATAATTCTATAATAATTTTAACAAATTAAAATAATGGATAAGATGCATCCACCATGCTTTCAGTACCCACTTTCAATTTCTCCACACTACTCAACCAGTTTTCGGATAAACAGACTGTGTAATGAGTGACAAGTAGAGGAAGCATAAGAAAAACGGGCAAAAAATGATCTTCAGTGAACTGTAGAAGTCAAACAGGACGTTGGAAACCTCGACGTAACCTCTCTTATAACAGAACATCACTCTATTTGACAATTGTTCACCATTATCACCACAGACCAGAGAGAGAGAGAGAGAGAGGCTACAATTGAAGCACACATGACCAAAGAAAAATGTTGGGCCAAATGTTTTTTAGCCCATCCTTTTACAGGGTTGTCCCAATATCCTTGCAAGATACATCTGGTTATATTGAACTTGATGCTTTTCTTCTAATTTAAAATTTCACATATTAGGTTGTGAGGTGCGGCACTTGAGAGGGAAATACAGTTGACAACCCATACTCAGAGGCAGGCAAAGAGAACAAGGTAAGCAACGACATTATCCTCTTAAAATGCAACGGTTTCATTGATCCTCTGGACAAGAAGACAAAAAGTGGTGAGGTCTCCATGGCCTGTCGCTTACACTTGATTGGGGCATGCTAATAAGCAACCATTCCATACACAGGCAAAGAGACCAAGGTAAGGAGAGACAACTATCCTACGAAAAGAAAAAGCCTCAGGAATAGTTAGATGAAGCAGAAAAACAGTTGGAAGGTTCACAATTAACAAGGGAACTTGTGAATTCCCGTACAGGTTAATACATGATGCGAATCGACTGGGACGACGAATTAAAGAACCAAATATGCGGCCATGGGACATTAAAATACAGCCAACTACGTCACACATAACTACAGAAAGAAAACAATGAGAGGTAAGTCTGCACAAGACAAGAAACTTGGTCATGGGTGCAGAAGCGGCGGCAGTCTTTTACACCAACTGGTATTCGAATGAGGCGACGGGGAAAGACGCAGTCACTCTGACGGCAGCACCGAGCCGAACCATCCTCAGCACCAGAGACGGTCGCGCTGCGGCGTCGTGAATGAAGTGGGAGCAGAGGAGCGGAACAACAACAACAACAACAAAAAAGCGGGGGCGACAAACAATCCAGAGAAAGAAACCAACATGAAAGAATGAGAGAAGAACTCCGCCGCGAGGGGACGATTCACCTCGAGATTTTCCCCCGCGAGTCCGCTGCTCTCTTCGCTTCTGGGCGGAAACCACTGCTGGGCCCCGAATGAGCGCGAGCGGCGGAGGGCAGCGCCGCAGCGCAGGGCAGGTGGGTACGTTGGCAACGGGTCGGATAACTGTTACGAACGTAACGGTATGGTCCGATAGCGCTACGAAGATCCGAAACCTCCCCGGGAAGACGGCACCGAAGACTATCCGAAGCTCCCAAGAATCCTGGCAGCGTTTGGCACCGCGTTGGGCGGCCCTTGAACGAAGACTTCTTCCTTCGGTTGTCTTAACACTCCCACAAGTCAACGATGGCGGCTACCCCTTCGAGGCCCAAACTCGAATGAAGCGCGGCCCATGTAAGAGAGAGAGAGAGAGAGAGAGAGAGAGAGAGAGAGAGAGAGTCCGTCTTTCATAATCACGCGCCAAGAAACCTCTTACAAAAGTTGAAATGTGGGTTTTCAGACTGGACCTTAACAAAGAGGTAAAAGTCAACCCCTTACTCCCAAGAATCGCTTCTTGAAAAGCCTGGGTTGCCGCGTTTGGTGGAGGCGGGGCACACGATCGCAGCTCGCGTTTGGTGAAGCGCGGCCGATATATTTACTTATTTACTTATTTCTATGCATGTATTTTTAAGTCTTTACTGGGCTTTAGAAGGCAGTGCGGCCCATTAAATCCGCGGCAAAAAGCCCACGTGTAGGTTTAGAGTTCCAAAAAAGACGAAGAAATACACATGCACGAATAGAACGGCGTAATCATAAACCAAAAAAAATAAAACGACCGTAGAAAAAAGGAGAATTGGGGGTGGGGGAAACGCGCATTAATTAACATGGGAGGAAATAACAATAATAATAATAATAATAATAATAATAATAATAATAATAATAATAATAATAATACCCACAGATTAGTGAGAGCTGCTGGCCCGGGTCTCCGACTGGGCAGGAGCATTTACAGATGTTCCCCTGCACAGTCCAAGGCCCTGCACGGTTCTAACGCACGGCTCGGCCATCTTCACACGTTACACGGTCTTAAAACCACGCGTCAGTGCATCGTCAACGGGAGACAGATGGGCAATCTACGTCGTCGCTAACATCCATGCATGCATGCATGGATACTTACTTACTTACAGAGGACCCCCTTGTCCCCGGAGGCACGGCCGGTCGGAAGCGCCTCAGGGGGTCGGCATGTAAGGGTCGTCGCCCAGCAGCTCGTCGATGTCGAACATCGGGTCGCTCTCGATCACCTCCGGATCGTTCAGGACGCGCTCCAGCACCACCTGGGAGACGGGCGGTCGACGACGATGCAAAGAGAAAGGTCAACGCCGGCTTGAATGGGCGTGGAGAAGGATGCAGAGAGGCGGCCCAATCGCGGAAGATCGGGCGCGTTGAATATGCAGCGAGGGCGAGCATGGCGTTACCTTGGATTCCTGAAAGTCCTCGACGACGGCCAGCAGCCTGCGGTACTGGTCTCTGGCTTCTGGGTACTGAACCATGGACTTGACCCTCTCCAGAGCCTTCTCCAGCCTCGCCTCGGTCTGCTTCCGGCCTTCTTTCAAGAAATCGTAGTCGTCCTCCTTGCCGGCCTGATCGCGCATCGCCGGGGACGCGGCTGACCCTTCTGGTTTGAAGCCTCTCAGACCGGTCCCTTTCCTCCGCCATCTCAATATGACCTTCTCCACAATTCCGACGGTCCAGACGATTTTCCTGTAGTGCTTCCTCACTTGGTGGCCGCGAACATGCGCCTGCCACACGGCCGCAGCAGAGTTCAGATGAAAGGGCAGAGGCATAGAATCGTGGGAGCTTCGCGTGATGTTGCAGACATCATGAGAGCTTTTTGGCATTTCAAGTTTCAACGAGCAAGCTAAAAAGAGTGCAGAACGAGGCCGTCCGATTGCTGGGCTCGGCTAATCAGGACAGCATTAAGAACACCATTTTTGTTCCTAGTTCAAGAATATTCCGTATTCAGAAATAATCGTCGGTGCAAAATGTTCAGCCTAGGCTCAGGAACTGAGCCTAGAGCCCCTGGAACACAAAGCCTGTATCAAATTCTCCTGCACACCACCACCTTCCTCAGCCACTCTCTAGCTGAATGCTCTAGTGCTCCCTCCCCTATATCTAACATGGGCTCCGAACCTCAACGGTGATTAGCTATCAACTGTGGAAGTCTAGTGTTCGAAGCAAGTTCCAGGTCTATTGAGCCAGAGAAATGGGAAACCCACAAAGAAAGGATCGTCTTGCTGAAGAAGCTCTTCCCTCCGGGACTAGCGGCCATGGTAAAATAGGTTGACAAGTGAAGCCCCGAGATTAAGTCTCCCTTGAGGGAGAAGAGGAGGGTGGGGGGGATGCGTAGAAATAGCAGCTAGTCACCTATTATGTCTAAGTAAACGTCCATAGCCATTCCACTTCGATTATTAATGAAGCAACAAGTCAGGATTTCCATTAAGTATCTGGAGTGGAGTGGAGTGGAGTGGAGTGAAACATAATGAGGCACAACAGAGTTAAAAGGGCACAAAACTTGCAAACCAGACAGAATATACCACGACGAAATAGCTGAGAAACTTGAAATCCAAGGATAGTATTCACCTGAATCTTAACAATGTGTTGCCTGATGGTCAAAAATTCTTTCCTGCCCTTCCAACCTCGAAACTTTTTCTGAATTTGTATTGCAGCAGCAACAGGCTCGCCATGTTGACCAGCTTTATTTGTTTTGACAGATATGAGAGAGAGAGCCTGCTCGTCTGACATTCCAAATTTATCATCGCCATACTCATCAAGCTTCTTTCTCTGGAATGAATGAATTCTGAAGACTTGGTGGATGCGCGCAGCAGCCTGAGCAGCATTGCGGATAGCGCTAAGTCCAGCCTCCATGTTCCCATCGTCCGTATGTAATGGGCTCTTCCTTGCAACATCTTCAGCAACATCCACACCGTGCACTTCTGTCACATTACTGGTGCCCAACTCCTTTAACGTGAGGGTTGAAAGATGAGTTGTCAGAGAAGATTCAGCGAGGAAACCGGCAATGCCTTTGTGCCCATTGCTAGAAGCCAAATCCGCTGGTGTTCTTCCGGATGGGAACTCTGGCGTCGGATCCGTTAGTGCTCCTGGGGCTGCACCCAGAGTAAAAAGCACGCCGACCGTTTTTTCCCTGAAATCAAGAGGGGGCAAGGCAAACCAGAACAATCAAGAATAGGCCGAGGAATATGACACGAGCTCGAATGGCAATTGTAATGGCGGTTCTTACCTGCCAAAATATGCGGCCCAGTGAAGGGCAGTCCAGCCATGTCCATCCCGGAAGTCGATGCTCACACCTGCAACTATAGTCGGTGGAATAGCCCAATAATAACCGAGGGCTGCTGCGAGATGGATGACACCCTGCCCCTCTTTATCTAAAACAGCTGGACCTTTACCATCCTCGACTATCTTATAGATTAGCCAGGCATGCAGCTTGTCCTTTAGTGCTCTCTCAAGTGAAGGATCCATTGTTTTCCCAGGGAAAGGATCTAAATCGCTGGTAAGCTTTATCATGTTGGACCACTCATCATCGTCTTCTCTCAGCAGTGAACCGATTTTATTGCTCAACTGGAGCTTCTCACCAGAAATGTGTGATACAGGCTCTTGGTCGCGTTCAAAATCAAGAGATAAAAGCTTTTCAAAGCGCATGTGAAGGACCTCGCTTGAATACCCTCTAAAAGGATCCGATAACCCTGTATAATGAGGATGAGTGACACGATATTCAAATTCCCTAATCTCACTACAAGCTAACCTGTTAGAGCAGGTGACACAGAAAGGAACCGTTCCAGATTTATGTAGCGGAGCATAGCAAGTAAGAGTGCCATCTCCAGAAACCTCAGCTGGAACCTCAATTTCTCCAAACATACACGACCACTTACTGTTGTATACTTGATTTTTATCCACCAAGAATATGCCTGCTACCCTAACCTGTTATTTTGATAGAACAAAATGAAACAATTAGTAAGCTGCGATCAAACACAAAATATCAACCACGAGCTATCTTTCCACATCAGATCCATAGATTCCGATGATTGATGACAGCCCAAAGAGAGCCCCAAAGAATAATCAAGGGCTCAAAAAAATTTTACCTTGGTCTCTACAGTTGTGTATGACCAGTTTGGAGAAAAGTCGATAATGCTAAAAAGTTGATCTTGAGACAAGGAGGGCCCTAGCAAATACGCATCTTCATTGTGAGGCATTCCAGAATCTTCAATGACACCTTCACTTTCAAGCGTATCCCAGTAGACTGAAGAACTGGCTCGAATTTGCGACTCATCTACTTCTCCTAATTCTTTGCTCATCCATCTAGTGAAACTGTCATATTTCTTTAGACCAGTTTCTCCTTCACGGTTAGGAAAGTCTAGTGATAACTGTTTTATAAGGGAAGAGTAATCAACAGCACTTTTTGCAGGAGCAAAACCTTCAGCATTAGTAACCTGCATTAAGGACAAATTTTTAGCACTAGCAGGCTGCATCAGCTGAAAATGTCGCATGAGAAACTTTTCGAATAAAGTTAATTAGTAAATGCTGCCCAGAACTTGAGCACAGATATGGTATGAAATTATTGCCATACGCCCGGTACCCAGAGTAAGTGTGCAACTACTAGTCCTAGAACAAGAAGGAATACATTGAAAAGTTTAGGACTATCATTAGGAAACCACCGTTCAGACGCTTTTCTTAGAATTGGGAACCGAAGTAACTAGCAGTCTATAGGGGTTACATAGAGCAGTTGAGCCTGTTCATGGTTTCTGAAGCAAAGGATTCACAGACAAGGGCCTAATTAACGGCACCGCTCCCTCTAAAGGAAAACCAAGATACATGCCACATTGATTATTCTGTGGATCGATCACAGGTCAAATAAACAGAGTTATGTTATTGCTCCAGAGTTATGTTATTGCACAGATATGGTATCAAGTTATGATAAACAGAGTTAGATCACAGCATGGCTAATGGCTATTACAGACTCTACCAATAATTATCCCCAAAAAAAGGATTAAAATGCCATTTTGGTATTGTAAATGAAGAAAACATACACATTTCAAATATCATTTGTGCATAGATCCCACAATTAAGCTGCATATTTCGCTTAATGCAGACAGAATCGGCGAATTAGTTCTCCAGACCAACAAAACTTTCTTAGCACAGAACAATGGAGTACACTCCAAAGAGTAGCATACCATTTTTGCTTGCCAATCATTAACAACCAATTTGATAATTTATGTTGTCCAAAAACAAAATTTCAAAAATTTCTTATATTTGTTACACTGTCATACCATGAATATAACCATTATGAAACGTTCGAGAACAAATCAAGAATCTCATATATATTGTGTCTGTCGCATCTTGATGCCGAAATAATTTTATGTTCTTACTAACAGCATACAGTTACCTGCCAAGGTTCTTGAACATTGGAGGAGTCAGCATTAATAATACTCTCATTCTGAAAAATTTCCCCAATATTGGAAGTTTCGCCAGTAGAGAAGTCTCCCATACGCACAGGCTGAGTGGATAAAATTGATGCAGAGAAAGGCATATCAGAACTTCCAGCTGCACAACGTTCCAAAACCCTATCCCATGGCGTTAAGTCAACTTGATCTGGTGGACCATTGATAATTGAGTGGAACTTCATATCATCAGAAATATTACTGGTAGTCATCTGAGGAAGAGAAAAATAATCAGATCCACCTTCTAGTCTCGGATAGTAACCTGTGACAAGAAAAAGATATCCAGCAGTGCTTTAGTTACTGAGGGACAAGCAACAGGTACGGTTTTTCAAGTGAGCTGGCCAATTAAATGCACTACCCACCTTTGTTACCCGGAGTGGCATCTTGAGAATAAGGGTCAAGGACATCTGTTACTGGTCCAAACTCGAACTGTTGAAGCTCAAAGTGAGGGTGGTATCTGGAACTTGCTTGATGATTATCTGCTGCATCGAATTTCGCTTTAGATACACTGAAAGAAAGGATGCATGATTGGAAATATGAATCAGTGATTCTATCCTTCTGGCAAATACTTTTGGTTGCAATGACACGATGACACACCTCACACCTCACTAAAGATGATGCAAACAAGGTTGAGGAAGGATAAATGAATATACCTGACTCAGCATCCTCGTATTCAAATGTCTGTGAGCTGTTTGGACTTTCAGCATCTGCAGCTCTCGAAAACATCATATTATGATTCGATATAGAATTCGAGGAAGCAGGACTTTCGACATTTGCACTCCGCGAGATTTCTTCAGTTTCTGTACTGTTACCGAAACTAGCTTTGGCACCCTAAGAAACAGCAAGATTTAATGTCAAAGAGAAATATGTTAGCTACAAAAAAATGGAACACACAAATTTGCCTATGCAGAATTTGAGAGGAATAAAAGAGGATGGGAGGGAACGTCTCAACATATCCCTCACAGGTAAATTTTATGCTGAAAAAGCTCTGTATACCTTGAAATTTATTTAATATAACAACATGATAGCTTTTTAGGACGACTCTCACAAAAACTTGGAAGCAATGCAGAGAAATATTTCATGATCCAAGAAGGTTTAGAGCAATAGAGCAATAATCTATTCACCCTCTATAGCAAATACGGCAAAACAAATATTTGGTGTAAGAATCGCGTCACTAAGGGATGGAATCACATCCAAGAAGGTTAAGAGTTTTTAATGTTTTCCAAACACGAAGCCTCCTCTATACCTCTACATTCAGTGACTTCTGACAAAAAACGCCACACAATCTGATAAACGCTTATCACGACTTAAATTTAATCAAGCCCCAAGATACACATGTCAAAGATCAGATAAGCCTACAGAAGATGCTCAGTGCAAAAGCCAGCTGAAATTAGGTAGGTCAATTCGATTCTTGTAAGACTATTAAACTGACTGATCTAGTTAGACCAATCTGATCAGAGTAGGCGCATCAGGAGCAAATCAGCTTTTTGAGGCCTTGATCAATTGTCTTCCAAATTAGGCCCCATCAGATCTGGCCTGGATTGGGATCTCATTGGCCAATCTTTCAGTCAGAAACTGCCTGGGGCAGCAATAAATAAAAAGGATAAACTTCTAATGTAAAAAGCATACAATTTTTGTTTAAAAGGTGCGGGTGAAGACCATGACATTTCAAAGTTAGGTCTTTTCACCAAAGTCTCACATCCTCGTCACTCTTTTCCCTCAGCCTTTGTAAGAAAAACGCATGGTGGGGTATCAAGGCAAGGGTAGGAACAAGATGGACAGTGCTACTGGGGAGGGTGATTGCAATTTGGCAGACAATCGTGGCTGATGCTGATCTATAGCAGTAATACATGTCACTTTTTTTAATCGTCCTTAATCTTCATGCTCTGTCATGTTACAGAGCAAGCTCTTATCATTTCTTCTTCCCTCAACAACTGCAAGCCCCAGATATGGAGGGAAATCAGCAAATTTTTCGTCTGTTCCTTTTTTTTCCAATTTGAAAGAATGATCAGAATCTCCCTGTTGCACGGAAGATTTTAACTCAAATCGACTAGCCCAGCAGGGTTAATTTTTAATATAATAGCTGGATGTTGAAGCGGTGACGAAGGCAAATGATGTGGGAAGGGGCATCATTTTTTATGGATAATCTGAGACTTATTATTCACCTCAAATAACGTGCTTTAGACTGGATATTCGGTTTTTACCAGAGGTGGAGCATTCCATAGCAGAGCAAAAGGAGAGAAGTACAATGACTATTCATTGGCTAAATCACAGTTGATCTACATTCCGGTGCACTGTATAAAGATATTACACTGCATCAATGTTTCGAGAAAGGCGGGAGTATGTTAAAATGAAAGCAAAATTAAGGCAAGCTAAGACAGACTATGCCGAGAGCGAGTCACAGCGGAAAAAAAACCTTTTTTAAAGTATCTTTAAAGGGGATTTAATATGATAAAACGAAAATTTAATAATAACTCTATTGGTTAAATTAATATCCGCACTACACATTAAAATAATATTTTATTAATTACAGAAAGACACTGCAGTGTGCCTGTTATTATAGGTTTCTTTAAAAAAAATGTCTTGGCATCAGAAAAAATGTTGGAATCTTAAAAAACTGACATGCAGCACTCTGTCTCAACTAAAGGCATAAATTATATTGAAGTACTTAAACTAATATTATATTCTCGAAATTGTGAAAACATACGCTATAAAATCAAAAACTATACTCTGCAAATCATGAAGATTTATACGTATAAATGGCTTCTGATGTAAAAATGGAAAATGACTTTCACAATGACAAGTTTGATTCTTGCTGAATTCTCTTTTAATCTCTGGTCTCATTAGCTCGGACTGGGTTTGGATTACATGGAAAATGAAGTAGAGGGAAGTGGTGATAGGCACAGGCAGTCGGAGACAGTTAATGTAGTAGAGTAAAAATGGCACAAGACGTCAATGCTTTCTTCCTTGTCTTCCTCTTTTTGCTCTTCCTTATTTTCTATTCCTTCACAAAAAAGTTTTACCAGTGATATAGAATGTTAGTTATCTATTGATGAAATTATAAAGTTAGAATAACAGGTTGGTCCCATTTGGATGAGCGCACAATGAAAATAGTGCTCATTTATGTGAGGCACATCATGGCACTACCAGATCATGGGTTCCTTGCCACTTTGACCCAGATGACCAAGGCATAGAAAACGTTCCAGGGAATATCGGCATGCATGTTATTCGAATGCTCGCCTAGGTGACCATGATGACAGGGGCATGGGGCCACCTTGTCGCCCAGGCAACACGACTATTAAAATAATGCACCAAAGCGGTAAAAATGTCTATCGGTAAAGACAATTTCTTTTAACAAAGTTTCCCATTGAGTTTGTGATGGCATGAGATTTCGCAATATTACAAAGCTAATAAACAAGTTTTTCCTAAACCATAAGTGAACCACATACAAGATGCTTCTGATATAAATACATGACGATAACTGATGACTCAACTTGTTTCCTAAAACTATAGTTGCCAACATGGAACTTTTAATTATTTCCTCTCCAATATTCTCGAAGACATGTTTGATATTGGTTCAAATTGGATAAATCAACCATCAAAGAATATTTGAATGTGACAGTAATAGAAGCTCATAAGTAACTGAGCAAAAGTCAAGTCGACTGATAATTATTCTCAATGAAAATATTTTAAGATGCATTTCATATCAGAATAAGGAACCACAACACAGAACCACATTAATCTGAAAATATCATTTCATAATCCAAAACGAATCATGATTATCCTAAGGTTTAAGAAAAACCATAGATGGAATAAAATGTGAATTGGACTACAATGGCACAATTAAAAAAATCAGGAGCGTCTAGAGAAAAGAAAATAACCTGCACTTCACGATAATGAACCAAAACAATATGTGTATACTCTCTGCATCAAGACAGGACAAATGGATTAGCGGTATGCATGATTATCTACCATACTGTTAAAGAATATGAAGTTTCTCTGAATCTGATAATAACAACTCAGAAGTTATAAGATAAGACTCGACACAGTTTACAGACAAAGAAAAAAGTCAATGCAACACAATAACGGCCAATATATAAAAAAAATAAAATTGCATACAAGAAATATTTACCAGAGCCGAAAAATGTACATATGAGATCCGAATGCATGTTTAATGTAGATGAAAAAATTAATGAGAGCGAGTTTTTTACGAAACAAGTTTCTCCTGAAGTCTTTGTAACTCGAGAGACTGATCAGGATACAATGAATAACAAAAAGTCACATCGAGTATGAAATTTTAAAAACTACATGAACGGCAATCAGATAAGCAGAATCAATAGTCGCAAATAAAGCCATCCGGAATTTCTGCCAGATAATAAGGCCTTGTCAGAAGAGTTCTGGTAGTATGCAAACTGATATTTGGCTCCGCGATTGAGAAGAGTTCCAGAAACCTATCTTCAACCCAGAAGTGGAAAAGAAAAAGATAGAGAGGAAAAAAATATGAAAGAGGGCGAGAAAACAGGAAAAAAAGGAGAAAGCGATTTCTTTTAATGACAACGCGTCAAGTCATTTTCTTTCATAGGATCAGAGAAGTTTAGGAATTTTCCGCTTGTTCACAAATAGACTGTTTTACCAAGTTTATTTGGCAAGGTTCCACCAGATTTCATCCTTTTCCAAATCATTGGCTTCTTTTTCATTGGCGGACTCCAACAGCTTCTATGCTTCCCTAGATCAGTTCATGGATACTGAGTACTGCTAAAAATAATAGAAAAAAGAGGATAAAATCTATCCTCCTCCTGGTGTCCGTTATTTAGCCTTCAATCATTTCAATCTCCTAACAAAAACTTCACCAAAGTATTTTAATCCTCCAAGTTATATAGCATCTGCTAGAGAAAAGCAGGCCTAGGAATTTCCACGATTAATATCAAAGCATTAAGTTCCTTTTGAGCTCAAACACTTCATTGGATAAGGCAACCAAATCCACATGAAAAATTAAACGTCATATCATCATTCTACAACCTGGAAAACGAAAAAGAACACATAATTATCCAAGCCATGTAAATTCTTACTCTTCTAGCATCCAGTAGGTCCGTCTCTGAAATTTTTCATTGTCTTCTCCATGAGCATAATAACAATGTAACACGTCGATACTCCCATCCTGCAACAATAAATGAACTTCAAGTTTGTAGAGTTATTAAAGAATAGGTTGGAAAATGAACCTATAATTGATGGTAACGTGCTTCAAAAAAACCACTGAATCTTATTAAAAAGCCTTCACGAAGAAATAGAAGAAAAAATCTAATGGGGAAATACTGAGACATTCAACAGAGTAATATATTTAACAGTTCATGGAGGATACGTCATCCTCCATTAGACTGCGTCTAAATGAGCTATCGGGCTACTGAGAAAAAGGGGGGTAGCCTTCATCCTT
Organism: Spirodela polyrhiza; assembly: GCA_024713555.1. NCBI lineage: Eukaryota > Viridiplantae > Streptophyta > Magnoliopsida > Alismatales > Araceae > Spirodela > Spirodela polyrhiza. The sequence continues at coordinate 3,689,084 of CM046544.1, read as the reverse complement.
TTGCACAAACATAAAAATGAAAATTGCAATGAATCCTTTCTTATTTGTATCATATACTCATAATTCAGACTTCACCACTCAACTTACAACACAAAAAATAGATGCGCTACCAATCCCAAACTCACTTTTAGTTTCTCATGTGCTTCTTTCACTGTTTTATTGTCCTTTTTCTTCCGCCAGTTGTGGCCATCCTTCCGGAAGTACCTTAATACCTTTCTATCAAATAAAAAGAGTGAACCACCTGAAAATTAAAACGAATTTAATTCTTCATATAGATGTGCAAAATGCAAAAAACATTCATTCAGAACTTCTAGCATGAAATATTAGAGCATTAACATAATATTCCTCAACAAAAAAGTGCATCCTAATTTTTCATTCAAGGAAAGCTGTGCGTACTCAATGGGGAATGGTGTTTGACATTGAGCCATCGTTACACAAAAAGGAAAACCAACACAAATAATTGCACAACAAATACTCAATACCCCAAACGAAAATGGGGAAAGATCCATAAACAGGAAGAACATATCATAAATTGTTTCTCAATTTAATGACTTTAGGGGTTTTGCTGATCCAGATTTTGCAAATGCTCTGGATAATTGGCTTCTTCATCAGGGGAAGTTAGAAGGGAAGCTATTCATCATCCAACAATTGCAGTAAAAATGGTGCTTATGTTGAACGGAATGTCCTATAAACCTAGCTCGTCGGGAAGTGAATATGGTCCACTGTCAATATCAGTGTGCCATTAATTTGACAATGATTAGATGTTTCCTGGGAGAAGAAAGCAAATTCGCATCAAATATCACTTTGCTTGTGAAGTCATCACACAAAGTGGAATTGCAGCGAGTCTGATACCTTCTATTAGCAATCTTATTGATATCGCAACAGTCAAGCCCAAGCATTCCTTGATTTTATCTGATCCCTAGGACTTAAGGTTAGACATGGAGGAAATGATCAAATAGATCCCAAAGTCAAATCTGGGATGAACACAGGAGTTAGCCTCAAAGACACAATAATTGTTTTCCACTAATCCTCTTCCTCATCGATTTTTCATTCTAGAATGTGGGTTGTCTATTATGTGAGTGATTGGAATTCACAAAATCGATAAAATTCTGCACAGTTATCAATATGGATAGCGTGAAACGTACATTAGACAAGCAGATGCATTATATCATTTTGGTGTAAATGACACTATAAAAAAAAAATACTCTAACACTACAATAAACTTTTGAAGCTTTCTTCCTGGATCTGTGAAAAGGAAAAAGACCAACTTTGAATGATTACATATCACATTTTAGCATCCACTTCGTACAGTCCAATATAGATATAAACATAAATAAAATAGATCAGATGAGAATACAAGAAACCATAACACAACAAACAAGAAATAGACGATACCAACGGAACCACATCTGACACTAAGCCGATAGCAACTGGCATCTCTTTTATTACATTGAAAAAATCTTTCACAAAGTCAAATATCTCTGAACCCAGTGAAGAGTTCAAGACAAAATTTCATGACATAATAAATCAATAACCAAAAGACATCAAATACTGATATAGTTTTAACGAAAGTAAAAAGCGTTTATGACATTCATACATTCCTCAAAAAAGATCAATTATTAATCAATTCAGAGAAAAGTAAATTAAAGTCCATACTGGTTGGTCTATTAGGAGGCTCTGGAGCAATATGAAAACTTTTATAATTCCGAAGAATTTCACAGATTTCGGCAGGACGTAGCCATCGACTTTGGGCTTCAAGAAGTATTTGTTGGATATCTGTTCATGTTACAGTGAAACAATCAGAGTCAAAAAATAACTACTCCTACCCAATACTTACCATAGGTAATATGAAGAAGCTAAAGCTTGGATAGTCGTATATTATTTTAAAAAAGAAAATGATATCATACTTTTCCAGAAAACAGACATCTACCAAGGAATATCAACAACAATGAAGAAGAGTAGTCACATAGATTGTAACTTATGACCTAAGGTTGATCAACAATCTTTTCCAGGTGCCAAGAAGTTTTAAAAATCTTCAGACAGATACGAATTAAAGATTTTCCGATTCTGCGTCAGATATATTATTTTTTTTTGTTCCAACTTTTGAAGGATATTTACATTAGGTGTTAGCTTTTCGTACTGTTTTTAAAAGTTAATAAATGACTAGAACAGTCTAAGAATTGCTTTTAACCTTTAGTTCCTTTTACCAGCCTTGGTTGGTAAGTTTTAAATTTCAAGATAACCAGACTGACTTTTTTGATTTGTGGCAGCACAAAATCCAACTTGCAGTTTCTGGGCATATTTTCGTAATATTGCCATTTTCTATTGTCTAGATATGCTCTATCAAAGCAGTTCATACAACTGTTCTGCGTCAAAATTTTAAGTCACAGCTTGACGTTTGAAACGACATACTGCTTCTTGATACAAAAGGTCAGAAAATATAAAAGGATATAAAGATATACATATTTTTTAAAAAAAAGACCGTTCACCACATTGTTGGGATAGTAGAACCCAATAATTAGGACTGTCAAACAGAAAATATGAGAATGTGGAAAATGAGAGGCAACAACTAAATTAATAACTAAATTACTGATGTTGAGAGATTAGTGTGCGACAAACAGAACGTTAAAAGTCTCTTTTCAAAATAATACCGTTAATGTGGAAAACAACACAAATAAACTTCCCACGGATGAAAAAATAGAGAAACTTGAAAAAAAAACGTTTTTAGATAAACAGAGGAAACAGATCATCGCATCTTCATTCCTAGGACCATGGAAGATTATTTTAGGATATATGAAGAGGATCCAGAATAGTAATGTTGGTATTTATTAATTCTTTCAATGAAGCACTGAAAGAAAAGTTCAAAGGAAGAAAGCAGGAAGTGGTTCTTGCCGCAACCGGCGAAGTACTAGACTGTGCTTTTGAAATTGGGAGAGGAAGAAGATTATTTATAGAATCCTACTGCTACAGGTCGTAGCTTTACCAATCATCGCTTATGGGCTACGCAAAATTGTGTCTTACACAGAAAATCCGGAAAAAAGGAAGACATTGATCAGCTAGTAACAAAACTGGAAAAATATAAGTAGGTCAGAGGAGGGTTCTTCTATTTCAAATCCTATGGTTCTGTTACGAGTCGATCATGTTAATAGACTACCCTTTTTTCTTTTGCTGTCCAACTGGCTTTTACATTTCTTGAGGAAATGGGGTGGTATTCAGTGTCATGCCATCGCTCTTGTATTTATACAGCATGTAGTAAACTGTGATCTGATGCCGCTTAAAAACGCAGAAACATATTTTACAATCGGTTAAATGATATTTTAGTTTACTCAAGAGGATTCCTGTTATATTGACGACTGCACCACTCACAGAACAAGAGTGAAATATTCTTATGAATGACATAGAATGAATTCATCCATGCTAAATGGTTTTTTGCGAGGATCCCTTGGCCTCACGGATATTTTTATTCAAGATATGCACATTACTTTTTCATGCTTCTATCAGTTTATTTCGGTCTGAATACTCTGTTTACTAAGAACTAATTTCGCTCCCCTATTTTGATAGTTCAGTACTAACATTCATATTAGCACCTCTCAAATGCAAACGATTCATGAGCAGCTAGTTTAGAAAAAAAAAAAAAAAGTCAATAACTTGAAAAAGAAAAAACCTAAATATTCTTCTCTCCTTGATGTCGCATGCGGTTTACTATAATTGTTAAGGGTAATAATACACGATCAGCAAACAACTACAGAATCAGAAACCTTTTGAATAGCACGCGGTAGCCGTTAAAGAAAGGTTCAATTTTGAGTTTGGCAGCAATAATGACAAATAAGCAGAGAGACTATCAAATCCTCCTGCAAAATTTCTATCTGTCAGCTGAACTCGGGGAGCAGAAATAGCGCGAAAACCCATTCAAAATCCATCCCTAAGTAGCAAGACCGATTACAACTACAAGACCCTGACAAAGGATAAGGACACCTGAGAAAACAAATTAGACGGAGACGAGTGCCAAAAAAGCCATTGGCGGATAAATTTATGATCCGAAACCCTTGCCTAGCTGAGGAGGCATCCTATAGCGCCTGGCATCCGCCATCAGGCGTTGACTGCTCCGCTTATCCTTCCACCGGTCAATTGAGGAGCTAACCCGCGCCGAAATTCCCGCCGATCAGTGCCTACGATGAAGTCAGACCATGAAGAAAAGGGGAAACGTGCATACGGGGCCAGATCTGCGGCTACAGAAGCTCAGTAGCACATACCAGAGAACAGCAGACCATACGGAGCTCCGAATTCGGATGAGATGCAGAGAGAGAAAAGGCCTGCACAGACGGATGTGAGAACAAGCAGGCTGACCAAGCCAGCCGACTATATGGAATCTCTCGCCTCGGATGCCCGCGGTCAGCTCCAGTCCCCCTACACAGCAGCCAAGACGGAGACCCTCTCATGTCGCTCCAGAATTTGCCACGCACCCCGCCCGGTACGTGGCGAGAGGAGAGACATTCATTTAGGCTTGGAACAGCACCCCTGTACGTAGGAGAACGTCACGTCACGGTGACCAGCGTAAAAGCGTGGGGTTGGTGGCGCGACTTGTGTAGTATGACCAAAAGCCCCGAATCATATTCCATTATTCACCAGAATGCCATTACTGCAGTTTTACAGACGCCAACTGACGGGAAAACGCCGAACGCCGTCAGGGGGCCCGTTGGATCGATGCCCCTGACGTTACGTCTTTCCGCGAATTTCCGTCTCGCGGTTGCCTACCGGTCGATCGTGAACAGACGTGACGTTTTTTGTCATAATTATGAAATTGAAATTCATTACTTGAAGACTTTCAACGGTAAGTATGTATTTGTAGATGAAGTTTAAGATCAAACTTGTCGATACCCTCTCTCTCTCTCTCTCTCTCTCTCTCTCTCTCTCTCTCTCTCTCTCTCTCTCTCATTGTCCTTTTACGTCAGTAGTTAAAGTCTATTTCTAGAATGATTAAGAGCAAGACAAACCTGTCATTTAAATAATTTACAACATTATCGTAAACACCCATGAAAATTGAAGCTATTTGCATCCTTCATCAACATATTCTTTGCAAGCAACCTAAACGAAGTGTTGACTATGAAAGGGAAAAGTCAACAACTCATGAATTCCATTGTACCAACAACGGTTGCAATTACGTTTTAAGATGTGGAATATTCCTACGTGAATATTTACTATGGATGGAAACTGTAGCAATGGGTAATGGTTGACATGACTTCTTACACTTGTGAAAATTGAGGTAACATGATCAGCAAACGTTATACCTTACCATGCTTGATTGATAGGAATTTCACATTGGAAAAATAATCTTGAATATATGTTATGCACAATAAATAGATGTCAATGCTAATACTATATTGTTATTTATAGTTTTTCCACATACTCCATGTGAAATCTTCTGCCAATTAAACATATTTGACACATCATTGAACGTCATTTGCAACCAAGAAGTTCCATAATTTCCTAGTTATGTTGGAATTTTCTTAAGAGACATTCAAGTCAACTTCTTCCTACATAGAATATGCTTAACGGTTGGGTGTTATGTACTGAAAAATTCAACAATTGAATAATTATCTACATTTAAATCAAAGTATGTGATTTTGGGTATGTAACTTAGGCACAAAAGAGAGGTCATGTTATTATTTAAATTTTGCATGTAATGACTCAAGCTGTACCCTACAGCGATTTGCAAATAAAGCTACTAAGCAAACATGATATCTATGTGGCCCCAATTTGACATACAATGATTCAGATTATAAGTGTCAGGTAAACTACTTTTTGTAGTGCTATGACCAATCAACTTTGGGATAGTGAATTAGGAGACAAGTTAGACTAGAAGCTTATGAGGCAATGAATGTCATGTAATGGCTAGTCAACAAGATCTTTGTATAAAATTATGTGGCTTTGCTTGTTTTGATTGTAGAATTCAAATTCTCATTTTAAGATAGTCAAAATTGTGCACAAAAAGTTATTTATTTTATGTTTGATTTCAAAGAGTAATATGTGGATCTGCAGCCATACCAACACAAAAAAGAGTCAAGATGGAAAAGTAGTGGCAGCAAGGGATGAGAAAGAATTAAAGTCTTGACTTATTTGTGGGTTCAACATGGCAACGACAAAAATTGCCAATCATCCATCATATAACGAAACTTGACCACTCCCTTCTCCATCCTACAACTTATTTTTCTTGTACCTCTTATGTTCTTCCTCCTCTTACGTGATCTCATTCATTTCCTCCCTATCTTACCATCTCTATTTATATGCCTTTAGTGAGCTGCGACATTTATCATGCATGCATACCCATGCTACTCTATGTGCATCCTTATGCCACCTTAATCTAATTGCTTGTCTTCTTGTGTTCCTCTTCCATATGTTTCTCTCTATTTTTGTGTTCATCTATGTGAAACAATTTAAGCATCAACCTGCATTTTTGACCTAATAATCCTTCTCTTAAAAGCTAAAAAAGCTATGGCACCCTCTTGTTCATATGCCACTTATATACACTACCCTGGAAACTTGGAATAAATTACTTAATCATGATTCATTAGTTATATCATGTTTTATGTTTCTAGATTTATTAGTCTTTTCTTATTAGGCTTATATGAACTACTTCATATTCTTCATCTATTTAAAAACTAACACATGCTTCTACTATCCTAATTTGGTGGGTGCTTCTAAGCAAGTGTACTATTGTTGTTTAAACATAGTTATAGGTGTCATGATAAAACCTATCCTTGGTGTTAAATATCTATTATATAATAATATTTATTATTAAAACTTAAAAATCACCAACTCTTGAGGGTTGACTTAAAGTCATGCATGGGCATTGAATGGGCCTTGGAGTGGTCCCACATTGACCCAATAATAGGTGAGAGACCAAGGCTTCACACATGCACCCGATGTACCCATACTTCAGTCCTTGTTATCTCGAGCTACATAGCAGTGAGCCTAGTATGGCTTGCTATCATATTAAAATTTATGGCCCACAAAGTGGGGAGCTCAAGACCAACTTTTTTATTCTGTCTTTATTTATTTTTTTGTTATAAAATAATAGATAATATATTTTAACTTTAAATAATTTATGATAAATAATTAAAATTCATAAAAAATTTATAAATGTTAAAACATATTTTTGATTAATTTTGCCTTATTTCATGAAACTTTTATAACATTATATTATCTTTACCTCACATTACATATAAAAATGAGATATTATCATGCCACCAATCTCATCTCTATTGAAATTGTATGTAACATGAATGGTTATGAAAAGGTCTTGTGTGAGTTTGACTTGAGGTCATTACTCCCATCTTGCCTTAAATAACATTCTAGACTTGAGCATAGAAATATTCAATTCATAAAAGTATGCCTCATCATGGTTTAATTTTTGGTTCATGTAGAACTTGCCAAAGTATCATCAGATGTCTTTTTAGTTGGTGCATTCCTAGAGTTCACTACCATGTAATATAACAAATTCAGCCCTACTTGCCTGACCTCAGCCATCTATGTGAGATGAATACATTATTGTAGTTTCAAAATGTTGGTGCCACTCATCATCCTATGTGGTCATAGAAGCTCTCTTCCCTCTCTTCACCTAGAACAATGTCCACCAAATGTGGCACAAATCAACTAAGAGGTCTTATGATTATAAAGGAATCCCTTGAATGACTAATTTTTAAGGACATTTCCTGAGTCCTTAGTAGCAAAATCATCTAGATGAATGACTCCGTACCATTTTTAATTAAGGCACCATTCTATGATGTAAATAAGTATATGCTCTCTTAACCAACCAAATGCCATCTCCCAAAGTGATGATCTAGATTTAACTATGGGTCCACAAGGTTGACTCAAAGTGATGACCAGGCTCCCATTGGGCTGCAGAGATGTTCTTATGTGGCTTGATCCATAGACCCCTTCACGAACTCAGTGGACCTTAGTCCATGTTATCATGGGTCATGAAGTGGTGACCAATATGTGTCCCACATCACAACATGGAAGAGCATTAGTCCACATTGTTAGATGCAGTTGATGCCTCTCTAGTGGTCTATTATAAAAATATTTTTTTAACTTTAATTTTAGAAAAGGATAGACATTACATTATTTTATCCTCACATTACATATAAAAATGAAACATTAACATCAAGCCATTCCATAAGGTCCCAATATATAGATGAGATGGGGGAAGGAAGTTCAAGCCTTCAATGTTGCCAATTTAAAACAAAGGAATTATCTATGCTACCTTAGGTGTTGCTGTTAAATCGTTAGAGTATCAAGCTACCAATGGAACCAAATGTACTAGGGGCCCTCCCCTCCATGGAATACATAATCCACATATGCCGTTGGGAGATGTATGCCAACTTTTTATGTGATTTTGTCTATACTTATGCACTTCTTCTTTCTCTTGTTCTATCTTGCGGAGGCTTGGTTTTCTTGCCCTACTTCATATAAGGTAAGCAAGTTAACTCATTTTACTAATTGCAAGTAAAGCAAATCCTTATTCAGAAAATAAAAGAAGATGACCATGGGACTTTTGAGTAAGAACATGGATAGAACAACCATAGCATGGATGGTCACTAAGAACAAGAAAATAACTAAACTACATACATTTATCTCAAATTTTTATTAAACTTTATAAAGAGTAAGGACAACATGATGCAATATTATTTATATTTCTATAATAATTTTACATTATTTTAAAATGTGATTTTTTCTTTCGTATTTGCTTTTGAACATAGAAAAAATTGGCTCTAAAATAGTAAAAATGTCAATACTAGTGTGATGTTAGATGGTCGTGTTTTAATTTTTGTACTCTATCACAATGCCCAATGCTAAATTAAATATTTGATATTTGCTCTTTTTTAGTTTTTGAACTTTGATATTCAATATTATAATGAAGGAAATATTACAAGATATTTTCCTAGAAAATGCTTTAAAACTATAATCACAAAAAAAAACTTTGTATCAATGTGCTGGCTTAAGAATAATATCCTTTCAATGGCTAGTTCCATTCTAGTCCCAAAGTAGAGTCAATAACTACATTCTACACTTGTCACTCATTATTTTGATATGTTGATTGGTATGACTCAAGGTGCATTAACAAAGGTCAACATTGTAAATTTTCTTAATAGAAGATAAGATGCAAAAATCAATGTCCCACCAATGGCCTCACGAAACTTTGTAAATCTTGTATTAAAGATCACCATGGACTATGTAAAATTAGAAAAATATCTCATACTAGGTTATTTAAATTCATTAAACATTAGAATGATAGTTATTAATAATCCATCAAGATATTAGGGTATTAGGTTGGTTAATTTTGTACATATGGATTGTCAAACAAAAAACCATCCAAGGATGCTAGTGCATACAATTGTACATGAGCAGATGGGCAGAGACATGTGTGGGTACTCAGGCTCAGAGTTTCATGGTCAGAAAAGCACAAAGGAGTGTGAGCAGAATCAAGTGTGTAGAATGGCATAAGAAGACATGAGTACATAAGAGTACATAAGAGTAGCTCATGAACTTGGACATGGTCACATGATAGAGCATGTGTTGAGAATGTATGGCTGATTGTGGACAAGTGGAGAAGGAAGAAAAGGAATGTCTCAGATTGACTGGAGGATGAATGCAAGTTGAAGCTGGGCCCACTTGTTGACTATTTACCATTGACTCGGTTGATTAGGTCTCCTGATTCGAACCAGGCGAGGTGCTTGGTGCGGACCAGACAGCCTAAATAGCTCGGGCGAACGGGGTGGTTCGTCCGCAGACCAGATAGTGCACGGGGGTTCGAAAATAACTGAATAAGGAAATTGCGGCGAAACAGACACGTGCTGAATGCGTGGATGCGTTGCACCTCATCTTCAGATCCCCGATCCCCATTCAGAGAGAGAGAGAGAGAGAGAGAGAGAGAGAGAGAGGCAGAGATAGAGAGAGAGAGAGAGAGAGAGAGAGAGAGGCAGAGATAGAGAGAGAGCGGGAGAGAGAGAGAGAGGAGGCTCGCCATTACTTGTTCGGACGCTATTGCATCCGTGGGTCCGGCTGTCTAAAAGGATACTGCTGCCAACATGAAGAACGATGAATCTCATCCGTGATCAGCCGAGGCGTCTACCCACCACAAGGGCAGTCAGCTGACCAGCGCTGCTGCTGCTGCGTCTGCCCTCCGCCGGCGGTAGAAGCCTTGCTGAGCTTGTATTCCCTCACTTGGGCGAGCACGGCGGTCGTCCAGTTGACGAAATAGGCCTCGTCGTGGCCGAGCAGCTGGCTTTTGTAGAACAAGCTGAAGCACCGAGGGTCCGTCTTCGGCAAGTCGCAGGCCACTCCGGTGGGGTCTCTCCAGGCCCCCTGGTGGCGCATCCCCGACTTCGCCGCCAGCCAGTGGTAGACGTACTGGCCCGGCCCCGCCGTTTCGAGCCACCCGTTCGGAATAAACTCCATCACGCTGCTATTCTGGTCCATGAAGATCATGTTCGTCAGCTGCGCCCCGTGCGGCGACGCCAGCACGTCCGTGTCGCTCATCAGCTTTACCTGGTCGCAGAAGCTCTCCAGCTTCTGCGCCCAGGCCACCGTCAGCCGGCAATCGCCGAAGCCGGCGCAGGCCCGCCGGAAGGCCTCGATCACCGTCGACTCGTTCTTGAAGGACCTCGCTCCCGTCCTCATCAGGACTGTCATGCGGACCACCGGGGACCCCCCACTCTCGTCGTCACCGCCGGAGGAGGTGGCGTTGCAGAGGGCTCTTGCCTTGCAACGCAGCATGTCGAAGGCTTCTCTTCTCTTCCGCATTGACATCACTCCCTCGTTGTGCCGGAAGACGACGGCCTCCTCGAAGCAGGTCGGCCGGGAAGGTTCTTCGAAGGTTTCGATCCTCATCTCTTGCCCCATGGCCGCTTCGGTCATGACCCTGACCCAGGGCCCCATGTGCGTCTGCAACTCCCCTCTCTTGTATAGCACCCACCTAGCCGGCGGCTTGCAGCCGCCGCTCTTGTACCAGCTCACGAAGGGAACCACCGCCCCCAGGCCATGCCACAGGTTTGTGTATTCGTAGAAGCTGTCGGAGACGAAGGTCAGCCCCGGGAGGAGGACGGCGCCGTGGGGCAGGGCGTCCAACCAGGCCAGAGCGTAGGAGTTCTTCGTGCCGTCGCGGGTGTGGTTGCCGGCGAGGCAGAGCAGCCGTCCACCGGAGGCCGGCGAGGGGAACCGGAGGTGCTGCGCCTCCTCGCCGTCGAAGGTGTCGTTCAGGGAGGGCATGAAGTACGTCTCCCCATCCGCGGTTAACTTCGCGTCCGTCAGGGGGAGGAAGACGACCGCGTCGCGCAGCCTCGACGTGGCCTCGGCGAGGGTGCCGACGCAGCCGCCGCCGTAAGCGGCGGCGCCGCCCATCACCCGGTCCCACTGGGCGAGGACGCTCCACGCTGGAGAAGGTTCGGCGGAGGGAGAGTCCTGCATGACCGTCTGGATCTGGAGGACGACTTGGACGAGGAAGACGAGGACGACGAAGAGAAACGCCCCGCGCAGCAGCTGGTACCCCCAGGGGAAGATGAAGAAGATCGTACTCCTATCCCTATCCTTGTCCATGGTGACGCTGGGTCTCCCCACATCTCGCCACGGCCTTTCTTTTATGGCCTGTCCTCTGCAAGGCCACGACAAGTGGAGGGAGGCTTCCGCCCTGACCGCCAAGTCGGCCCATCCGGGCCATCCCCATGTGCCTGCTCCATTTTCGGCTGCGTGGCGGGCGACTCTGCACGCTGCCTACCGATGGGCGAGGCTGCGCTGCCTGCCAAGCACGAAAGTCAACGGGTTGGCAGATAACCGGCTTTCCTCGCTCGCTTTCAAGAAGATATAGCGGCCACTATGTTAGGCAGATCTCCAAGGAGACTAGTGTAAGCCCTCAGATCCTGGTTCACTCGTGAACCGTCCGATGTGAGCTCTTCCCACCGGTATCCGCCTCGGGAGGGGAGAAGACCCCCTCTGGATCTGTATAGAAAGCCCAAGAACCCCAACCCAAGTGATCTACACCACCTTCGAAGCAACATGCTTAAGAAAGCAAGACAAAAAATTTAAAGCCTCTACAAGGTCCACACTAAAAGTTGAGTTTTATATTTTTGTCACTACAAACTTCAAAAAACCAACTAATAGTTTATGTTCTCCAAAACTGTAAAATCCTGAGACGCATAGAAAAAAACCATTCTTTTGTTTACGGACGACTTCTCTTATACCCGGTTGATCAGGTAAATTTGTTTATTATTCTTAGATTTTTGAGCTCATATCCCAAATTTCTTAGAAAAAAAACATTTTTCTTCTCCCAAAGAAGAACACAGATCCCGATCGTAGTGACTCAGATTCTGGACTTCCATTTGTAGATATTTTAACTGGGAACTATTATTCTTGTCATAGTCATTACTATATTATTAATATTAGTATTAGCATTCCAGCGATGGATGAGCCGGGTTCAATGTATTAAAAGAAAGGAGAGTATCTATCTTAAATGATCTTTCTAACTGCAGCAGAACCCCGTGGCCTTGGTAATAATAATATTATCAGCACCAGTGTCATTATTCCGCCGATCGATGAGCGAAGGTTCAATGTATTCAGAGAAAGGAGAATACCCCCACCCCCCCCCCCCCAACTACCTTGATCTGACGTCCTACGCAATTCTTTCGGATCACTGCAGGTCCCATGACGGCGATAGGGACCCGTTTAGATCCGATAAGCCAATATGGAAAATTAGTGACTGAATATTACCTTCAGCGGGCTGAAATAAGCCCGAAGGCCCATCCCCCAAATACCTAAGAAAGTGGGGCCCGAGCTTTATCAAGACCTCACTTTTAATATGTTCCTCCGGCCTTTCTGTAGGATAGAAGGGGCGTGGGTTCAAGTTAGCAGGACGCGGAAAAAGCTCCAGACCAATCCAAAAAGCTCTATTTCGGGGTGGGTCCAGTGTATTTTCTCATAATTTTTGGCAGCAACATGTTCATTGTAAGACGAGTGAATGAGGAAAGGTGAAATAAAGAGAAAAATCCAAAAATATGTACACCATCGGAGTTGGGACCTTCCATGTAAGTTGACTAAGTAAGGATCTTACAATATAATACTATTTGTAAAGCCACTGATTATTTTTTTTTTCTATAAATGCTATTTGTAAAGAATGGACGTAAAATAGAGATGGAACAATTATGAGTTTGGCCAAACTACTACGGTTAGATTTTATATCCTTCTTTCTTTTGAAGAGAAAATGGTGATTTTTTGTATGGTTACGATAGGAAGATAGAGTGCCAGTCTTTGTTTCCTCGTTTGTCAGGAATATTCACAAGACTTCTTGTGCAAAAAAGGATTCGCCAACTATATTTATTCCTGAAGTTTGAGTTATTGCTGATACCTTGAGGATTATAAATCTTCGGTTTTCAACATAGTGAAAGTTTGTTCTTAGGACCACAGTGACCTATATTGCAAATAGGAAAGCCTCTTATGCAAGGTAGACATGGACAGGTGTGTGGGTGGTTTAGAGCCACAAAAAAGACAAGAGAAATCAGAAATATCCAGATCCAAATAAAGGTATTGACATTTATAATTAAAGTTGAGAGAAGTTATTCGTTTTAGACATGAAGGATGATGGACCAAAGTGGTTAAGTTAGTTTGGTAGATATATATATATATATATATATATATATATGAGATCGAGAGAGAGAGAGAGAGAGAGAGAGAGAGAGAGAGAGAGAGAGAGAGAGAGAGATAGATAGATAGTGATTATATTATACATTTAGTTTGTGTTACCTCTTCTACTATATTTTTTGTCTCAATTTTTGTTTTGGTCTCTTAACTAAGAAGATTTTGTAGTTAGATCATGCCATTATAATATTAAATTTAGATCTAAAGATCACTAGGTCAAGTTTTATTAATTTTCACATTGACACATTGGAAGATGACATGGAAGGCATCAAGGAGACGCAATAGAGGGTGAGTAATGAGATGTCCCAAATGTTCATAATAGTTAGTCACATAAGGTCAGAAAATAGATGTCTATATTTCAGTGCTGAAATGTGGAACCTGTTTTGACAATTTAGATGAAGACTTTCATTGTAGTTATCCCCTTTCGTAGTGACCTAATGTAACCAAATAAGTCTAGTTTAGCTCTCTGCCCATCACTAGTCAAAACCTTATTGAGAACTAAGGTTAATTAGTCACTCACTTGAAGATCTCTAATTTCAATAAGACCAATCCAAAGAGATCGATCTACTAAGTTGAATACTAATTCAAATTTAATTAGATACTAAAAGGAGAAAAACTCAAGGTTGTAATGGCAAACTTGGATGAATAACCTTTATAAAAGTTTTTTCTAGAAATTTCCTTTAAAAGATTGACATGAATTTAAGCTTCAATTGCAAAAAAGGTAGATATTTTGCTTTTGATAATACACATAAGAGATTTATTAATTCGAAATATGTTAATAATTGACTTATGACATCTTTTAGGAAATGATGAAACACATAGTTGTCAATGGGCTGAAATCAAAAGTTTAATTGAAGCTATCTACTATGATACAATAAAGTAGAGCTAATGTAGAATTTTGAAAAGATGAGAGCCTATAGTAAACCTCTAGAATATTCACTTCACCCTTTGTCATAGGGACATAAAAAACTAGAGCAATAAATGGGTAAATCAAGCACAAGTGGAGGGAAGAAGCATCTATAATCAATTAAAGTTGGACTCAAAGCACTGTTAAAAAGGATCCTTAGAAAGAAGGGGAGATACGTACAACTAATGTCTCTTTAAACTCAATTGTAGAGCTCTCTTGATTGGGCACCATGAGGTGAAAAGGCATTATATAGGTTGAGATGTAATAGTAATAATGGATTACAATATAACTCATAATTTATTTTAAAATTTAATTAATCAAACAACTCTAATTATGTATATAGTATTCCATCAACTACAACATCATTATGGGAAATGATCAGTCAATGGAAGGAGAAAAATCTATATAAGAATGATTTTAGAAATGCAAAGATTGACCATGGTAGAAGAGTACTTATTATTGGAACTTGGAAGCACCAATATAATTCTCACTAATAACTCAAATCAATTGGGTGAATGTATGTTATGTTCAGACTTTTAAACCACTAAGTTTTTGGTCAAATGCATGGTGAAAACCCTCAAAGAAGATAAAAATTGTGCACAATATTTTTTAATTGATGAAATTACATTAGCTAGCATAGGAAAAGCAGACCCAAGTGATCTGTCAATTTGTAATTAATCTTCAGGACAAGTTTTAACCAATAGAACTATTTTCACTAAGATAGGACATGGACCATATTATTTGCTTGATGAGTCCTGATCTTATTAAAATTTTTCCTCAGATATTAAAGTTTTTATAAGAATGAAATTGAATACTTTGTTCAAAAAATATGTGATGTTGAAATTCTTCAACTCTCTAACAATCTATATTTCAACCTAGTGGTATTAGTAAAGAAAAAAATAAGATTTGGTGCTTTATGCAAAATACTTGGCACACAATAAGATGATTTTTTCAAATAAAATTTTCATCTTAGTAGGTAGGCTCTTGGATGAGATTGATAATATGATTGTTTTTACTTAATTAAATCTCAAAGTTGACTATTAACAAAGCAAAATGTGAGAAGATGATACCCACAAGAAAAATTTAAAGACACGATGTTATATATTTAACACCACCTTTTGGGTTATCTAATGCACCAGCACATTTCAATCTTTAATGAATTAATTTTTTTCCCCTTTCTCAAGTTATTTCATTTTTGTTTTCTTTAATGAATTTACAATATAACCCAATTAGAACATAAAAATCACCAATTGTACTACATTTTAATTTTAGTTGAGAACTAGTTACAAATGAACAAGAAGTAATGTCACTTTGCTTGAGAACAATTGGAATATTTATGACATTAGATCTCAACAATAGAGATAGTTATGGATGGTAAAAAAATTACATTTGAATCATTTAGGCAACTAGAAGAATCTATATACGTTTTGAAATTTCTTATGTTTGATTGATTATTATTTCATATTTATGTTTAGTTGTGCAATCATTGTGTGGCTATTGACCCAACTAGTGAGAAAGAAATATAAATATAGTTATAATGTACAAGTTTTTGATAAACTCAAATAAGTCATCTATGATTTTGGTTCTTTTCTTACTTGATTTTTTTTCAACCTTTTATTTCTAAAATTGATATATTAAGTTGTGAAGTGTGAACCACATTGATGCAATATGAAAAACCAATCTTAATATAGACAATCCTTAGTAGTGACTCACATGGTTAACTTAACTTGAAAATAAGTTGATTACCATTGTGATAGTTATACGAACTGATGTCACTACTTTCTATAGTAAAAATTCATTATCCACACAAATCAATCTATTTTGAAGTATTTGCTAAAGTAATCTTAATAATATTATGATTATCAAAAATATCTTCTTAAGCTTATAGGTTATGACTTTGAAATCAAGTATAAAGAGGTCATGATAGTTAATGCCTTATCTATGATGGTCAACTTGGTTGAATTTAAAGCAAAAATAATCTATTATGCCCACTTGTTACATATTTAAGGAAACAAGACAAAGGCGAGAAAGGAATCTAAACTAAACATCATTATGAGATAATTATTTCAAGGTTCAGATGCTATCCTAACTACTCCCCATATCAGATTGTTGCTTCATAAAAATTAACTAGTAATTGATAAGAATTAGTAGGTATTGATTCTTCTTTGATTATTTTAGTCTTATGAGAATTACATACTTGATTAGAGGACATATTTAATTTCTATAAGTTAATTTTTATGCATGTGTATAAGTGAATGAATGCAAGATTTATCAACAATCCTCTTTTCCCCCTATGAGGTGATTTTAGTTTCTTCCAATTCCCAAAAAATTTTGAGAAGATCTCTTAATGAACTTTATTGAGGGTTGGTCTTAATTAATTAGATATAATGCAACTTTATCAGAGGTGAACTATATAAATACACTTACTTGATTTCTCTTAACTTTTTACTATGTAAGAAGTGGTCAACATATTTACTTAAGAGGTTATATGTGTTTCCATGGGTTGTATAAATAAATTGTGTAATATATATTAACCTTTTGTTAATATGTTGTTGAAAGAGTTGAGAAAACTTTAAAGAGTAGAATGTAAGGTAAGCTAATCACATCATTTATAATCAAATAATCAATCAAAAGTTGGCAACATGTATTTAGGAAGCCATGTGCATTGTTTTGGTTTCAAAGTAGTTAAGTTTTATTGAGTTGAACATGACTACAATATTTTTTTTTCACTTTTCTACCACAATCACTATTCTTAAATTGGCATAAGCCCACTTCTTCTCCTATAGTTATAGAAGATCAATAATTTTAGGATATAGATCAGATATTTTCTCTCTTCAAATGGCACATCAATCTAGCACAATCATAGATCAAGTGCAAAGTTAACAAATACAAGCACAATTTTCAATTTAAGAGGATAAC
Organism: Spirodela polyrhiza; assembly: GCA_024713555.1. NCBI lineage: Eukaryota > Viridiplantae > Streptophyta > Magnoliopsida > Alismatales > Araceae > Spirodela > Spirodela polyrhiza. The sequence goes on along the minus strand of CM046544.1, from coordinate 3,671,572 downwards.
TTGGATTATCTCTATCTTAAACCCAAAAAAATGAAGCTATTTTTCATGAAACCAAATATGAAGTTGATGTCCAAATTCTTTATACCACATAAAGTCTTGAATTATGTTGGATCAATTTTTTATAAGCTTGATCTTCATGTCTATAATTACCTTCATCTCATGCTTCATGTTTTGTAGCTTTGTAGAGCCTTGAGACCTATTGATCATGATCAACCTCTCCCCCAACACTTGGGTGAAAACATGATTTGAAATATTCATCCTCAGTAAGTGCTATAAGCAAGGTCACCTACCATTAGGGGTCTTAACCAAATGAGAGCACCTTTTATACTTCAACACTTATTGGGACCCAATAGCCTTCAATTCATAGATTTTTCACCTTGAGGATAAAGTGAAAAAAGTGATAAGAATTATTGATATGACCCACTATTAACCAATTTATACATATGTTCTCAAACACAAGATTAAATAGAAACATAACATATTTAGTGAGATAAATGTTTCACAACAATTTGACAGCCTAGACTTAACCAAGATGAGATGTGCAAGTTGAAGGTGATCAATTGAAAGATAATTGATTTGATTCAGATATTGTTGTTGGCTATTAGGTAAGAAATATAAAATAAAATATATGTTTGCCAACAACAACACAAGTGCCTAGAAACACAATTTAAATATCCTTGAAAAAAAAAAATTGTACATATGTCAACCAATTAGTAAAATACATAAATTTGAAGTATTGAAGATAAGCATAAACAATATCCCAATTATGTCAGTTTACCATTCTCAATCAATGTGTAAATGTACATAACAAACTTAAGTGATTAGATCTGATTTAATATTTAAATGATAGTATTTGGTTCTTGAAATATTATAATCAATGGTTAGATTTGGTCCTAAACAATAAGAGAGTTTTGAACTTTGTTGCAAGTGAAACATCAACATATCTTTGCCAATATGAATAAATGGCTCATGCACTATGACTATTTGTTGGTTCTTCTCTTGAGTGACTTCTTTTCTTCAAAAAAATTTCTAATAGCATAAAACACAAGGGATGAAAATAGATTTACTTGCAATTTGGATTACTTGTGATCATTTTGACACCAATTAAGCTTCAATAAGAACCTATATTCTAGCACCCTTTTGCACCCAATGAAATAAACTAATTTAATGAGTCACAAAGTTAATATTCAACCCATGATAATTTATCTCCTTTAAAGCCATCATAGTATAAATATATGAATCAGGTGATTAGATAGATGGTCAATGATTTGAGGAATATCTACACCATACACATTAATAATATACGTTTTTCTTTTACCATCACCAAAAGGGAAGCATCCAATCAAAAGTAAATGGCTAACCTAAATGAAAATTTTATATTCCTATGAACATTATCATCGTAAATTATTTTTAGGCCTTATTATTCTAGACTATACTCAAGATTTATTACACCCATTGACTGTCCAAAACATTATTACATAAATAGTATGTCTCCAATAATTTTATTTACACTTTCGTTATTTTAACCAATAAAATTCAAAGATTTCAATGTCTTACATCAGTTTTGGGTGAAAAATAGATAATCATCTCTTATGATTTCTAAAACAGCTATACTATTAATGTTGTCAAAAGTATTGAATAGAGCTCTGACTAGATTTTTTTATCCAATTTAATAAATAAACAAGAAGAGGAGGAGACTTATTTTTGGTCATGAAAGAAAGAAACGATGATAAGTCTAGATGAAAAGTGCATTCACTCTCTTATATAATGCTGATGATTAACATCTAGATGTAAGTTTACAAAATGCGTCCTATTTTAAAGGGGTTCTCGAATAAAATCTTAGCACATGTCCATTCACCATGAAACTCAAAAAATGAAAAGGATTCTACATTCTACATCCACACTTTGGTGCTCTAATTTCAATGTGGCTAGTTGTAACTAGATAGGAAAAGCATTACACGAGAGGAACCAATAATCTTTATGAGAGAAGAATTAAATTTATAAACTCTCAAAGTGAATAAATTACAATACTTGGACATCTGCAGCAAGGACCGAGAATGGTCGCTGATTACTTTTTTGATTTATTAACTACTATAATATGCATAATATTTTAATATTATTATAATTATTATTTCCGGAGTGCAAAGGCAATTGAATCCTAACCCCATTTTCTGCGATTTTTCCTTAATGCACAAGTAGAATCTAGGCGACCTCAAGTTGACCTACAAGAGTCCTAGTCCAACCCTGCCATAATTTAGCATATTTCCTTTTCGGTCAAAAAGCTCACGTTCTGAGAAAAATAACCCATGGAATATCATCTCCAAGCATCATCGCAGGCTATATTTAATACTTACAAGTATTATTTGAAAGGTCTATGTCAATTTGAAACTTTTAGCGGCATATTTACCCTTTTAAAATTCATTCGAGCCTTGACCTTGAGCGCGTTGGAGCTGGGGAATTTTAATCCTGGTGTATGAGAGAGGTATTAAAAGTCTAGGAACTGAGTGTGGGCATTCGGTGTTCACGGGTGTCATATTTTTTTTCTTCCTGTGTCTGGACGTCACGGTCCTTTGCCATGTTTACCGCAGAACAAACAGAATATCGACTAAAATTCGCGCCTTTCGTAGAGAGAGAAAATGCCGATGAAGTTCCTTGGTGGGAGGAAGACCCGACGATGGTGTCTCGGCTCTGAAGATCTGATCGCGAAGGTCGACCAAGCCTCCGCCCGAGAGACGAGATGGGTCGATCTCGGCGGGGGCCGTCGTGCATCCCGGGGGGTTTCTCTGCGGGCTTACCCCTTCACCTCCCGGGAGGCCGAGGCTGGTCGCCGGAATTACCTCGCAGGTCGAGCAACGTCCGCCGTGATCGACCCAGCGGTGTAAAACGGCGAGTTCCCTGGAGAAGTTACTGAGAGGGCCTCCGCGTCGGTGTGCGAGGCGGTGCGTGGAGAAAGTCGCCGTCTCCCTCTCCCCCACTGCTCACGCCTACCTTTTTTAGTGCACCGAGAATTGGGCAGGTAAACAAGTCAACAGGGGAAGCGACCCCTTTTCTCTTCCAGGGGGCCCTCTACCGGGGGGGAGTACGCAGGATTTCCGGGCGGCGCAGTCGGAAGCTCTCCCTCTTGCTTGCCGGCCCCCCTGATCGGTGAGTCCATGTGCGGTCTTGACCGAATTGACTGTCTGCTCTTCGATCTTTCCGCGTCCGGGGGATCGATCGGTGTCCCAATCTGGGTTTCTTCTTCCCCACAGGGTGGTGGAGCTCGTGAGGAGACTGGATCGCTCCCCGGAGTCGATGCGGCGAACCTAGGGGTTCGACAGGGAAAGGATCTTCGCATGGACAAGTTTTGCTGCTTCAAGGCATCCGGCCCCCAGGTGAGGAGGGGTGGGCAGCCCTGTCTCTCCCTGGTTCTTCTTCCCTCAACGCGCGTGTGCCGCCGCCGGTGCTGCCGTCCATTGCCGCCCTGCTGTGCCGCCGAGCGGGAGAATTGTCTTGATCCGCCGATCTCTCTTTTCTCTCCCCTTCTCTCGTCTCGGTCAGAACCCCTTCTCCTCCCTGGTGAGCCATCGGAGTCGGGCTCTGAATTCCAGTCGCACCCTGGGTGGGGTTTCCGTTCGGACCAGAGACCGATCTTGCCTCCCTTGCCTCCCTTGCCTCTGCAGAAAATTTAGCTGGTTTGCCTGTCTAAATGCGAATCCTGCCCACGGCCACCAGCCCTTCGAAATTTTAGGGCTCCGTCCATGACTCGTTGACTTTGTTGCTGCTGTTAATTCAATAGTTGATTGATTGATTGATCAAATTTTGCTCAACTTGTTAAATTGAAGACGCTGTTCTCGAGCAGACTCTGTCCGGCACGCGTTCTAATGTTTCAGCTGGTATCTATTCCCTTTTTTTCTGTAAAATCCATCGTCTTCAACGTTTATCTGCTCATCTACCTCGGAACGCAGCCTCCTCTCGCTCCGCCTGGTTTAAAATTCGGATGAGAATGCTACCATCCTGGTTTCCCCCCCCTTTGGTTCTTGAGCCTGCCTGGTAGAGATGATGGTCTCGTTTTACAGCCTTCAGCTCAGCCTTCGTGCAGCGTCGGCAAAGGGAAGAGCAGCCAGAGCAGAGTCAAGATGAGCTTCGGGTACTGCCTTGTCAAAGGCAGGACGAGCCACCCCATGGAGGACTTCCATGTGTCCAAGTTCATCAGGATCAAGGGCAAGGAGCTCGGGCTGTTTGCTATTTTTGATGGCCATTCGGGGGACGGCGTGCCCGCGTACCTTCAGAAGAACCTCTTCACCAACATTCTAAAGGAGGTAATCTGGGCAGGATGGATGGAGCCTCTCGCGTTGCTTGATTTGCCCCCATTTTCCAGAGATGGTGCTGCTCACACCCATTTTCCTGCGCCTTCAGGATGAGTTTTGGACCTTCCCTGAGAGGGCCATCTCAAGAGCTTTCGACAGGACGGACCAGGAGATCCTCTCCCACAGCTCCGACATGGGCCAAGGCGGCTCCACCGCCGTCGCTGCCATCACCATCAACGGCCAGAAGCTGTGGCTGGCCAATATCGGCGACTCCCGAGGGGTTCTTGTGAGAGGTGGGCAAGTGATACAGGTGACGGTTGATCATGAACCCATCACAGAGCGTGGGAGGATAGAGGACAGCGGTGGCTTCGTTTCGAACATGCCAGGTGCGTTCTTTTTTTATCGCCCTCTTCTTGGATTCCATTGGGCCTATTTTCTTTTCTAATTCTAATTAATTTTTCCGAAATTGTGTGCAACCAGTCAAATGAAGAGTTTTTCTCTGTGGAATGCCGTCGTAGCCATTTCCTGTTCCTTTTTTGTTCTTCTCTTTGGGGCGTGGGCCATTTTCCATAGAATTAGGAGGCTGCTCCGTAGAATTTACACCTGATTGCCGGCTCAAAGGGTTCTAGCGATAAAAAAAAAAAAGGGTCTCATGGGGATCTTGTGAATGTTTTATTCGAAAATCCTTCTCTGCTAATGAGAGCATACAATCGAACGCCATGATGAACACCACCGGAGAAATCTTTATTGAACAGAGTTTTATGAGGTAAGTTTGTTACCATGGACAAGAGCGAAATGAAGGAGATTTAAATTTTTTTTCTTGATCAGTGGATGAGGCAAAGCTAATGACTTGATTCTCTCTAAGAAAGAAGCAGAGTAGACTGAATCGAATTGTCTGATTTCACTTGGATGGACCAATTCTGGGCCAATCTTGCTCGATTGCTATTCTGCATCCAATTCCATAGATTAAAGCGCGTCTCTTGCTCTTTCGGTGGATGCGATCCCTGCCGGTTATGGTTCAATACTCGACTTGAAATTTGTTGAAAAATGATTAAAATCAGAAATAAATTGGCTGATGAGGAACACGAATATTAATAATGTGCACCCATCTTGCGATTTGGCCTGTGATCGTCGGCATTCTTGTATCTCGGAGATTTGGCTTACATTATTGTTTTGCTGGAGCATGCATGATGGGAATCGTATTCATTTTCATATGATGCTCTCCCCTTTCTCTTCGCCCATCGGGGACGCACTGGCTTGTGATAAAAATGGCTGGTCTTCTGCCCGCCGTCTGCTCGGTGGTCTTGTTCAGCGGCTTACTGTTGCAGACGTGATTCAGGAGATGTCCCAAGGGTGAACGGTCAGCTTGCTGTGTCCCGCGCCTTTGGAGACAGACTGCTCAAACCGCACCTGAGCTCGGTGCCAGCCGTGCGCGCCGTGGACATCACCAACGACACCGCGCTCCTCATCCTCGCCAGCGACGGCATTTGGAAGGTTTCTTCCTGTCCCATCACCCAGCCCTCCATTTCCCAGACACCCCCAGTTCCTCATTCTCTCTCTCTCTCTCTCTCTCTCTCTCTCTCTCTCTTCCCTCCCTCCCATGGATAATATGTTTCAGGTCATGAGCAACCAAGAGGCGGTTGACATTGTGAGGAGGGTGCAGGACCCCCAAGCGGCGGCCAAGCGTCTGACCGACGAAGCTCTGAGAAGGGAGAGTAAAGACGACATATCCTGCGTCATCGTCAGATTCAAGGCATAGAGGGGGAGAGAGAGAGAGAGAGAGCCACCCAGCTCATCTTCTCCCCTCTGCCTATTTCTCTGTGGAAGGACGGAAAGAAGGAAGGGAGACCAGGAACTCCCCCAGTTCCACTGGAAATCAATCGTGACCCTGTTCCAGGAGATCTTGGATTCTCCGGGGCTGGAAGCTCATCTGATGGATGATCCGATCTGATCTGATCTCCTCTGGTCTCTCTCTCTCTCTCTCTGCAGTTTCTCTCTCCCCATTTATTTCAGTTGTTTCTGCTCGAGCTTGCTTTGGTCTGTAATCTCTGTAATCTGTAACTGCATGGATCCCCAGGAGCTTGGCTTTGTACAGGTGATGGGCGGCTCTCTGTCTGGCTTGGAATTTCTTGAGAGCCTTTCCATGTCCACATCTACCAGCCAGCAGCTGGAATAATCGCACTCTCATGCTGGAAGGAATTATTATTGCACCCATGGCCCTGGTGATTGTGGCGGCGTCAGCTCGGGGGGAGGGTGGCGGCCCGAAGCTGTGTGACCGTTGGGAGGATAGAGGACTAATTATTATTCTCAAAAGGATATATTATTAAATGTTAACAATGCCTAGGGCTGGTTTTCAGGCTCACTCGCGTGTGGAGGCTATAAATATCATTGGTCCTGGTCGAATTGGGTTTACCCTCCTACTCCCCTTGTTCTCCGCCGCGGGTGCGCCGCCCTGACTGAGTGATCGGGCTCCGGCGAGGTGCCGCCGTCCGTCGCGAGTCCGATCTGGTAATTTGCTGCGGGCGTTCGCCCTGTTTTTTCTTCCGTCTCCGCGCCTGCTGTCGTAATGTTTTGCGGACGCCGTCGCGGCGTAATGGCCTGTGGTTCTTGCGATTCTGCCTCTTCTTTCGGCTTCAAGATTAGGGGGGACGGTTTCGTCTTCCCAACCTTCTTGATGGCCTTGTTCTGGGGGCAAACATCGACGACGCCGCAGCTGTGGGGACGCCAATGCCTAGGGCAAGATTCACTTGCCCTGGGGCTCTTCCCCTGCTCTGGTATATTTCTTATTCTGGTCAGGCCCCGGCGTCGAAGCGGTTCTCCTCCGATCGGCGCTGAGATAGGGCTCCTGTTGAGTCTTTCACGGTCATTCGATTCGAGTTGGACAGAGATCCTGCTGATTCTTCTGCTCGCATTAGTGATTCGAGAGCGCCGTGTCTCGAGCCTCTCTCTTGCCCCAGAGCGTAGAGCGTAGCATCCAGAAGGCTGGCGCAGGATCTGGTTAACCTCGAATATCCGTAGCCCTTCTTCACCTTTTCATTCTTCGAATGCCGATAGAAACTATTGACGTAGCTCCGCAGTGACCAGTCCGAGAGGGAGACGAGAGATCCCGCCGCGAAGTCGGGCCTGATCTCAGTCAGAAAGTTAGAATTATATGCGATTAAAATACAATAATTCCCTACAGTCTACTTAACATGATTTTTTAACTTACATGAAATAAAACTAGAACCAAGTTTCCGTGTTCACAGGAAATGTGAGTTTTGAGAGATTTCCTTGCACTGAATTTCCAAAGGTTGGGAAAATAACATAACAAAAATTAGATGGGTTTCTTAATTTGATGATGTCTGAGCCATCTGAATGGAATAAATCCAGAATCACATTTCTGAGTCGACATTAAATGTGAATTATGAGAGATTTCTTTACCTTGAATTCATATAGGTTAGAAAACTCGTCACTTGTGCCCACAAGGGTTTGGTCCACAAAACTAGGGGTTCCTCTGAATCAACAGAATAGGGTGAAATAACTTTCAATAAAAAAAAGAACTTCGAATTTTATTGAACAAAAAGCGGAATGACAAAGGGTTATATAAGAGGCTTTAATATAGGCTGAAAAGAAAATTAATTAACTTAAAATATAGGAAATATGTTATAACTTACTTACAAGGAGAAGAATATTATTATAATATCCATGAGATTAAAAAAATATGTTAAAATATATATTTTGTTAGAACTATTGAGAAGAATACATATTCAGTTAAAAATGTTTTCAAGAATGAGTGTTATGTTAAAACCTCTTTAAAATCAAGAAAATTTGTTATTCTAACAAACAATGTTGAAAGTGATTTTGACACATTTTAAATATGTCATAATCTATAGCTTTAAGAAATCTGGGCATTGAACTAAGATTTCTTCAACTTTCTTGAGATATTTTTTTGTAATTTTCTTCCCCTATATCAAAAATTTTCATGTCATTATTTGATATGATTTTCTGAGCTGCATCATCAATCTATGACCCTTATGAGGGGGCCGCCATCAAGAGGATTAGAGAGTCCCCACCCCCTAGCAGCGTATCCTCTTGGGCTCATCTTCCCCTCACTGGATTCCCCCTCCCCTCCTCGTCCCAGTCTTTTGATAAGCAGCTGAGGAAGCTGGCGCTGTTTATCCGTCAGAGATCAGCCATGGGCTACAGAAGAGAACTGCCCCAAAACCACAGGGTGACGCTTCACCGTACTAGTGTGTCCGCAGCCATGGAGACCTGAATCTGGAGCAAGATCTTCCCTTGCAACGAGTGCCGCGTTATGTGCTCAATAGACATCTTCAAATAACCAAAAGTCAGTAAAAAAAAAAAAGAAGGAAAAATCATAGTACAAATGTGAGAAAATGGGTTTTCGATAAAAAAAATAAAAAAATTGCATCTCCTGGGGATGCGTGATAGGCGGTTTTCTTGAGCTTAATCCGGATTCGAACCATGCGCAGATCTGTTTTGGGAGGATAGCTATCTAAAGCAATGACTTTCAGAAAATAAAAATAAAATAAAAATTGGAGCAAAATAAGAACGGGCCCAGGATTGGTTCAGCCCAGCTGAAACAGTATGATTTGTATTGAGATCGCGATGGGAACTGGCCAAGCCTGGAGGTGATGCCCTCATCCTCTCGATGAAGGCACCTTACTTGGGGAAATCTTACGATATTTTATCACACGCTAATATGGTTCGTATTATTCATGAACGATGCCCAAAATTACAACAATTGAACGCATCTATTGTTTGAAAAGTACAACCAAACACAATTCAATACCTTTATATGATAGTTGCCATAGTGTCTTTAAACCAAGTGTAGCAGTCTTCCTACCGTAGAAGAAATATTTTGATTGGATTAAATGAACCAGTTGGGGTTCTAATTTTTGGCAGGTAGTTCCATTATGTTGATTGTTAAGTTTATTAATGTCTGGAAGACGAGTCATCTTAAAAAGACATTTTCACAAAGAAAATCCTCAATATTGACATGATCATAGAAAGTCCTCTTTTTCCAAGGACATCCTCACAAAATATAACACCCTTACTCTATACATTCTCAATCACAATACCCACCTGTAGCTGTGGTTAATTTCGGCAACAAATCTAAAATTAATTAGGTGAATGCATATTCAAACCGGGAAGAGATTTAGTTTTATTTCTACTCCCACAGACAGAAGAAAATGGCTAATTGATGTCATTTGTCTCCACTACTACTTGGTGCATTGTTTTATAAATGGGAGGAAGAATTAATCTCGGCAATTTCAGCTCTTGGTCACTAAATTTGGCGACTCATTAATAATGACGAAGAGCATGTCCTATCAACCTGCATTTGTCAAATTCTATCAAAGTTTATAAGATTTTAAACGAATGCCCGTCATATTTTAAATTTTGAATTGTCAAACGTCACACAATTCCAACGAAATCCATGTAAGAGTACCAATGCGTACGGATGCTTCTGCAACCTCCTCGTGGAATTCCATGCCGAACGTTTTCACCAACGTCATGAGCAGCGCTAGCTCTTGGGAATGGGCCCATCTGCGGTGTTTATGCTGCTAGTTGTAACAAAACTTTTTCAGTATTATGAAACTAGAGGTAAACTTCAGCGAGGAGGATGACGAGATGAACAAGAACAACTCTTGAACGCAGGAAGCTCAGGTGCTCTCAGATAAAGAAGCTTCCCACAGTTGCATGCAGGGGAGCTGCTTAATCCATGAACGAATGCGTGCTTACCAAAAAGGACCGTTTTTTTTTACTGCTGCATACAGCAAAAGAGTGACAATAAATAATAATCCAAGGATGAGATGCCCAGTTCATGAAAAAATAGAGTGAGCTGTCCACAGCTCGCTCTATGTGTATGCATATCAATCAAGATATAATGAAGAACCGGGGCTTCTTCCCCGTCAAGTGATGGCATCCCTGCTAAAAGGGTAAGGTCTAGTAGGAAGAGAGAGAATTCAACGGACCCCAATCGTAGTATGTTTCAATTGAGGGGCATAAAGAAAATAAAAACAAAACTCGATGGAGAATTTTACATGCGGAAAAAAACCGGGTGGAGTGGACCAGGGCCCAAGCGGCTCGGGCGGCGGGTTGAGGAGGGACGTCGGATCGGAGGGTCGCCGGACGGGACGACCGTTGGGGCGGAACGGGGCAGAGCGGGGGCCCGGGGGAACCCGTCGGAGGGTCCGCTGCGGCGAGAGGGGGGAAGCCATCCGGAGGCTCTCAATATAAAAGCAAACGGGGAGGAGACCCCCCCCTCCCCCTGCCCGCCTGTGAGGGGTTTACGAGAGAGCACGGGGGGAGAAGGCTGCCCGGTGCCGGCGGGGGAGACCAAGGCCGGTGAGTCGAGGTGAGTTCGATCCTTGACCCATGACCCCCCTCCCCCCGAGACTCTCCCTTCAAAACTATCCTCCTTTGTCCGTTCGCGTTCTCTTTCCTCTTCCCAGTGGCTCTACTCTGTTTCCCTGTATCTTCAGGTTCCTGTCGGAGTCGTCGCCTTCACAATGATATCTTCCTTGTGCTGGGTCCCCAAGGGGGCACCCAAGGTCACGCCGGTGGTCGCTGAGCCGCCCTCAAAAGAGGAGATCGAAGAGATTGTGAAAAGCGGAATTCTAGAAAGAAGGTAGGGCCTTTCGTCTTCTTTTTCCCTCCTGTGATGAACTCTGAAGAAGGCACCGGCTCTTATACTAAAAGGGTACTGGAACTGGTGCCTATCATCACTTCAGCGACCCTGGCGGCGCGTGATTGCTTTGGCCTGCCCGTGATTGATTTAGTTTTTTCCGCCAAACATTACATCTGTCGGGCTTTTCTACCATCTATGCAGTGGAGATAGTGAAGATGAGGGAGACGAGGACATGGATGTTGACACGTCTAAGCAGTCTGAGGAAGCCGCCCATGCGTTGGCTGCGGCCAAGGCTCTTGGTCAGAAAAAGGGAAACACCAGCTCCAGTGGCTTTCAGGATATAACTGACGCCCTCCACGAGCTAGACATGGAACATTACGACGATGAAGACGATGGTATCTTCATCCCTGTCGATGCTTTAATTTTGATTTTTCGGTGGCCTGCTCATCATATTTTGCTTTCGGTTTTTTAACGTTGTAAATGCCCTGCCATTCTTCTTTGGTGTTTTCTTCAGGTATTGAGTTGTTTGGCACGGGGCTTGGTGATGCATATTACGCCAGTAATGATATGGATCCATATTTGAAGAACAATGTTGTATGTGATTTTATTTCTTGGCTATGCTTTGCCAATCATAAGAAGCCCATTAATCGCATGGCGGTTGTGTTCAGGATGATGATGATGAGGATGATGAAGAGATCGAGGACATCACCATAAAGCAGACAGACGCAGTCATAGTATGTGCACGTAATGAGGACGAAGTTGGGCATCTTGAGGTAAATATTCAACAAAGTTTCTCAGTTTTAGGAAATGCATCAACGTGCATTATTTCTTCTAGTTGCTTCTTATCTTTTTCATGTGAATTCGGACTGGGTTCCTCATGGTCATGGGGATTTTTGTAATTATTTTCCGTCTATGGTCTATATTCACATGCATTCCATTTTTTATTCTGTGAACCATTGCTCATTCTTTCCATTCAAAGGTATGCTGCAGGCATTTTGTTTAGCCGATTTGCCTCCTCTTGGGTATCAGATCAAGGTCTCGATCACATCATTGCCTTTGACCTGTGACAAAATGTTATCTGCTCACCGCAGCATTGAGTTGCCTTGATTTAGTTTCATGAGGGGTTATTTGCCACTGCTATTTTTTCTCCATCTCTAAGAGAGTATCCATCTCCTCTTTCCCCTCAATCCATGATCAATGACTGGAAAGCTTCTGTTCTGCTACCATAACATCTCCACGTGATAAAACATACTTCATGCCTAATTCCGGTCACCTCACTTCTGTAACACAATCATGCATTCACCTATTAATTACTCACGAATCCTCCTCTGAAATATCCATTATCTTATTGATGCTAATTTTGTAGCCTTTCTCGGAAATTCCCCATGGCCTACCTTGAGGTCACCTTGTTATCTAGGAAGGCCCATAGAGCTCAAACTTTTGTAGTTTTCCTTCTGTAAATCTACATTTATGCTAACTATTGAAGAAAGACTCCTTGATTACCATTCTTTGCAATGTTTCAAGCGGTTTGTGCCCTGGACTCCTCTCTTCTATGCTGAACTTTCCTTACCTTCTCGCCTTTTTTCCCAAAGTATGTCATGCTTCTTAACGATTTTCCCATCAGAATAATAGTTAATATATTTCATTTTTCTTTTCGATCCTTTTTTTTCATTTCTACTGTTTGCGGTGTCTTTTCTCTGGATGAGAGTGTTTGTCGAAATATCATGTTTTTTCTGGGCTCTTCTTAGACTGGGCTGTTGACGTCTTGAATTCGTCAACCTGTGACAGGTTTGGGTGTATGAAGATGTAGAGGATGAGTCGAACATGTATGTACATCATGATATCATTCTTCCAGCTTTTCCTCTATGCACAGCTTGGCTAGACTGTAACCCTAAAAGCGGTGATAAAGGTCAGTAATGGATTAATGCCTCCTTTATTAAAAGCTTGGGTTTTAGTTTATGTCTATTATCGCGTATCTCTATTTTGTTCACTCGGTGGAAAATATTCATCATTTATTTTGGGAATTTCATATTTCTTGTTGTTTTTAGATGAGGAATTTCGTCATCTTTCCTATTCTGAATGTATGCCTGGAACATGTATTGTTTTCTCCTCTATATAACTGAATTGAATCCCAGTAGAGACTCTATTCGATTCAACTTTGGTGGATTTCATACTTCGCAACCGGATCTCTGTTACAACTAAGTTTCCTCCTTGTTAATAAAGATTAGGTCATCATCTTGACACTATCATTGGGCGCTGTTTATTGTGTCCCTAAAATTTCTTGCAATTTAAATGAGGAAAAAAATTCAAGTAGTAACAATCTCTAGTATGCAATTTAGTCTTGCTTTTTTAGTCTTTAGGAGCAAGAGTTGTATTATGATTCTTTGTTTCTGGGAAAAAGTGATAAAATCTCTCTTAAGTAGAGTTGTGTAATTGCTCTTAAAATGGCTTAGATTAACGGGATTAAGAGTTATGATGATAAAGTTGATGCACATTAATGAAATAATTATCAGATGTTTTGTGTCGATTATTGTCGTTTTGGCTACATTACTTTTACGGAAGAGTCAAAAATTTTGAGGGAATGACCTTCCAATATTGTTAGCCCCATGTGCTGAACAAGATGATAGAGCATGTTGTTAACAAGTGTCAGATAACTTTAAAATATGTTGAATTCCTCTTGCGCTCACCCTCTTTGTGTAAGACCACCTTTGTTTAGGCTCTTCAGAGTTGTAGCAGTGTAATCAATCCCGTAGGAGATCGAATTTGCTATGTGTGGCACCACCTTAGAATATTTGCTCAATCAAACTGTTATCCTTTGATGAAGTGCTCTTCTTAAGGCCATAATGAAAGAACTCGATCAGCTTGGTATCTTTCACTGTGCAGGTAAAACAGACTTTCACAGCCTTCCATTTTATTTAAGGCCACCCTGATTGTAGTGCACAAGAAACGATGAAAAGTCCTCATTACTATATTAATGGTTCTATTGATAAACTTTCACGTTCCACACTGGGAGCATTTTCCCTTTATATTTGGCTGTGTTAACTGCCCAATCTGATCTCTCGTCACTTTTGAAAGAGGCTATTTCTGCTCAATTTGCTTAATGACTGGCCTGATGGGGTAGTTTTTCCTACACAGTTATTATAGGATTGGAGTTCAGAAAGTTGTGCTTCCAATTTAGTAAATTCTAGTTCAAATTAAGGACAATAATGAGTAGAACCGTGGCTCATATTGGTCTGTTCTTTAAAGAATCATGAAGGAGAGGCGAGTTTGGTGATATAGGAAATCCAAATAAATGATTCTATGATTATTTTAGTCTATGGACTTCATGTGTTTTCTTGGGTTTAGTGGCTTCTTAGGTATAAGGTATGTCGTATGTTTATATCCTTTTCGACCTGCCATCGGTTTTCTTTCTCAATTGAATAGCGTACCCATTATTTGAAGGACAAACCCTCGACTTTGAATTTTAGAAGAACCCCCTGCAGCTCACTGAAAAGTATATTCTTTTGAAAAAAATCTAAAAAAAGAGCTTTTTTGGCCTAGCATCCTCGAAGTACCCTGGTGCTGTTGATAGTTCATAAAACATTGTCTTTATTATTTAGCCATCAAGATGCTCTAGATGCTCAGGGTATCAAATGCTTCAGTGAATGGTCGTGAATATGAATCATATGGAACTTTCCCTCAAATGTGGGGTGACTTAAGCATATATGTTAAGTAATATTTTATAGTAATAATTAAAATCCCTTTAAAGTGTTGTGATATGTTTAATTTATCACAAAGTTGTTTGTAATGGGTTTGATGCTCTTTTTTAATATTATTTATTAATTTATTAATATATAAAAATGATTTGGATATCTGTTTTTTAATTCTGCTCTCAGTAGGGAATATAACTATAGTTTATTTTTCTTCTGAAAGATAAAATTTTAGTCAAGGAAAATTTAGAACTATGTGACATCTGGGTGAGTTGTCTAGTTGCCTGGGGGTAAGATGGTGGACCATTTCCTTGATAGTCTTGTAAACTTGGGGCTATCTTAGTCTCGGGAGTTGTTTTTATTCAACCTGTTTTGTTTCTTTCTCACAAATGCATTCACTTTTCCTTGGAGAAGAAAATACATTTTGCAGATTCTGTTAGTCTCTGGTGTAACTTTTTGCATTGGATGGGTTAATTTCTCCGTTCCTTCTTGGCATTTATAGGAAATTTCATGGCTGTCGGCTCAATGGAGGTTGGCATTGAAATTTGGGACCTTGATCTTGTATGTTGTCTCATGCCTTGATATGCTGATTCAGATTTCCTTGGGTTTGGTCATCTCATAGACCTAAACAAATTTTATCTACATTTCTGGTTTTCTTTTTTATCAGCTTGATGAGGTTCAGCCATGTGTTATATTGGGAGGGGCTATTGAGAAGAAAAAGGGAAAAAAGGTTTGTCAACACACTTTACAGTTTTTTTCGTTCAATTTTTTGAGCTTTCATCTCATTTCCAATTTAATGCATCTTCCATGCAACAAGTTCTCGGAGTTATTCTTTCAAATGAATTGCAAAAGACTTTGGACTCATATGCTTAGTCAATATGTGTGGGGCACCATAGAATGGAACTTGATTGGAGAATGCTTTGTTTGATGTATAGGGAAGAAATGATTTCCCCAATGGTCGAATTTCTTTCTGTGATCAACCCAGAATATGGGTAAACCATTTGATGATTAATTATTTAACTGGTACTCCTTTGAAGCGTATTCATAAGAATATTCAATAACTAAGAACTCGTTTTGTGGGTCAGCTTATTTTGATGGAAGCTGGCCATTTCCAATCAGATGTCGTGGGCTTACTTCCACCCCTCTTTTGGAATTCAGAAATTAAAAATGAAAGGATACCCCATAGTGCTAGTGTCCACAACCTGTTCCGTGCGTCACTTCCATTTATTGTAAGCTGTCACGCCTGGGTTACCTCACATCAAGGAAGAAGGGAGAGAATAAAGAAAATTACCCGGTACCTACAACCCCCTGAATCTTTGCTGCCAGTTGCCTCAGCCTGCTGATATGGGATCAAAAAGAAAGAGGAAGAAAACAGAAAAAAATTACCTAGCTGCTGCCATAGGGCAACTGGCACTGCCCTTTGCAGCAATCTGCTACCTGTGGATTGTCTGGCATCTGTAGCCCACCTGCTCAGAGAGGACGGAGTATTGGAAGCGGGGAGAAGATTGTATGTTTAGGTTTAAATTTAGTAGAATCCATAATATTTTTATTGATTTTAGATTATCGTTTCTATTAAAATTAGCAAGATATGAAAAACTATTAAGCTATCTATTTCATTAATTTTACCAGACCATCTATTACATCGATAGCCTGCGGATGTAACCAAGTTCGGAGACAATAAGTTTAAGCAGGGTGATGTACCATTACGGCTTCTGTTTCTCTGAGTACTCTCCCTTCTCCCATTTTGATTTACTGTGCGGTAGCTTTGTTGCCACTGCTATCTTTTTTGCGACTACCAGTGACATTGATGCTATCACCTTAATTCTTCATCTCTCATTTTTTTAATTTCTTCTCATCTCTCCTCACTCTCTGTCCGTCCATCTGTTTGTCTGGCTGTCTGTCTCTATCTGTTTCTCCCTCTTCTTATCTCAATGTGTTATTTCTTTTCATCAAACAGTTTCTTTATGTCCCTGTCAAAGTCTACTTTCTATCTCAGCCTGTGTTCTCACTCTCATTGCCCCTTACACCCTGCTGCTGCTCCTTTGTTCTCCCTTTTTCTACGATCCCAATTTTTCTGATATCTCTTTTTATTAGCTCAGCTCTTCAGACACTTTCCCTTCTCTGCATTTGAACCCTTCTAATACACCTTCCTTTATGTGCCCAAAAATAAGCAGCATTTGATGAGCGCCGAAAAGTATTGACGAGTCTGGCATCCAAGGGATGCCTTCTTTCTTAGCAATTTTGAAAATTGGGCATTGTCATCATCGTCCATGTTATAAGTGGTTGTATGTAGCACATGGCTCTCAGATGGTTATTCCATTTTATTGTTTAGCATATTTTCTTCTTTTCTTAGCAACTTTAAAAAGTTGTCATCATCATCATTATCGCCTCGATTATAAGTGGTTGTATGCACACATAACTCTTAAACTGTTATTCCACTTTATTTTATAGCATATTTAAAAATGGTATTCAATTTTAAAAATTGGTTTTTCTGTCCATATAACCAAAAACTTCCCTTCTATGATCCTCTCAGAGATTATGTGTATATCACTTTGTTTGACTTCTGCAAATCTTCTTCTGCTTGTCCATACGACCTTGAATTAACTTTCATGACGTTACTCCTTATTGTTATCACTCAGGCTGTTTTGCATGAAGCAATACAAAATATAAATTTTGCCTTTTAGAATAGTACTTACTAATATTTCTTTGAATAATAGGACATCAATGTGCTCCAGACCGCATAACCATCTTTCTTGGTCCTTTGTGGAAATCTTCTATTAAATCCTAGGAGGATCATGATCTTAGAGTGCTATTGAAGCTCTTTTCCATTTGACTGCATCCGTGTTAGTATCCTTTCCTTAGATACATCAAGATGGCTTTTTAGGGTGGCTTTTGGTTTTTGTATACCTTCTTGTAGTTTGACAATTTTTTCTGTACCTAGTTTTATTAGATCCCACTAATCCTAAGATCTTTACATTTGAAGGCATTCATTGAGTCTCATCTTGTATGCTGGTTTTTTTTCTGGTAAATGCCGTCATTTATTATGTTTGGGCATTTCTTGAACCACTTTTTTCCCACTGCGTGTATTTGTTTATTCCAAAATATCTCCAACTTGGTCAGTTTATTCCTACTTTTTTTCTACCTGTCTGATTGTTTAAATGTTGTACTAGGTTACTAAACTTTTAGCATAACGAGGACAGCCGGATTTCCATAGGAGATCCGAATGGAAACAGAAGAAGCAGATTAGATTAGATTAGATGCAAGGCGGGTTGAAATTATTCTATAAATTCAACTCCCCTGTTAATGGTGGCTGAGATTCTTTCCATGGGGGACTGACAAGTGACATACCTATCATGTTTGCTGGTGGTGTTGAAGTGATAGATGTATATGATCCCAATGCTTTCTTGAAAGTTAATTAATCATTTGGAACTGCGGGAAACAATTTTCTTACAGCCTCCATTGAGCTCATTAATTTCTTGGAAATTCTCGTTAAAACTACGTAACAGGTGATTAGATATTTATCTTTACAATCCACTATTTTGGTAAAGTGGTCGTTGAACAGGTCAAAGTGTTTTTCTGATTTGAACTCATTTGTCGTCCCAGAGCTATAGAACTTGGATATCCATTGGGAGATTTTCCCCTGACTTTTTTTTGACACACAGTCATCGGTCAAATACAAGAAAGGAAGTCATAGAGATTCTGTGCTTGGTCTTGCATGGAACAAGGAGGTCAGGTAAGAACATTTTTAGTAAGTGATTGTTTTCGGTGGTTTCCTTGTTAATTTTTGCTAATGTTCATGGAATATTCAAATGCCAGGAATGTTTTAGCTAGTGCCAGTGCTGACACCTTTGTAAAAGTCTGGGATGTTGTTACTACACAGTGTGCTCTCACTTTACAGCATCATTCGGATAAGGTAAATAATTATTTTGTTCTGTTAATGTTGCTGATTCTAGTTCTTATGTTTCTTCTGTGGGCAAACTGTACAGACTGCCTTTTAATAGGGATGTACATAATACATTTATCGTGTTTTCCCAGAAATGTTGATTTTTTTATACGCTCATAGATCAGCCTCTTTGAGAAATAATGTCCCTGATCCCTAACTCACTAAACGTATCTTAGAACTCCTTGATTATCCAGCTCCTGTAGGGCTTCTCAAGGAGGCCCTATCATACACGGAAGAAATCAATTATAGAAACTATACAAACTATAGCAGTTCTTTATAAACAAGCTTGCATAATTGAATGCCAGGTCAGATCAGTTCAGGATTCTGGGATACTTTTCGATCAGATATGAAGGCTGTGAAGCAAAATGTAATTCTAAGTACCACATACATGTTATTTATCTATTTGGAGAACGTCAGTGATCGAAAATT
Source organism: Spirodela polyrhiza (assembly GCA_024713555.1). NCBI lineage: Eukaryota > Viridiplantae > Streptophyta > Magnoliopsida > Alismatales > Araceae > Spirodela > Spirodela polyrhiza. The sequence continues at coordinate 3,652,594 of CM046544.1, read as the reverse complement.
TATTTTCATTAATTGGGAGAACTTTTAAAGGTTACTCTACAGTTATTTGGGTTTACTTTGACATTCTCTGCATGACTTAACTGATTGTCGAAATGAGACATGCTGATGGCTCTCACTGGAAGCTTGAGGTAAAATGTGTGGCAAAATCATCTCTCGAAGAAACGAAAACTCCTGCTGAATACGTAATTTCGCTTATGTAATGGAGAACCTGTTCTGTGATATTGATGTTTATAGTGACGAGTTCATCTTTATTCAATCTCGGGAAAATTATTGTTCATCACTTTTTGCCAAACTTTAAGGTTCATTTTTTATGTAACAACATGAAACAATAGTGGTCATGCATTGTAAGTACCAATTATTGGTTAAAAAGATTATATAACAAGCATCTAGAAACGGAAAACATGCGCATAGGTTTTAAGAAGATGTGCCAATCAGATTTTAGCATTTCCTGAGCTTACTGGCATGAAGAAAAAACACCATAGTGCTAGTGCTCTGACGGAAGGGAAACCTTCGCATATGTGTCTCTTCTCGGGAGCAACAATCCCATTTCTTTTTGTCAGTGTGGACGAAATTGGGTTGGTTCACTGGGATAAATAAAAATATTTCTCCGTTCCTATAATATGTTCTTTTTCCTGCTGCAGGTTCAAGCTGTCGAATGGAGTCGTCATTCCCCTGAAATTCTTCTGAGTGGATCTTTTGATCAGTCAGTTGTCATGGTAAGACTCGTTGGCATTTCCATCTTTGTGGGAATTTCTTTCACTTGATTGCTTATGGTATCAGATCTGTTGCTGCCGATTTTTTGAACCTATTTAGTTTTATGTAGGTTTTTTTTAATATTTTTTAGGAGGCTTTTCCATTGGTGCAATATCTTGGCGCACTGCTTTGATGTATAAAGGAACACGAGCCTGAGAATCTGTGATATCTTAACCGTATGATTGGCCTTTTGCTTTTTGTACGTGCTATCCACAATGAAATTTGGAGTACTTGGTCTTTCGCTATGCGAACGGCTCCATGTCACTTTTATTGAACATTAACCAGCCCAATCTCTCCTCCCTTCCTCCACAGAAGGCAAAGGAAAAGTCCACCCACTACAGAAATAATCCTCTTCTAAGTTATTTTTTTCTTATAATTTGGCACAAAGTCTTACTCTCTCTCGAAACTGTTAAAAATTCCAACCAAGCGTAGGCTTGTTTAAGGAAGAGTTAGTGTTTTGCTAATAAACCAAGTGCAGCTTGATGTCGCTTAAGTTAAACTTTATTGTTGGAGCTATGAATGTATGAAGTAAGATGATCATTGGATTTTAGAAAAAAAATTCCGAAAACGTGGAGATTTTTCTCTGGTTGACAGTCAGAGACTAACGCTCTTTTATTGCCATGTGAAAAATCTTCCAATTAACATTTGTTGGGTTTGACAGGAATGACCTCCGAGAAATGGCTATATGTATTGTTCACAGATGTTTTTGTGTATTTACTCGTGACCACTGAGACGATATATATCGGCGGTTTCTGGACGAATATGGAGAAACGACAACATAATACAATAAGCCAAATAGATGAACTGATCATAACACAATGAAGGATAAACACCGATAACTAGGAAATTAAGAATGAGAACTCGAGATACAGCGTGTTCTCTTTGTTAAAATTCAATGCTTTTTATTTTTGGAAGATATTTCAAATCGGGTCTCATTATTCCCTAGTCAAGGAAAGAGGTTGGCCTTAAGATTTCAGATAGGTTAGGTATGGTTTATTCTCCAAGTGAAGTTCAATTCTTTTGGTAATCAGAGAAATTTAAGTCCGCATCCGTCATGGCCATCCTAAGTTCTCAGATCCGCTTTACTCTCTTGAGGATGGGTGGGACTTATGCACTCGTTGCCACTTTTGCTGATGACAGACTGAACATCAAAAAAATGAGTGTAGGATTTACTTCCATATGATTGTGATTCCTTCCTTTTTTGCATTTTATTCTCTTTGGCCATCTCCTGTTTATTTATACGGATTCAACGCTGTTGCTTCTAGCATCCAAATGGTCATTTTATCAATCATTTTATAATTTGCAAATAGTGTGCAGTGTAATGCGTCATTCAACGTATCCATGGAAATTGCACCCGTTGTGTTCAGCAATGCAGCTTCAAGTCTCATATAATTTCATAGTTTATGACCCGGCCAATAAGAAATTGTTGTGCATTCCCTGGAGATCGTCGATGGCCAACATGCTAGCCATCATGCCCGGGCATGATTCGTCTGTACTTTCTAATATTTGATTCAAAATTTGCAGGCTGACATGAAGTCCAAAGAACGTCCTGCTAGCAAATGGTCTGTTTCAGCTCAGGTGGAGAGCATTAAATGGGACCCCTACAACGAAAATTCCTTTGTGGTCAGTTGTCCAGAACTGCGAGGCTCCAGATGTTCTGTCTGAAGTTTTGCCGTTGGGATTCGTTTGATTTAGTTTCTCCCTCACTCTTCCACCCCAGGCGTTTTTCATAATAATGCCTGCCGTTCTGGTTGATGTTGATGCTGCCAGGTCAGTCTTGAAGATGGTACGGTTCAGGGCTTTGACATCCGAGCCGCCAGCAGCGGTCTGGACGCGGGCTCGTCCACTTCATGCTTCACCCTTCACGCACACGACAAAGCTGTTTGCTCTGTTTCCTACAATCCGTCCGCACCTAACGTATGGCCTCTCAGTTCTTGAGCGACTGCTGCTGCGCTTTGATTTCTACTCTCGACTAGCGCTTACTTTTTTTTTGATCGCTTTTTGTCTGGGGTTGGGGGTCTGCGTAGCTGCTGGCCACTGGGTCGATGGATAAAATGGTACGTGTTCTTCCAAATGCCTCTGTGTGTTTTTTTTTTGCCTGTTGGTGGGGGGTGGCCTCCGACCCGTCCATGTTTCTGATGGTGTGTTCGTCTGGTGCTGTGGACTCCCGCCAGGTGAAGCTCTGGGATTTATCCAACAACCAGCCTTCATGTGTGACGTCTAAGAATCCTAAAGCTGTCAGTTCCCCTTCTCTCACCCTCGGATGTTTTTTTTTTCTTTTTTGTTAATTTCCGAACGCCTGTCTTATTAAGTTATGGGAGGAGGCTTCATTTTATTTATGAGGCAGAGTGTTGCTGAATGTTTGCTGCTTGCTGCCGTCTATTTTTCTTTTTTTTTAAAAAAATTCTGGACTGCAACCAGGGAGCCATCTTTTCCATCGGCTTCTCGGATGACAGCCCGTTCTCACTGGCGATCGGAGGTTCCAAGGGGAAGCTGAAGGTGCGCTCATTCACGGTCACTGCCACGGCCACAGCCACAGCGCTGTTTCCGCGTCAAGCTCCTCCTGTTTTCATCATCCTCGCTAATGGGGGTCTCTGCAAATCCTCGCAGGTCTGGGACACCCTGTCCGACGCCGCCATTGCGAACAGGTACAGCAAATTCAGCTGCAAGAAGCGGGCCCCCCAGGAACATGAGTGAAGAGCAGCAGCCTCTGCATCACACGGCGGAATTTTCAGAGAGGTTTCGGATTCACTGCACCGTCTGCAGCATCGCTGCCACTATCTTGGAGACGCGGATCGACCCAACCCTGTTGATGGAGGAGGGATTGCCTGTTTTGGCACTACTTGAGAAGAGAAATAATAGTTCTCTTGGTTGAGGGGGTTATTCGAACGTTTTTCTTTCCCTTTGTTCCATATTTAGTCACATTCTTTCGGTGATGACAAAAGCGTGCTCTGTATGTTATGAGGAGAATTATTATGGATGATCAGACTTTTTTGACTAACATATCGTGCACGTGAGCTCTTCTCTCTCTCTCTCTCTCTCTCTCTCTCTCTCTCTATTGGTTACTTTCTGCACCGTTCTCATGTTGCATGTGACCGGAAGAACAGAAGGAAGACGGCTATCCGGGTACTGTTGACCGTGGACTGGTCGTGGTGACGAAATCCGCTGTAGTTTTCTGACCGCGGGTCATCGGTCGTCGTTACGAGAGGTGAGTCGCAGTCAGGATCTTCGACATGTTGCGCTCGTGACGTTCTCCTGTTTCTAATCCTTAGTGCTCCCCACGGAAGGTGAGGACGAGGTGCATCAGTTGGCTTCTGACCTTCGCTCTTTAAAATCCTCTAAACCCCACACCCCACTTCCGCCATCGCTGGAAGTTCCACAGAATCTAGATAGAGAGAAATAGAGATAGATAGATAGAGAGAGGAGAGAGAGAGAGAGAGAGAGAGAGAGAGAGAGAGAGAGAGAGAGAGAGAGAGAGAGAGAGAGAGAGAGAGAGAGAGAGAGAGAGAGAGAGAGTGGGGGATATGATGACTGTGCCGTCTATCGAGGCTCTGGCCATGACGGGGGCAGACTACGAGGAATGTGCGATCGAGTTCCCGATGGGAGACGACGATGCCCACAATCCGCCTCCTCTGCATCTTCTTCTTGAGGAGGAGACGACCATTGGAGGGGCGGCTGGTATGCACTGGTGGCTGCATGAGGGCTGGCAGGCATGGGATCGGGCAAAGATGCAGGGGCGGCTGGCAGCGTGGGTGAAGGCTGTTGCCAATTTGGTTCTAACTTGAGGCGGCGCCGCCGTCCTGACTCGTGTGCATCGCCAGTACGACATTCTTTCCAAAGTTTTCCTTTAGTTCTTGTTTAGGCGCACTGGAAATAAATCCAACCAGGAAGAAGATTTCCATTAAGTAAGGCGCCGACAGTTGAACGCCGACTGCCGACGAAACTAGGTTGGTTGCCGGGGGTTGTGATGCCCAGAGAAGACATTTCTCGCTCTGCGTGGTGCGTCTTTCCGCTTCTCCGGAACAAGTTCTCACCGTCGTCCTTCCTCTGTCGCTGCATGCATGCATGCCTCGATGAAACGGATTTGATCTTCCTCTTGTGATTATCCTTCCTCATGACCACAGTGACGGGGCCCGTTCAATCACAGCAGGGTTGGAGCGAGAAATGAGAGAAGCAACTCTTTGGGATTTTTATCCTCCCTCAAAGAGTTGCTTCTCTCAGTGCCCTAAAACATTAATCTCGATCCGGGCAATCGTCAAGACTAGTGAACGGGGCTCCATTTCGTCAATCAGAGAGCATATTCAAATAAAATGGAATGAATAGGGCGCGAATCAGATTATGAAGTAATAGCATACGGAAGTCGTTTTTATTCTTCATGGTATCGCGATATATTCTTTTTATTAAAAAATTCTGGGGCCGAAACTAGATGACTGTGACCGACGTACTGACGGGGAATAAAACCTTGGTGAACTGTATGTAAACTCTGTCATGTGGCTCATGGCTTTCGATACATCGCATGTAAGGGATTAGTATTTTAGAGTTAAAGACGACGGAATTATGCAAACTTCATTGCCCCATACCCACCGAATCATTGAAATGTGCCCCTCTGGTCTTCTTGATCCATCGCTTCGTCGTTGCTCCAGATTAATTTGGATTTTTCGAGGTGCTTTTTGGGTGATTCCAAGGTGTTTTTTGCTACGCTCCTCACCCTAATACACAGCCACCCGCTACGGTCGACCTGAGTGCCAGATCGATTGGTGCACCACCCTCGACCTTGACCCATTGATGAACATATTTGCATGGCTCGCTGTATTGCCACTAAGAGGATAGATCGAGGGGAATGGAATGAAGTTGAGCCCAGCTGTCGTGGTTTAATCCATGCGATCAGACTCCAGAGAGACGTGTCTTGAATCGGAAAATTCCCTAGGATTTGGTACAATGCACCCAAACAATCACAAAGAAAAACAGGCCTTATATCGTTCTTCCAAAATAAATTTCCCGTCTCCCATTATGAATCAGATCCTGCTTTGCAAGTCATCAACTCAACGCTAAAATACCCTAAGTTGGCTCTCATTCCCTGGGTCGTTGTCTCCTTCGCCATGCACGCGAGCAGGTTCGCAGAAGCTTCGCTGCTGGTGATAGTAGGAGAGAGGAAGCTGATGCGTGGTTTCGGGGACTTACTGGGAAGAGCCGGGAGGGATATGGCCGAGGAAAAGGCCCCATTTGTCTGTCTCCTATTTGTTCTCGTAAGTGAATGGGAAAAACGGGGTTTGATCAGCGAGGGTATCTCAAGCAAGGGAACAGAAAGCAGCCCGTTGCCATTGTTAGATGATCAGTGAGAGCTCCTTTGTCTTGCACACGATTAGTTTACGGTGATCTCTGCTCTCGGCGTGTTTACCGCGCAATGAGAGAAACAACTCTTTGAGGGTGTCTATGGATCAGCACCGGGAACAGGGTTCACTGAACTTCCTTTCCCATCCTCTCTTTTTCTTCTTTTACTTATTTCCTTCTCAAGGCGAGAATAAGATAAAAATACTTTAAACGGAATAACGGGGGGGAGTACCATCCAAGCACTTATCTAGGTTCCTCAACGAGTACAGGTACACGACCAATGATGTACATCGAACTCTAGACACATTACTGAGAAAATGTACGAGGATCCTATGGACGCATCATGTCCATCTGCTTGAGTGGTGCATGTGCCATTGGCTGGCAACTTACCAAACGCCTGAATGATTAAAATGTGCCATGGTGGTGGTTTCCCTTTGCTTTAAAATTAGAATAGGTTAACAACGTGAACACAATGTATGCGCGACTGCCGACTGAAATAAATGGTCTTAATGTCTTTGGCATAAAATTTTTTCTATCTGTCTACTCTGTTGTCATATGGAAATGAGAGAACGAATTGGTCTGAGGATTATTTATACAATATTTTACACCTAAATATAGATTTGTCATCTGCGATGAATATAAAATAGGAAAGCACCAAATTCCCGTAAGTAAGAAAGAAAGACGGTAAAGACATAACATCAAACTGTTGGAAGTGCTATGCGATTGACTTTAAATGGGGAAACATTTCTTATTTAAAATAGTTTGATGCTGAAGAGTCTTTGACCTATCTCAAAGAGTTTCGTTTGCTATTTCATCGTGTTAATGCGATAGTTTCTTATCATCCAAAGCGTGAACGAGATGAAGCCAACCAAGATCAAAATCAGAAAAATTCGCCAAGACGACCAAGTTCTTGTATAGGACTTTCAATATATCATGAAATACGTCAAAATTCCAATCATAGCTGGGTTAATTTTAGAGGCACACTTTTATCATCGCATCCTTTATGTCATAAATCTTAATTTTGAAACTCCTGGGCATAATTCTGAAACTCTTCGAAATATTTTGAACGATTGAAGACACACCAACTACATGTTAAGAATGAGGAAAAAAGACTTAAGTTCGATAAGAATTCAACTCGGAGAAAAAAAATCTGAAGAGAGAGATCAGCATTTTATTAGAAAATAACCTCCATCGATTAAGTACACTGAAAACTCATTTGAATGCGGTTCGAATGCATGCTCACCCTTTTCCCGACTCTTAGAGAGGACATAAATAGGACCTTAAAGATTAGGGTATATTAAAATCAAGTATAATGCGCATTTAATACTGCAGTCGAACAACAGCATATTCCAGAATAGTACAAATAGAGGTAACTGCTCGTACATTGATGGGATAATGGATGTGCTGAAAATTCAGTACAATGTGCTGCTAAAAAATTCTGCTACTTTCAAGATGTTATTGACAAATACTTCTTCTTTGATGGAGAAGCTTCTTCGGATTATTTGTCTCTCCCCTTTTCTCTTCTCCCGTTCTTCTAGCTCTAACCTTCGTAGGACCCCCCGGCTGGTGATAAAACAAAAATATTGGCCCAGCTGTTACGGCAGAATCATTTCATGATCTTGCTATTAGAGTGGGGAGAGATGTATAAAGGGCCTTTTCTCTTTTGAACAGTAAATAACATAAACTCTTAAAAGAATTAGACACTGCTATGTAGGAAAAAATAAGTGCTAACCAAGAGATGACGAGCCTTGCGACCGAAGTATCGACAATTCGAACGAAACTGTCTGCCAGTAAAGACCGAACCCTAGTTACACTAGTTCCAGCAACGAATATCATTTTTGTTCGCTATACCATGCGGTCATAATATTTTCTTGAGAATAACCTAATGGACACAAGGTTTTTACTCGATCCATGGGTTAGTTTTATTTCTCAACTTATGTGAAGAATGAAATAACCTAAATTATAAGTTGACTTTTAATTATATACTTGGATATGTATGAAAGAATAACTTCATGCCTTACACTATTTAACAATTATGTTCTGATGCTCTCGAAGTTCATGTAAAATATTTTCTAACTAATGAAATGTTTTCATAGAAAAAAATTGATAGGCTGATATGGTTTCTGGCCTTATCATCTTCTGGTTATATGATGCAGAGCACCATGCCTATCTGATGGTTTTTGCAGCAAGAAATTGTCTATCCTAAGAAATTGATTTTCCTTAGTGATAATTTGAAAGGAATCACATACTTTCCTCATTAGAACAGTAGATTGGTGAGGCATCACTGCATGATAGTTGAGTGACCCAGAGTAATTGGTTTGAGAAAGGTCTCAAGGGAAAAAAATTGTGGAGAAATATCGTAAATAGTCAAAATGATGAAACTAACAATAACTCTTAAGATATCAACAATGGCAATTTCGATGTACTGCCACATTTTCGTCCCCAATTCCTGAAAATAAAAACAAAAATAGCATTACATATGACGAGCACTGGGAAAATAGGTTAATCTACATTATTGGTCCTAGATCTCTATTACAATGGAAGGACAGGTCCTTGATGTTTATTTTGAGAATAAACCTAAGATAACAGTATTGCGTGCAGATCTCTTTCTCTTAGACCAAGAATGCTTCTTTCACCACATTTCTTGGCAAAGGGAGAGCTGTGCTCATCATAAAAGGACTTTCAAAGACTTAAGCGTCAATTCCAACAAGTAGATCGCTGTTATTCTAGACTGAATGTTTGATGAAATATTTTGATGAAACTCAGGTTAGAAAAACCGATAGCCTTTTGGAAAGCGAATTTTTCCAAGGATCATGACAAGATATCTGAGAAAATAATATTTCACTTACTCTGGGTAATTCATGAATCATCTACATCACAGCACAGAGGGCAACAAGTCGCTGGTCAGGAGGTCCTCCCTGCTGACCATGGTGTTGTTCCCGGCCATCTATCGATGGAAAACGGAGCTGGTGAAACGCGTACTTGTATTGTCCTTAAAATTTCATATTCCCATACATGATTGCAAGGCAGATGATCATCAACCTAGTATGGACTGGTCTTTGACTATATTTGTCATCCTCTTTGCCTCTGGTCACCAGTCGTCAGTAAAAGGCAAGTTTTATTTGAAGCTATGCTTTCAACATTTTAACCGAATGCAAGGACCACCTGTTTCCTGTTACGGATCAGAGCGTCCTCGCTCCACCTTACTGTACAGTGGATGTCTGATGCAAAACGAAACGCGAGAGAGAGAGAGAGAGAGAGAGAGAGAGAGAGAGAGAGAGAGAGAGAGAGAGGAGGGGGAGGGAGAGGGAGAGAGGACGAGAATGGTGAGAAACAAGGGAGACACCGGTTCTACGTGGTTCAGAGAAACCTCATACATCCACGGTCGCACAGATCAAGCTTCCTTCCAGAGATTGCCCCTTACAGCTCTCTGACACGAAAAAACCTTTGCAAGCCTTGATTACGTGAATTGGCAGGGGTCCAAGGGGCAGCGGCCCCCAAAGAAAATTTTAATTTTTAGGGACATATATTTTTCCTTTGTCCTCATGATGTTTTACCCTAACCTTGTGTTTAAGAGGAGGATCAGCGCCATCTCAGGTATTAAAGGCGTGCTAAGGCATCTTGTGTTTAACAAGAAGCATTTTGATGACCACATAATGTGTAGAAGATGCGGTGGAATCATGGAGTCTGGCTGAATACCATCATGCATAATGCTGAGGGTGGAGGAGATACAAGTTATCAAAACATAAAACTTCTATTCTATTGCCGGATGTGGGGATACAAAACGAACCATAGAAAATGTGATCATAAACGAGTCTTTACATAAAAATTATACATGTTCATCTGTACAATGATTGGCACTATGCTTAGCTTGTCTTCCTTCAGGCTGTATGTATATAATGCCAGAATCATACAACTTTTTATTTATCATTCCATCTCTCTCCCTTCTCTCCCAAAATAAGGTTTTATACCTATCACTCAGGAAAATTCCAATCATTTAATTATTTATCAATCTTTCTGTATCTATATATCCGCACACATTCCTGTAGAAATTGGAATTATTTATTCGTATCTTTATATTTTATAAATGTACATATTTATGTATATCTCTCTTTTAAAACTAAATCAACGCCGCGTATGGATACGAACGTTGTCACCTACCTCTCTCTCTCCATCGCTCTTCTCCTTTATCAGTTGCTTCTACTTCTTTGTTGGTGCCCTTACATCCCGTTCGTGGGGAAGCTATCTTGTGAGGGGGAACGGAGGGGTCAACGTACTTCTTATTACCAGCTCACGTGCAGGCGAGTTCAAGACGTCTCAAGTGCTTGGAAATCTCCATACGCGTTCTCGAGAAACGTGATCTTTCCGTATGAGTCGCTGTCGGCAAGCACGAGAATAGTTCTCACAGACTTCAGTCAAATTTTAGCAACGACCGGAAACAATATTTGCGCCTTCAATCTCACCATCATTATCACGGTTATCGGCAGCGAGGTCCTATTTCGCCGGTTGCCATACGAATGTGTCTTTCCAGGTGTTGAAAGATAGAAGGAAAGAGAGCAATTGAAAAATGGTTACATCTTGCCATTTAAACGGTGTTAATTATTCTCACGGATGTGGTTTTCGATGCACGCCGTCTATTTAAAGATGGTTCATGCGAAGAAGTGCGTACAATCAAAATCTTAAAGTCAGCTATTTCTGATGCAGCGTTCCATGAACTTACGCTTGTGACTAATTCGAAATATTTTGATGTCCGGTTAGGGCTTACTTCTTAAAGACAAAACCGAGAGTCCGTGCGTCATCCTCGTCGTGATCATCATCTTGCTTCCTGTTTTTCTGAGAGTCAATGATGGGAAAGAGAGACGGAGGTGATGAGACCAATAAGATACAAGTGGTATCCAAATACATATTTTACTGATTGTGCGTCCATTCACGTTCAAAAGCAGTCACAATAGCAGACAAAAGAGTCCCTAGGTTTTCAAATGTGGGTACCTTAGATAAATTTTAATGTTCAAAAAATGGTCACTTGGAAGACTGCACCATTCGTAGTTGTTGGACAATACAGTAGATGGCATATACATCAACTTCTCATAGGTCTGGATGTGCGAATAAAAGCACGGATTTAGACTCATTTGGCGAATGATAAGAGATAACTCCATCGTCCGAATTATTTCTGTCTCGGTCTCGGTCTCTGTGTCTCTCTCGCTCGCTCTCTCTCCCTCTATCCATCATCTTTTTGTTTCTGTACGTATTTCTGTCTGTCTATCCCTCTGTCTGCTGTTCTTATGTCTCCGTCTGACCGTTGGCATTCTATCCTTCCTAAACTTTCACGATTATCACGAAGATAAGGTTATATAATCCTCCGACAAATATGTTGATTATCAAGATATTATCCCGATGGGAGACTTGATTCAAACGCGAATTAAGCCACAAGTAAAAATTGCTCACCAACGGAAAGAATAATCTTGTCAACTGTGTGTATTTGCTGAGATTTACAACTCGGGAGTTTGCCAGCGGACTAGCAATGCTGCAGAGCACTAAGCATGAGACTTTCATCATATTTTGTAAGCCGGTGCCTCATCAACTGTTATATCTTTTTGACCTATGTTTGTTCTTTACCCCTATTCTAACCGGGGAAAATTATTTTTTTAACAGAAATTAAGAATCCAGTATACTGACTTTGCTATAAAGTGAGATGCATTCCTATTGATTATACCTCATCTGACGTCGCACATATTAAGACGTAGTATCAAGCAAATTGACAACGATGAACATCTTCTGAGATGAGCATCGGCTGTCCACTTAGAAGATCTTTCTCGTTGTACCACTCGTTGCTCTGACTGAACGAACATGAATTTCCCTAGATCGTACTTTTGATATTACTGTGTGTACAGAGGAAGCCTGTAGTCAGGTGCGGTCCAAGTAATCATCAGAACTTCTTAGGCGTCATCCTCATCAATGAATTAAATTGGGTGACATTTGCTCTACTAGTGCACGGGAATTGAAGTTCGTTTTAATTGGTCTTTCTCTGTAGTAAAATTCAAACGAGTGCGGTGAGAATGTGCATGGGAGAGTTGGCATGGATAATAATTCATCAGACAGCCACAGGCTGAGGGAGAGTTGGCATGGACGAGGAGTCGATCACCATCTACACCTAAATATGGTTCAACTTTACGTAGTCTAACATGTAAAGGTGATGATTCTGAGAAAGCATGTAAACATTCGAAGGAAATAGTTACTTGGAAAATTCGAGGAGCTCGCTAGACGCTCATGATAAAGGAAATGATTATGATGATTTTCTTCCTACAAATCAAAACGCCAATGGAACATTTTATTTAAACCATAAAATGTAGTTTCAAATCCAGAAGCCCTAAAAGTTCAGTTGAATCTGTTACAATTTTTTTGTTTCCACTATGGGCTACTGTACGTGAAAACTTCTCTTCACTACAGCCATGTTTACACATGAGATATGAAATAAACAAATAATCATGACCAATCAGCCTGGAGGAATTTACAGTCATTCAGTGTTTACAGAGCCATTTCTGAATTCTACTATTTCAGCGGTTTAGAATACAAAAATAGATCCCCTCTCTGGCTTGCTATCATATTGGCGACTGTCCTTGCCCATGCGACTAGGCGTCTTTTCAGCTCCAAAGGCTTGCACGGCCAGCCTTCGTCTGGCCACGATGAATTCGTATAGGTTACTGGTTGTGTCCGGTTCCCGTGAAGAAGCTGAGAGTCTGGAGATGGCGGAACATTGTCATTGCTGGCCTCGTAATTTACTGCAGCAAAAGGAAGAGCTTTCATCCATAACTTTTCGATTGCCATTGGATTTGCAGAACCCTCATAGCGGGTCTCTTCCTCATGATCGATGAGAAGATGTGGAGGCGGCAGTGCGTCCGCATCATCGTCCAATTCCCTGAAGTTGATTCCCAACACTTCATAGTCTGCCCCTGACATGGCCAACGCTTCCATCGACGCTATTGATGTCATCCTCCCCTCTCTCTCTCTCTCTCTCTCTCTCTCTGTCTCTCTCTCTCGCTATCCCTACCTATCTTTCTTCCTTCCCTTACGAAGCTCCCTTCGCACTGGAGAAAGGATAGGAGGATTTATATAGGCATTGAGACGCCCTACGGAGGTTGCGTATTCTACGTTTCCCGTCACGGGAAGAACGAACTTCATGAGTTTATGGAATTGGAAAACGCGACGAGTAGAACTCGTTGACGGACAGAGAGATATACAGGTGAAGGGTTAACGCCCAGAGCCGGCGAAACCTCACGTGTTGGAAGACTAGCCTGATAGCCACGTAATAATCTTGACCTTCCAGAAACCGACTATGAGAGTGCACGTTACAGCTGCACATTCTTTACGCCTCCCTGTGGACGATAGATGTTCCATGTTAGTCTTGAATTGGAAGCAATCTCTAGAATCCTTGTTGATTGAGAGGTTAATCCTTCTTTGATGCTTTACGTTTTTTCCAGTCTAATAACCTTCTCAGTTACTTTTGAATGTAAAATAGAGGGTTAAATAGCAAAATAGTGCTATCTACAATCTGTGCAGGTTAATTAGAAAGTATATAATTCTCGAAAACCTTCTGTTTATCATAATTACACGCAAGGAAACAAAGAAAATAGAAATTATTAGATAATATAAAATGTTAATTCACCAGACTGCTTTGAACCCCTGCGAGTAAATTATTCTACAGAAGACCTTTATATAAGACTGGCAAGATAAACTCTAACAGAAGTCTAGAATTTGGCTGGAGGAACCAGGAACGGCAAGGAAATAATAACAGAACTTTCAGACAAAAAATTAGTATAACCAACTCTGAAATTTCGAAGATAATTTTAGTAAGAAAGGAATACTAAGATTACAAAGAATCCATACATGAAGTGAGGTGGAAACTTAAATTTAACTTGCAGAATGTTCTGACACATCCTGCTCGTCAATGGGGTACACTTTCATAGATTTTGGACTCATCTTCTACTCAAAAAACTTTTTGTTCCACAGTGGAACTCCCAAATTTTAAATATAATTTGATCAAATGTTTTTAGAATTGAGAAAATAAACATGTGGGGTTTTACAAAATGTCTCCTATGAAATAAAATTTTAATTTTTTTGTAAATTTTAACTTGGGACTAATTTCAATCTAAGATAACCACGAAATAATACATTTTCAAAAGGCTTTTGTCTTAATCTAAAGTTTGTTTCTATGAAGCTCCCTTCTAAAAAAACTCTAAAATTTATGGTGGAATTTTATCATAAAATGTCAACAAAGATAAAATGGACTGGAAATCTTTTACTGTCAATACAAATTATTTTAAATTAACCTTTTAAAAATACCTAGAATAAACCTCATTCAATATTAACAATTGTTTAACCTTCAAGAAAAATTAAAACTTAAGTTCACATAGAATTTAATTAACCTCTACTCATTTCACTTTATTCAAGCACAAACAAAGAATTCTTTTGATGAGATTTCGAATCTATTGTCCAGTTTTGGGAGGAGATGTGAATAGATAGGTTCTGAAGGATAAATTTTTTTTCAATCACCGCATCTAAAAAATTTAATATTTTATTTTTTTTCCTTTTTTGGATGTGTGTTTCATTAACTTGCTCCACATCTGAATATTTCACACATTAAAGTGATTTAAGACTACTATTAATCCCTCATACTTGCATAGACATCCATCATTCTTTTCACCAACCTTTTAATTTTGTTTATTTTTCTCATTACTATGAAATATTTTTGAAATACCCTTAATCTATATCTTAACAATTAATAAATTATGGGTTATCTCAGCTCCACCGAGGACACCTCTCTTGACTGCCATCATCCTCTAATCCAACCCTTTTCCATTGTCAACCCAATTCATCTTTCCTCTCGCCCAATGGGCATTTACTTTCTTCTCTGTAAAGCTCTTCAAATTCTTTGATTGAGCAAAAACAAGGTGAGGAAAAATAGAGATGAAGTCAGCATGCATCCATCTTTGTGATTTATTTTCATTATGTTAAAAAAATAGAAAAAAATGTATAAAAAGGTGGGACATAGCTGTTGGGGGGGGGGACTGTGAGCAGCAAGGGGAAGCAAGCAATGTATTAAAAGAATATTTTTTTATCAATGTGTATGATTCGTTTTAAAATAATATCACTTTTATCTCTATATCTAGCATTATTTATGATTCATTCCAAATTGAAATATATTTTTTACAAATCAAAAGAAGGAGATTTTTGGCTAAAAAAATTAAAAGATAAAAAATTAAAAGTACAAAAATATGTTTGAACACACCCACAAAAGAAGACCAAATTCTTCAGATCTAGCTTTTTGCTAAGTAAATATATTTTCAGGCCTAAAATAACATAAAATTTCAAGAATTGTATATAACGTGAGTCAAATAGAATAAAAAAAACATTTTAAAATAAAACCTAAAGGAGAGAAAAAGTAGATCTACCTAATTGTGTCAATCCCCTTGAGGACAAGCCTCATGACCAAAGTTTATGTCAACCTATCTTGTGTTTGAGGAGAAAAAATGTCAACCAAAGGGCGTACCCAATGATATCAAATAGAATTCAAAGCAAGAAGAAAAATATTTGCAATGCACTTGACTTGTCAGAATTCTAAAATGTGGGAGTCGTTTCTAAGAAGAATAATGAAGCTTGATTGTGACTTTTCAAACATAAAACACACATCAAAGAATAAAATATCCAAAATGAAAGATATGTCTAAAAATATGACTAACACATTATACTCTAACATAGTTAGAAGCTAGTAAACCAAACAATTAGACTCTATTTTGACAATGCATTAACACTATGTCAACCTGCATATTAATTGATTAATTTGTTATTCATCATATCTAAGATATTTAACCTCAAATAATCAAGATTTTGGACTCTCTAAATAATTAATCAATGAAAAACCTCATCTTACTCTCCTTTTAATCATGTGGTGAATATTTCATCAAAAGTTCTTGTCTAGTAAAATTTTTCCCTACACAAAAATAAAAAAAA
The DNA here is from genome assembly GCA_024713555.1 of Spirodela polyrhiza. NCBI lineage: Eukaryota > Viridiplantae > Streptophyta > Magnoliopsida > Alismatales > Araceae > Spirodela > Spirodela polyrhiza. Next base: position 3,636,502 of record CM046544.1, on the reverse strand, counting down.
ACCTACTACTTAAATATTTAAACATCAATTTAAATTTATAATACTTTATTTACTATCTAAAGGCATTCAAAAGAATATTTATAACTAAAAGATCTAGAGGCTAGACAAAATATCAAGAGGGGGGGTGAATTGATATTTTAAAAATCTTAGATTTTTTTCCAGATGTTAGATGTGTCAACACATATGTTAACATAGCTCTGCGTGATTATCTACATGTAAAATTACTTTTCTCTTTTACGATAGAATTTCATTATGAGGCAAGAGCTTTTTATATTGGTTTACCCCTCACTTGGTTGCTTTTAATCCCATAGGATCTTTCATACTAATATTCTACTATTTTTCTTGGAAATACACACTAATTTTAATGAGATCAGTAGCCCAATCACCTCACATTTGACCTCTGTAGATATCTAACCCCTTTCGGGCTAAATAGAGCTTAAAGCACCTCGTGCTTTTGTCCAATCTCTCTCCACTCACCACCCAATTACCTTAGGGCCTGATGGAGAGCCTCCTCAAAGAATTCAAGCTTTATCTTGATCACCAATTATTGATGAAGACAGATGATGTAGTATGCTTGTAGTTGAAACTTGACAGTGATGAATCTTGATTGTGAGAGTGATTTCTTATTGCTGATCGAAGTAGAATCATTATTGTTGATTTATTTTGCTTCTTTTACTTTTAGGACTTCGTCCTCCAACAGATTTCTACAATTTACTTAAGAGAATAAGTTGGAAGGTCAATTTGAATAATTATCATTTTCCATAATGTGTGGCTATGACTTCTGACCATTGTAAATTCAATATCTTTCTATTTTCTAGTCCATTCAATTTAAAATTTGAACATAAGTTTTGATGTTATAAATATATGAGAAAATATATAATTCATGATTGACATTATTCACAAGATTATGATCGACTCATAAGTTTCATACAAATTAATATTTTTTTTATCTTGTGACATTATGTCTAACATTGAGGTTGAGTGAAATCATGAATAGTTGAAGTGTCACAAATGAATAAATATTTGTTGAGTAACAAATATTTAATAAGTAAATGATGGTTATGCTTTTAATTCAGTTATCTATGATTATTTAACCATTTAAGTACAACTATTATTTATTAGTCACATGCATCATTAAAAGAAAAAGAAAAAGGTTCGAAATATCAAATGAGTTCTCATGAGTCTCGAATCAAAATCTGGATGATGATACATTGGTTGCTTATGTGGAGAAAATAACTAGCTTAACATTCGAATATAAAGATAACGTAAATAAGAAAGTTGTTTGTCTATGAGAAGTAACTAGGGTAGAAGGCAAAGGTAATGCCATGGTGTCTAGTATAGGGAATTAGACCCATGAAATTTATCATGATAGAAAGTTGGTCTTGTGAATTTCAATCAATATTATATGATAAAAAATTTTACAAAAAAAAATATAAACCTTTAGAATGTAGATGTTGGTAAACAAAAGTGAATCATGTTTTTTGTGAATCAGAACGTAGGGTACAACTTAGGCCAATTAATGTATTGATCTAATAGGTCAGCCCTATTAGAACTATATGATGCAATTAAACTCTAAGAGGGGGAGGCGACTTGGGTTTCTAAGATTTCTGGTAATTTTTTGATCTAATATTTACCTATATGTATATGTTGATACACATGTAGTTTACTACAATCTCTTGTCTCTCTCTCACCAAACAAATACTAAAATTTTTCTATTAGTTTGCCACTCAACTAGATACTTTTGAGTCCCAAAGAGAACTTCCCTTTAGTATTTACTAAATCCATTAATAATTACATGGTAACATTCACAAGCTCACCTCAAATTGATATCTTTGGATACTCAACTTATCTAAGGGCAAATATGACAAGAAGTAATTCATGCCTCACCTACAAAGTTCTCTCCTCAACACTTAGTTACTTGATGTCCATTAATCATTATAAGATGAGATATTTAATTAAAATTTTAATATTTTAAATTCACTCCTAATTATTATTAATATTAGTGACTCTTAGGTTGATCAAGAAGGATAGAGATAAATGAATGTTCAAGAAAATCTCGAATAGAAATTTTGAATTATTCTATATTCATAGCTTGAATGTTACTTAATTGTATTTTCACACTAATGAAAATGTTATTTGATTCTAGATATTTAGAATTTATATTAGAATATAGCATCTTATGATACATAGGAACCAAGAAATAGCCACCAACTATTCGCAAATAGGACAGTTGATTAGAAGAAAGAAAAAAGGATTAAAAAGGCCTCAAACAAGTTGTGTTGACTAGTATAGAACAGTGATGCTTTTTTGATTGAAGCTCTTTGAAAACTTAATGAAATATTGTTAAACCAATGTTAAAAGATTAATTAAAAAGTTATCTTCAAGAGAAATAAATGGAAAGAAAAATGACCATGGAATAAGAAAGTAATTTATGAAATACTCTTTAGGTATCAGCCAAAGTCAAATACTGAATGTGGGAGACAAAATATGTACAAAATCGAAAGAAAAATGTAGATTATATGCTTGAAATGATCTAATCCCATCATATGACTTCACTTACATGAGGGCATCAATCGTGCAAAAAAAATTGAAAGAGAAAGTATAACAAGATCATATTATCAATAAAGATATTTCATATGATGACTATTTTGAGATATTTGGGCTGTACATGAATAACTATCAATTTAAAAAAGTTTGAATTGATTAGATATGATCAAAATATAAAACCATAAGAACCACATGTAAGTTTGTATCATTGCATAGATATCCTCATAAATGGTTCGGCCTTCTTGGATTTACCATTGATCTTTAGTTTTATCTTATTTGTCACCATCTTGAGTTGAATATTTTATTTACATTTTAAATCTTATGTTATTTTATGAAGGATTCCCCATATTTTATGTAGTTCATTACACAGTTGACTGAAATATGACTTGAATGACATTTTCATGGCTCAATTTTGATTTCTTTAGACTTGATTTGAAATCACAATCACAGCAACATGTAGCTATCAAGTCAAACATCTTTATTTTAAGATAAAACCAAATTTAGAAGTATAGGCATGGCCACTTAATCTATTGTAAGTAGATACATTTTAATGAATATCAAAATAGTAATATGACATTCTAATTTGAAAATGTCTTTCAAACTAAGATCTTGAAATTTATCAATAAAAACTAAGTAATGAACAAATTCATTTACAAGAAAAAAAAAACCAAAGTATGATTTCTTTTAATTTTCAGGTTAACTTATACTAATATTTTCGTTTTTTATTGTCCATCAACATGGCTTTTATATCCTTTAGAAGAAATATACTGGTCATTTTTTAGTTCTAATAATGGGTGTTGTTTATTCATTGTATAACTACATATCAAGCATTCTCTTCTACTTTGGTTTGAGCTTCATTAAGAAAAATCAACAAGGCTTCTTTAAACACCGAAATTGCTTAGTTTATTTCTAGTTATATGAATGAAATATTATTCAAATCGTGTCCACTCACATGAGTAATAATTGTTGGGTTTAGAGGTATTAAAAATTTTAATGTCAAAAATCTTACTAGAAATGAGGAAATTTCTGTATCCACTATAATGTAACCATGAATTACATGGGTCTTAAAATAATAAAAATTTACTAAAGGGGATAATGGTCTAAATTGATTTAAGAAAGTTTTGAAGATTATTTTCTATGAGGAAAACCAATTGGAATAGAAAGTAAAAAAATATAATAAAGTCCACATCATGATCCAAATACTTTAATTCATTATCAAGTTTAGAATATTAACCATTATTAGAACCAAAAAATAATTTTAAGTGCAGTATTGACAACTGACCTACCATTCTAAATAATTGTCAAATGGCCCAACATACAGATATAATGTAGTTTTTTTTTTGGCTCATATTATAGTTTAACAAAAAATAAAAATGGAGGAGCTCATACAAAAAGCCTATATTCTTAATCACTTGAAATAAGGAGGATCACAATGTTTCCCTGACTATCAAATACTCAATCACACTTTAGCTACCACCACATCTTCCAATTAAGGAAATCAAGTGGAAGCCACAAGGAATTATGTAAGTGCATCTACTTATTCCTAATTTTTGTCTAGCTACTTTGAGTTGATAAATCTGCTCATTGATGGTTTAATGAAGTCTACTATTCAGTAGATAACCTTGTTATGGCCTTGGTGCTCAATGGAGGTCTATTTAGTCCATGGTGTTAAAACCTGTGTTTAGAAGAGGCTTATTGAAGCCATAATACTAATCTGATAAACATACCGAGGCCTATGTGTTTAGTGCAGACATATTAAGGTATTGTAAAGTGGAGTAGGTCAAGTAGATCAAATTATTATAGGTCAAGTGGACTAATTGATTAAATCACAGGAAGAATTGTAGAAAAGAATTCAATACGACCAATCCACCTATATCATAATTCCTAATGTAAACTATTTAAAACTAACTAGAACAACATCTGCCATCATGAAAATAATAGATGATTTTAGAAAAAGGCATATCAAAAGTGTAAGAGAAAAAACCCATACAAGATGATGCACCATTTGCATAGTATTGAATTTGTTGTGGGCATCAGCTCCAACGAAGTTGAAAATCTTTACTTCACAACATTTTTGGACTGGTAGTCTCCACTTTTGTCCGCCATCGTCTCCCTTTTCGGACTGATCGCCACGAGAATTTAGGAAGCACGATAATTTTAATATATAAATGATAGCATGGCAACTTAAATACATATTCCTTTACAGACTGGGTACAAACGCATAATCGGGATTTTCTTGGTTCTGGGCATAATTTCGCAGAATGGCGACAGCCGCCGTCGGAGAGTTTTTCCGCCTCAATTACTTTCCGTGAAGACCACACGCCTGCGGTCTCTGTCTCTATCTCTGTCTCTGTCTCTGTCTCTCTCTCTCTGGTTCTCTCCCTGGCTCTATGATGGCACTCTCCGGCGCAGCCAGCGGTGGCGGACTCCAGCGCCTTGCGGCCTCGGACCCGAAGGTGCCCCTCTCGAACCTGTCGCTCCTCGGTCGGAGGATGGAGGCCCTCCGCTGCTTCCTCGCCGACTCACTCGACCGCCATGCCGACATCGGCGGCCATAAGCTCCAGGAGGTGTCCTCCGAGATCGCTTCTGCCCTCCGGCAGATCGTCCTCAACGGCGCCGCCCTCCTCTCCCTGTCCCAGGCGGCCCCCACGGCTCAGGCTCAGGCTCAGGCCCAGGCGGCGGCGATCTGTCCTGCGAAGGGGCAAGGGCCGGATCAGGCGAAATCTCTGGGCGGCATCGTGGAGCGGAGGGAAGAGCACAAGGACAGCAGCGCGGCGGAAGACGACCGCGATGGTGGAGATTACGAGGTCGTGGAGATGGACGCGGTGGAGCTGCTGGCGGACCACGTCCACTTCTGCGAGGTCTGCGGGAAGGGCTTCAAGAGGGACGCGAACCTGAGGATGCACATGCGGGCCCACGGAAGCCAATTTAAAACCCTAGAGGCCCTCTCCAAGCCCGAGCTCCGGCGGGAGGCAAAGAAGACGACGAGGTTCTCCTGCCCCTTTCCCGGCTGCAACCGGAATCGGTCCCACCGGCGATTCCGTCCGCTCAAGTCCGCCGTCTGCGTTAAGAGCCACTTTCGGAGGAGCCATTGCCCCAAGATCTACCCCTGCTCGAGGTGCCACAAGAAGAGTTTCTCCGTGATGACGGACCTCAAGAGCCACCTCAAGCGCTGCGGGGAGCGCCAGTGGCGCTGTTCCTGCGGAACGAGCTTCTCCCGGAAGGACAAGCTGTTCGGGCACTTGGCGCTGTTCGAGGGCCACATGCCGGCGGTGTCAGAAATCGCCGGAGAAGGCCAAGAGGCGGAGCTGGGGAACGCAGAGGGCGGCCGCAATGCGAGGATGGATCCCGAGTTCTTTGAAGACCTGCTGCTGGACGGATTGGAAACCGTCGATCGGGCCGCATGGATGGATTTCTAGGGTTCCTTCGGGACCTTCTTCCTCCCTGTTCTTCCATGTACTCGATTGTTAAATCTACCCAATCAATCTCCGGCCGATCGTTACTTCCATACGGTGCTGGAAAGAAACAAGAGAAGATCTTCCCAGGAATCAAACAGATTTCTTCGGCCCACCCCAACTCAGTGATGCGATTTCTGAGTGCTCGATCCAGTGAAGATCAGACAACCAACAGGCGGCTAAAGCATCAGAATCTGGGCCTCTAGGAAGAAATGTTCGATCCTCATGAGATGGGCCTTGGGGGAGGGGGGGTGGAGCTTCTGTTCAATCCCACAGAAGATCATTACATTCATGAGACCAGCAGCAGAAGATTGTAGCAAGGAAGGGTATGGATGGCATCTATGAACTCTGTGATTGTTGTTGAGCTACAGATCGAATCTCATGCTGAAGAACCCCCCATGAAAGATATCAGCAGGTAAAAGGAATCCCAGGACAGAGCCAACCTCAGCGAAAAGTCAACGCATTTACGAGATAATTAGCACGATGAACATACAGGAGAGGGGAACTAGGCCTCTCACGATCTCTAAGATAAGATCCTAAAGAGAACGTTTAAATCTAATTGCAAGCAAAATATTATACGCATGATAGTTTAGTATGTCCGACCTAATTTACTCTTTAAGTACCATATATTTAAGTTCTACTAATCTTTTAGTGAGATTAAATGAAACATAAAACCTTCAAGCTGCTTTCGCTAGATTCATCACCTTTGGCCAATTCTGGCACTTCAACTAAAACTGCTATTTAAAATGTATGACTCTTGAGGGCCAAATGAAGAAATGTCAAACTACTCAACTTAATTCACATCTGGGAGGCCAAGTGGAGAACCATCAACTCAGATTCACGTCTTTAGGCGCCAAACAAGGAATCACCCACCCAACTACTATCTTCGAGAATCACAATTATAAAAGGCCAACATAGAAAAACACCCATTTGCTCTCTTCAAGATTCATAGGTCTATACATTAGCAGATCTATGATAGCTAGAGTATCATAGCTACCCTGATATGAATATGAAAAGTTTTCCATTCTAGTGGTGTCAACTCATCAAAAAGTATGTGTTAACCAGATTTCGAATGCATAAGGAAATGGTATGTAGTTATGCATTTGAAAATGATAAGATCACATTTATATCTCCATGAAAATGTGAAAATGTTTGAAATGAGATAAATTGATTCAAATTTATGTCTACTATGTCAAAGATATAATAGATGAAAGTAAATGGAGCATCATATCTTGTACTGAATTTTAAAATCATTGCCTCCAATCAAATGGATCATTGTTTGCTTGAAAATTAGTGTGTTAATTCGTAATAAGAGACTTGTAAAACTTGTAATGAAGAATTGATCTTGGAAAGGGTTTTTTTATCTCAAGGTAGGAGAAGTCAATATGGAGTAGCAATGGAAAGTCCTCTCCGCATACTTTTGTGATGATTCCAATGGTTGATCAATTTCTAATAAGTTCTACCAAGAAGTCAGACTCTAATACATATAAGTGAAATCTTTTGTGACAGTATAAAAGCTGCGGTTGATCAAATGATGTCATGGGTGATCTAAAATGGTTCAAAAAAAGGTATCTTGAAGTTACCACTTGTTCAATATTTAGGTATGTAATTAGTAGCTCTCTCTCTCTCTCTCTCTCTCCACCCCATCCACTCTCCCTCCATTTCTTTAATGCAAGAAATTCTTACGAAGAAAATCCATTTCCTACGATAGGATGATCGGCGCTGACCGTCAGAGATAGATGACGACTTGGGAGTGGACCAAAGGCCCCATTTTTTGCGACTGGTTCGTCGAATCGTGATGTACCCTCGCGATCCTAACAGTTGTGGAGGAATTTCTGCAAACGTCAGTTGATTCGTTGCCGTAAGAGCCCAGGGGAGGTCAGTGCTGGCCCTGTTTCTCGCACATGTTTCTTAATGCACGGCAAAGATTGAATGACCAAAGCTGCATGACGGGGGCATTCGGCTTTCTTTCCATAGCCGGAGGGCGCCCTCTACCGCCGGTCTTGGCCACCCTGCTCCGTGGAATTCGGAAAATCTCTCGGCTCTCCCCTCTCCAGCTCACCTAGACAGAGCTTCCCGGAGATCGACGCCACCGATAGCCCCCCGTCTGTCTCTCCCGGGCCAGCCAGGGCCGCCCCCGCTGCCGGCGGCGATGTCGGGGTGTTTCAGCTACACCGCCGCCCGGGACCGGTGGTACCGCCGCTCTTTCTCCTCCGCCGGGCTGCGGTGCGCCACCATCGATATCCATGGCGGCGAAACCACCGTCCAGTGCTGGGTCCCCCGCTTCTCGGACCCATGGAAGCCCTCCGTCATTCTTATCCATGGATTCGGCGCCAAAGCCACTTGGCAGTGGGATCCCCTCCTCCGTCCTCTCCTCGCCAGCTTCAACGTATACGTCCCTGACCTCCTTTTCTTCGGCGGATCGTTCACGACTCGATCGGAGAGGACCGAATCGTTCCAGGCGGACTGCGTCGTAGCGGCGATGGACGCGCTCGGGGTATGGCGGGCGAGCCTGGTCGGGATCAGCTACGGCGGGTTCGTGGGGTACCAGATGGCGGCGGCGTACCCGGATCGCGTGGAGCGGGTGGTGCTGTGCTGCGCAGGGGTTAGCCTGGAGGAGAGGGACCTCCGGGAGGGCTTGTTCGTTGTGGACGACGTGCGCGATGCGGCGGCGATCCTGATACCCCAGACGCCGATGAATCTCCGAAAGCTCTTGGGCCTCTCGTTTGTCCGCCCGCCGAGGAGAGTACCCTCCTGCTTCCTCTCAGATTTCATCCATGTGAGTACAACCACTTCCGGGAGCGCATCCCTCCTCCCTTTTGCCTGGCTTGATTCTGAACCTCCTACCCAGAAAACTACCCAGAAAATCTCTTGTGGGTTAATCATCTTCTTGTGAGGTCCAGAGGAATCATTTTGCAGCGATTCTAGCCTGAGCTGAATTATATTTCTCCAACTTGGGCTGGTGCATCTGAAAACCTGATCCTTTGCTTCCTGAACAATGGGCATCCCAGATCTGAACATGTCACCAGCTTAGTCCAGTGTCGAATCCAGGCATTTTGGAATATCCTACCACTGGATGGACCTTTTTTTATGTTCTACCTATTTTTCCTTCCAAAATGTTTTCTTACTGTTGAATTCTAAACCTGGAGCTGCCGACGAAAGTCACAATTATCTGCATTTTACAACCAAGAGAACCTCCACAAAGCCCCTTCGGAGTGACAAGTTACGGCCTCATCAGTTTTTTTATTAGAAACGAAATACAGATTTGAATCATGAATCATTATTTTTCCTTTGAAGCAAATTGTGCATATTTCTCTTATATTTAAAAATATATCACAGAGATAAGCATTACAAAAGCTTTCACCCATAAATTCCTGAGCAACTGGAAGGGATTTCTTTGTAGATTTCAAAAAATGTCTTCATTATCGACAGGTTATGTGCATGGACTACGTTGAAGAGAAGACTGAGCTGCTCCTGTCCATCATCAAAGACCGGAAGCTTTCTGACCTCCCAAAAATTTCACAGGTTAGTCTTTGATTCCTCTTCATACCATCTTTACCGTAGACTGCCCGGTTCAGTAAATCATTCCTCCTAGTTCTTATTGTCTTCATGATTTGTATACGAATTTCGTCTCTTAAACTCCAAATGTGAGCATATTTCTGCCCCCACACCCCCATTTCCATCTATATCTCTGCATAAATCTTAAGTCTCTGTTTTCATCCTGGGTCAAAATAAAGGTAAAAACTGCAGTAAAAATTTCAGAGACTAGAATTCACAGATTTTCCATTTTATATGGAGTGGAGTTTATAGTAGCGTTTTATAAACCTGTACTTCGTAGCCCCATCTCCATCAAAGTTTGTACAAATTTGGGTCCATATTTTCATTCAAGGTCAAAAATAAAGCTAGCAGCAGCAGCGAAGGCTCCCAGATTTTCCATTTTATATGATTTTGACATTCAATACTGTTTTCTGAATTCGTGCTTCTTGGCACAGCCGACCTTGATATTGTGGGGGGAGCAAGATCAGATATTTCCATTGGAGCTGGGCCACCGATTGACCCGGTCTGTTTGAATTTCGCCACTAGAATCAATCTGGTTTCATCGGCTATAATGCTTCTGATTCAGTTTTAGAAAATTTTTAGGCATCTGGAGGGAAACTCTAGGCTGGTGGTGATCAAGAATGCTGGGCACGCCGTCAATATTGAGAAGCCGAAGGAGTTCTGCAAGCATTTGAAGTCCTTTCTGACTGGTCCCCACCACAATTTCTAAATGACGAACAATTAATATGGAATGATCGCAAACAGCCCACAGGCTGGACAAATATATCACCAATTTGTACCGGGAACCCAGATGGAGAGACGCTTGTGGTTATTAATGAACGCCAAGTGAACAGATGCACTCCCTTCGTTCAGCTATTCTCCAGCCTCTGAGTTCTGTGTTTCCAGGCTAAACGTCATTTAGAAGCAAAAAAACCGCAGTCGGAATATTTTTCAAACTGATGAAGGTACCCTTTTCTGCTCTCTGGAACACAGGAACTCAGGGGCCGAGACGCTGGGCAACCTCTGTTCCTAGTGCCTGGTGCCACCGTGGTCTCATGCCAGGGCCATGGAGGGAGGGGGGGCATGGGGGAGATGTGAAGGGAGGAAACAGTGGGGGTGGATGAGACTCCTAGGTGGCAGGGATTGGAGCCCGGTGGCGCTGCCTAGCCGAGAGTTATGAGTATGTTGAGCTTGCTGAGCCGGTAATTAATGTTGGCAAAAAGGAGGGCGAAGGGAGAAGATACCAGACGAGGGGAGAGGGAACGGAAGGGAAGCAGGGGGAGAGTCAGAGAAGCAGAGGAACAGAGTTTAAATCAAAATAAATTTCGACTGTTCTGATCTGAGGGATGCCTCACAAGAAACTGTGCCATGTGTGCTATCAGTCTTTTGCCGTGCCGGCTAAATAATTGATCTTCTTATCCAAGTTTTGGATTGCTTAATCAAGTTCGAAAAGACTGCCTGTTGGATCTTGAGCAGCGGGATGACTGAAAACGGGTTACAAGTTGTGATTTAAAATTTTTGGACGAAATGGTTCTATGATGATTACATAAATTTTGTTGGTTCAAAAGCTTTATACCTTTATTTTCTTGCAATTGTTAAGTTCTGAGCTTCACTTCACCTAAGGGTATATGTTATTTAAAATATCTTTAATTTTTCTCAATTTTACATTGAAATTTTCTTTATATAGGTAATTAATGCAGTAAATACTGCATTAATCAAAATAATGTTAAATGTCATTTTACTGTTGTAGACTTTTGTTAATTTGGAAGCTTATTTGTTGTTTACAATACTCATCACCATTGGCATAGACAATGGAGACATAAGAGTGGAAAGTACAAGAGATGGACCAATAGATGGAAATATATATATATATATATATATATATATATATATATATATATAGAGAGAGAGAGAGAGAGAGAGAGAGAGAGAGGGGGGAGGAGGGAAGGAGAGAGTGGGAGTATTATCATCAAGGTATATCAGTCTTTTTGTATAAAGCTGTGTCTACATTATAATTAAAGGTACAACACTAATACTAATAACCCAATATGCTTAATCAGGATTAAAAATGTTACATACTTTAATTTTTCACGTTGATACTCAATGGTTGAAAACGCAGCAGTTACATGTCAAAATCAAACCATGAAGCACAATATTTCATGTAAAATGCCAAAACAAAAAAATTGATGTTTTGCTATGCTTTATAAGATAAACGTTTCATTCATTGAGCACAATATTTCACATTAATCCAGATCATATAGAAAATCTTCATAAGGCACCAAAAACCTAACAGCCATCACCTTCAAGAAGCTTATTTATCCCATTAATGTTTCGAAGACCATCAACATAGCACGAAAGAATTCATCTACTGCACACACTCTCTCTCCCTTCCCTTCCCCTCCCCCCCCCCCTCTCTCTCTCTCTCTCTCTCTCTCTCTCTCTCTACATATGGTATATATGCAGATATTTCTCGTTTCTTTACATATGCATATGTATATTTCTCGTTTCTTCATTTTATTCACTAGGCTTACCATAACTAGCACGTGGCAAAAAGGAGTCGACTAGTGAACCAAGAGCTAGTCCTCTCAGTTTACAATCTGAATTTAATTGATTTAGTTCCAGCTGATCCATGATGATTAACACCCATGTGTTAGATAGGCTTTGGAGTAATTGAGGGGGGACGGGGTTGGAGGCTTCCAAGACATAGTCGGACTCGGCATTAATGGAGTCTGCCTTCGAGATCCTGGAGCTCAAGGCTCCCGCCGCAGCTTCGCGAGAATTACATACAGTATACCGCCAAGAAATGGCAATGGATTACATTATTAGCCTAAGACAAATAAAATTTACTGAGGAGGCTGGCCGGAGGAGGGGGAACTCTGCAGCTGCCGGCGGCTATGGCTGCCGCGGGAACTTGACGTCAGGGTTCCTAACCGGCTTCAGCCACATTCCCGCCATGACCCGCGAGGACATGCTCCAGAGAAGATCCTGGCCCCCTCTCGCCGGCGCCGCCTTCCCCTTCTTCCCCGGCCGGCCCATGCCGTTGGCCACCAGCCACTGCATCGCTGTCAGCCGCTGTTTCTCCCCGTCCCAGCCGCCGCCGCCGCCCCTCCTCCCCGCTCCCCTGGCCCTCATCCCCCCCAGGTGGAGGCTTTCCACGTTGAACGTCGCCGCCACTTCGTCGTCTTGCCCGCGGCCCTCCGCCGCTGCGGCCTGCGCGAGGGACACCATGGGAGCACCCACCGTCTCGTACCTCCTGAGGGGGTCCCTCAGCTGGACGATCACCAGGATAGTCATGCCGCCGGTCGCTGGTGTCGGGATCCCGTTGGCGGCCCACTCGTCGACGGGGATGGCGGAGGCCAGGGGCGGGTTCGGGTCGTCTTTGCCGGCGAGGGTGAAGATGTCGAAGGGGGCCTCCTCGTCCGCCATGTCCGCCTGGATCTTGAGGGCCTCTACCGCCATGGCCTCGATCTTCTGAAGGGCGAAGGAGAGGACTTCCTCCGCGGTGACGGGTTCCTCCCCCACGTTCCAGATCCCCGTGAGGATCCTCTCCTTCCTCCCAACCTCCAATGATGCTGCCAAGTTCTTGACGGCGGCGACCGATCTGGCGGCGCTGGAGGTGGCCCCCTCCTTGTTCCTCCCGCTGATGACGGCAGAGGCAACACCTTCGAAGGCAATCTGCTCGGCGGTCTTCCCCATCAGGTCGTCCATCGAAGCCAACGAGAGCAGATTGGAGCCCAGCTCCTCCGACCCCATCGCAGCCATCCTCTGGAAGATTTCGAACCCGCTGGCTGAGTTCTTTTGGTCACGGAGGACCAGCGGCTTGGAGATCTGCATGGCCAGCTTGGGCGTCTCCTTCCTCGAGACCTCCGTGTTGAAGGCGTTCACGGCGGCCAGGTAGCCGCCGTCCTTGGTCTGGACGACGGGTCCCAGGCCCTTTCCGAGGTCGGAGACGAAGCACACGGCGGGGCCGTCCCCCTCTTCGGAACTCCGCGGGGAGACCGCCGTCGCGACAGACGAGTCGTGCCTCTTCCCGCCGTCCTCCAGGTGGAGCATATGGAGGAACTCTCTGGTCAAGGTCTCTTCGTCCGCGTCCAGGCCATGGGGCTCCAGTTCCGCCGCCGCCGTCTTCCCAGCAGCGGCCTCATCTTCTCCCGCGCGGGTCATCAGCGACTCCAGCGCCTCGATCTGCTTCGCGATGGAGTCGAGCTCCGTCAGCCGTCTCTGCTGGGCCTGGTCGGGCAGCACCACTTCCTTCACGATGACCTCGCTGGACGCCGACTTATCATCATCGTCCGTTTCCCCGCCGCCGCCCGCTGGCGCTTCTTCTTCTTCTTCCTTCTTCTGCCTTCTTTCTCCTGCACCCTGGATCTCCTCCACTCCTTTGTCGACCACCTCAAACTCCGGCAAGTCCTGGTCTTCCGGCTCCGACCTCTGGACCGACGGTGTGCCGGAGGTGAAGGCCCCCGCCGGCTCATCAAGGTTGAAGTCGTCGATCCCCCGGTAGTCCAAGGAAGAAGACCCGCCCCCCACCGCCGGCATGGCGGGCTCCAGCCGGGTCGACACCCTGGGGCTGGTCACGCTGAAGGAAGACTTGGACATCCGCCGGCTGAAAGGAGAAGACGATTCCCTGGCTCTGCTGCTGGCGGATCTGACGCCGTCGGCCTGGTTGTAGATCCCAACGCCGCCGTCCTCCATTATCTGGAAGCCAAGCTTGAGAACCATCTCCCCACCCTTGGCCTTGCCTGAAAGCTTGAAGCTCCGGTCCCACTGCCGGACCCTAACCCCGTCGAGGTTCTTTTCCATGGATTCCTTCACCATCAGACTCAGGTCCACAGTCCCCTTCCCGAAATCGAGCTCGGGGGCGTCGACGGCGACGGCGGATAAGAGGAAGGGGCGAGGCTCGAATTTGAGCTGCTTCCCGGAGCTCCCTCCGCCGCTGCAGTATATGTGACAACGGAGGAACAAGGTCTCCTCGAAGTCGGCGCAGCCCTGGAGTACCCTGGACGGCATGGTCTGCACGGCGCCATCCCTGGTCTCCTTCTTCCTCACCGCCACCGACAAACGCAGGCCGTTCACGGAGGCCGGCAGCCCCTGGACGGCGATCACCTCCACGGAGAAGAGGCAACCCAGCCTCTGCATCCCAATGTGAGATAGCGCTCTCATCGGTTTCCATTTCCATATACCACCCTTCTTCTCCCCCGCGGCCGCCTCCTCCGCCTCGGCCGCGGGCTCCTGCTGGTTGGTCGTCCTGCCAGAAGACTGGTGGCGCTGCCGGTTCCGGTCCTTCTTGTCATCCTCCTCCTCATTCTGTTGCTTCGGGCGGGAGCGCCAAGGCGACAACGACATGCGGCGCGCCCGGGGGCGGTGGGGGGGTTCCTCAGCGCGGCGGCCGAGCGCCGGTTCCTCCCGAACATGGCGGTGCGTGGGCTGTTCGGGGCCCGTCGGCGCCGCGGCTGAGGTGCGGGGGAGCGCGAGAGAGGCGGTCCTCCGGGTTGTGTGAGACTGGTAGAGGGTCTGAGAGAGGGCCTCGAGCTCCTGTAGCAGGTGGGTGTTGGGATCCCCCCTCTCTGCCATGGATGACCCGAGGAGCAGGAAGTGGAGCAGCCGTTGGGGAGGTCCTCCCCGGCCACTGGAGCGGGGGAGTTTTAAGGCCCTCTCGGCGCCGCCCAGCCTCTGGTCATGGACCTGCCGCCGGCGGGTGGGGTGGGACCGGCTCGGGGATTTCTATGGAGATAACGGGGGGAGCGTTCGTCGCCTCTCCTCTTATCGATTTCTTGTGGCGGTGGTGCTCTCTCTCACGCCAAGTGGGGAGACGGCGGTGTGGGGATGGCGCCGTCGGCCGTCGTGGACAGCGACGGCGCCACCAGCCCACGTAAGGGATTGGGAGGAGGGGAACCGGACAGCGCAGGAGACTTGGACGTTTTCCACGTGTCTGTCTCTACGTGGCGCTGTTCTTGTCCCTCTCCTCTTACCTACTTTTCAATGCCGCACGCAGAAGGAGTCCAGTCAGGTAACGGCTCCGAGCCGAGCCGACAAGGCCTCACGAAAAGGCACGCCCCCCGTCCCCGGCGGGTCAACGCCGCGCGCTCTCCTCCTCTCCTCCAAGGTGCCTAAGGCAGTGAGTTCAGTGAAAGGGATCAACTTTCACATATTTACCCTAACTCAAATATATTCAATGGGTTTCCTAATTGAATGGACACACGAACTTATATAATGGAACACAAGGATGGTAAAAATAGTCACACTTGAAGGAAATATTCCAATGGAATGAAATATTACAGAATAAAAAGTAAAATAAATTCCAGTGCATTTTGTAAGTTTATATTCTTCAATGAGTAATGGGACGTTGAATATCCCACAGTAATAGTAGGTAAGGCTATTGATAATCTTGCATCACATTAGGAATGAAGACTCAAGTAGTGGACATCTATGAGGAGATCTATTAATTGTTATGGATTTTAGAGATGGTTAGTTTGGCTTGTGGAGATGTCCTAACTTTAATATGGTGTGGAGTTAGTAACAAAATGTTTTCTTAAGATTTTTTGTAGGACCCATCATGTCTCATATTTTTAAGAAAGGACTTGACTCATGAGTTCATTCAAACATGATCAGTTTCACACTCATTATGAAAATATACTGGATAATGGTATCATGGTACTTTTTAGTTTTAAATATAATTATAAGATCACGTGTCAGGTGAGAAAATTAGATTTTAATGATGATGGAATATTACACATGTTTGACTTCTGTTACTTCAGTTATAAGATTTGTATTTTCATCTATGGAAACATAGTTCATTTTCTTGATGAAATCAGAATGTAACATGTAATGAACAGGTTCTTGTATTAAAGGCTCAACTTAGATAAACAAGAGGAATTAAACTGATTTTGATTTAATTGATTTTTTATCAACAACTCTAATTTTATTGATTTTTTCTCATAATTTGTTGACTTTCATAGATCTCATTCTTAAATACTCCAAGATTTTTATAACAGTTCAGCCCCTATATAGGCCCACTCTTTAAGAACATCTTGAGTCAAAAAAATATTGGCTATTATGCTAAATTCCCACATAATTTCACCTTATGTGTTTTCTTGGATTCATGACTCAAGGTGGACCAGAACTGATTATAGGGATATTCTCTCTTATGTGATTAAATTAATATTTAATTGTTGTAAAATGTAAATATTACAAGCAAAATTATCAATACAAGTTTTTTTTAAGTAGTTGATGGAGACTTAAATAATGGTTGAAAGTTCAATGAAGGGAAGATAAATTGTACTTTTTTTTCTTTTTGCTCTTAGTGTTGGGAAACTAAATGATTGGTCAATACCTCATTACAATTCAGTTGAAAAAGATCATGTTGGAGTTAATTTTTACTCCTCAAGTTGATATCTTCTTACCTTTGGATAAAGTTTCAAAGATGAATCAACTATGCATATAATAATTCTCCACAAAATTTAGTCAGAAATAAAGTTGATACAACGTAGAATTCAAAGATATTTGTTTAGAGGTAATTAATTGTTACGAAGAGGCCAAATTTATAAATAAATTTCATGCATAACCTTGATCTATTTTGCACCATTTTTAAATTTTAAAATTATAAAATGTAGAAATTTTGAATGGCCATAAATCAATAAGGCATATCCCTTAAACTATAAGGTTGATTAATATGCATAACCATTATGTATTAGATTATATATCTTAAAGCTATCATGTTAAAATATGTACATGTATTTCTTATTCTTAAAATAGAAGAAAAAATACATGTCGATGTAAACTAATAATTTTTCCGTTCAATTAAATCCAAAGCACCTCAAGTATGAATATGAATTAGACAAACTAAATCAGTATTTACTATATGATACCGAAAATCCTTTTTCAACTGATATTGAATAGTATTCATAAATGTGTCAATGGTCACTAAAATAGTGTGGATTCAATCAATTAAATCTCTATCAAGAAAAATGACAAAAAATATTTCAAACCATAGCCTTTGATTATATTGAATATATTTTCACATGAATGTTTTAGGTTCATCATTGAGTTAAAATTTGATGTTAAAAAAATTATGCTATCTCAATAGTGATTTATGTACTTAATAACATTTATAGCAGTAATAAAAATTAATTTATTTAAGTGTAAAATTCATCATAATCCTAGGATTTTATCCACATGTATTATTAATATGTATTTCCCATGAGTTTATACTTAATTAATTTTATCCATATGCTAGGAGACTATTAATGTGTATTTAGTGCAGTGAATAATCAAATATGATTTGATTTATTTATAACTTTTTTTTTAATATCATTAACAACTTGATTTACATGAGGCTGACACATCACACACATATAAAGTGAATTGATTAATTGATACATATTTTTCTAGTCTCTTAGTATGTTATTGAGATATCACACTCCACATTAATAAAGTTTAACATATGTGAACAAGAAATTGAATTGGTTCTTAATGACTAAACAAGTGAGTAGAAGCTAGCCTAAATTATGGTATTTTACTTTCTAGTATTGGCAAATCTTAGTGTAGCCTAATTAAATATTTCTAGAGAGTGGAATTGGCTGATTGGGCCTCACCAATATAATTCTTGTTACTAGAAATTTTGAGAAACTAAAAATTTAGATAATAATTTTTTTACAAAGACCAATTCACCTCATTGATACATATAATAATAAATTAAAATTATTTCTTCATTACACTTATCCTCACATATAAGTGGTTTTATATTTCTTTATGTTACATCCACATTTTTCATTTTTTTACTAGATGCCACAAGTTGGATTTGAGGGTTGAGGACACTTCATCAATAATAATAGAATTCAAAGCTAAGAGAGGAATCTATAAGGGTTGAAATCTCTCTCCTCTGTATTCCAACACTATAATCCAACAAAGGGTGTTTGTTGATGGTGTATGTTAAGGGGTCACTCATATATCTTCGGTGTTAATTGATTTTTTTATCATTAATGGTGTTGAAATGATGACACCATTTTTTGATGATAAAAGATAGAATTATGTTATTTGAGGTGATTCAAATAAGTTTTAATGGCTAAATGACCATCCTATTGAGATATATGTTGTAATACAATCATCTATCATCTATATCAAGTAGAGTAGAAGACCAAATGATTAGAAAGTCTACCTTCTATTTTCAACACTTTCTATTTTAAAATATTCTTTTATTTTTTCCCCTATCTATTTTATGCCACCATTTATGTTAGTATATTTCACATGCTAGATTCTATTTTAGGGATTATCTCATGCCCAAGAGGCATTCACGTTATTATCAATAGATTTTTGTGGGTTATTCAATATTGAGGTGTTGTCTCTTTGCTGATCAATTCTAGTGCCTCCTATTGACTTAAGAAACTTGTCATCATAATACTTTTGGAGTAAGAACCACCTATTATGGAGTCAAAGGACTAGTTTTCTTCATTTTTAGACTAGATAAAATGACTTAACCACATATCACATTTTTTGAAGATCCAAGATGTGATTTAAGGCTTTCCACTACATATTCCTTCATCATCTCTTACAATTCGGACACCCCGATTATTTTGTTATGTCATATTGTCGACCTAATTTAATAATATTAAATACTTATGAATATTGAGGTGTTGTCTCTTTTCTACTTGATTTTGATACTCCTATCGACTCATAAAACTTGTCAACTTAATTGTATGGACTCAGAATCACCTCTTATGAACCCAATAGACTACTTTTATGCATCTTTTAGACTCAAGTAAGAGAATTCAATTATATATTACATTTTTTGAAAATGAAAGATTTGATCTAAACCTTTCCACTCCATGTTCCCTCCTCAACTCATCTAACTCATACACTCTTACTATTTTGCTATGTTGTATTTAACTTATTTTCAGAATATTAAATCTTTATGAATATTGAGGTGTTATCTCTTTGTTGATTGATTCATATGTGCCTTGGACTTAAAGAACTTGCCACCTTAATTCTATGGACTCAAAATCACGTCTTATGGACTCAACATACTAATTTTCGTCATCTTGTGGACTTAGATAAGATGACCGAATCATATATCACATTTTTTGAGGATTTCACATATGATCAAAACCTCTCCAATCCATGTTACTTCCTCAACTCCAATTCAATCACACTTAATATCTTGCTATATTGTACCGTCAACCTATTTTGTTGTATGAATATCAAGGTGATGTCTCCTTATTGATCAACTCTAGTGCTCATATGAACTTGGGGTACTTGCCACCTTGATTCTATGAACTCATAACCACCTTTTGTGACCTTGAGAAATTAGTTTTCTTCATCTTGTGGAGTTAGATGAGATGGCTCAATCAGATACAACATCTTTTGAAAATTCAAGATATGATTTAAACCTATTTAGTACATATTTCTTCCTAGACTCATCCAACCCAGCCACCCCTATTATTTTGCTATGTTGTAATGTCAACTTATTTTAGGAATATGAAATCTTGATAAATATTGAGGTGTTGTGTTGACTGACTCTAGTGCTCCTATAAACTTAGGGAACTTGCCACCTTGATTTTATGGAATAAGAATCAACTCTTGTGGAGTCAATAGATTACTTTTTTTTCATTATGTGGACTTAGATAAGAAGGTTCAATCATATATCATGTTAGCGATGTTAGTAATAAGTGGCCTACAAGTCAATCACATTATGCACATTTCATTTATTTCATTATAAATATTATATTCATTAATATATATGTGTGATATTTATTGATGAAGTCTAAAGATATGTTCAATGATAAGTATATTATGATAAGATTGTACTATAGTGATTATTTATCTTTATAAAACATATCTTAAATGTTCCTATTAATTGGATATTCGAAGACATCAAATATCTGGATAGAATAACAATACCTACTCATGCTCATATGATGAGGATGGTTGATTCGTAATAATTTGTGCATAGATACTAAAAAGTAATATTGGGTGTTATTTGAAAAAAGAGTTCACTAAACTAATCCGTGTAAATCCTTAGATGGTACTAAACTTAATTGTCAATTAAGTTACTTCATGACATAGTTGTATAAGTGATTTTTAGACTTTAGACACTAAAGACATATCGTGGATGGACAATTATGTTTTGACCTTGACCTATGAGTCTCTAATTATGGGACTTCAAATTGTTAAGGATTAGATATAGTAAGATATATATGAAGGTGATTATGTGCTCAATATGGGATCATTCACCCTTAGTACTAAGAGGAGATAGACTTTGAAAATGGTGCACTCAAGTCCTTGGCCAAGGCAAAGGGAAATATCAGAAAAAGAAAATTCTTATTATTTATGATTACACTAGTTCTAATTAAGATGACTAATTAGAATTTTATAGTTGACCATATCGTAAGTCATTGTAGGAGTGTCGTGTAGATGAAAGATTATATCTATATGATAACTACTCACAAACAAGTTATATGAGTGGATAGCATAACCTCATTACCTTCTAAGACACAGCATAACTTGACACTCAATATGTTGATGGCTTGACTTGTTGATCTATGGTTTATTAATTCATATTATATATTAAAATATTTAATTTAATAAATTAATAAAGAGTTATTGGGTTTAGTAAGCTATTAACTAAATATATATTTGGGCCTAAAGGGTCAAACACAAGGTTCTTGGGTGATATAATAAATATATAAGTGAATTAGGTTTTTATCAAAAATAACAATCACTATATATAGAACTCAATGGGTAGGGTTTGAGGGGCTCATGTGACTCTCTATTTTAGAGCCACCCCTTCTCTCTCCTCAACCTCATACCTAAATGATCATTCAAAGAGAATTAATCATTCAAATCATGATCAAGGAGAGGAGGTCTATCTAGAAACCCATGTGGATAACACTAGACACTGGGCATATACGTGATTGGTGGATTTGATTCTACACAAGGTGATGTGATAATTTTTTATTATTTTATTATTTTCTTATGGTACCTTCCAATTTCTTTCTACTACCTTGGAATGTGCATTAGATATCAGATCACAATATGGGATTCATGATGTAATTTAAACCTCTTCATTAGAAGTTCCTCCTTCAACTAACCCAACAAATATCATAATTTTGAGGATTTAAGATGTAATTTAAACCTCTCCACTACATATTTTTTTGTTAACTTATCCATCTTAGCCACCTCTTGTATTTTGCTATGCTGTGTTGTCAATTTATTTGAAGAATATTAACTCTTGATGAATATTGAGGTGTTCTTTTTGTTGATTGATTTTACTGCTCCTATGAACTTAGGGAATTTGACACCTTTATTTTATAGAGTAAGAATCACCTCATGTAAACTCAAAGGATTAGTTTTCTTTATCACATTTTTTTAGGATTGAAAATGTGTTTTAAACTTCTCCACTAGATGTTCTTTCCTTAGCACATTCAACTCAGCCACCCATACTATTTTGCTACATCGTACTATCAATTTATTTAAGAAATATTGAATCATTATTAATATTGAGGTGTTGTCTCCTTGCTAATTGACTCTAATGGTTATATGGACTTGAAGAATTTGGCACCTAGATCCCATAGATTCAGGATCACCTCTTGTTGACTCAAGGTCTATTTTCTTTCATTTGGTGAACTTATATAGGAAACTTCAATCATATATCACATTTTTTGAGGTGTCCATTTGTGATTGATTCAACTTATTTCCTCAACTTATCAAACTCAATCATACTATTGTGTTATGTCATATTGCCAATCTATTTTAATAATATTAAATTCGTATGAATGTTGAGTTGGTGTCTCTTTATTAATCAACTCTAGTGCTCCTATTGATTATGTGAACTCGAAAGATTAGTTTTCTTCATTTTCTAGGCTTAAATAATAGGATTTAATCATATATCTCATTTTTTGAGGTTTTAATTTGTGATTTAAATCTCTCCATTGTATGTTCTTTTCTCAACTCATCTAACCCAACCATCCCTACTGTTTTACTATTTGATAATCTTAACCTATTTCAAGAATATTAAAATCCTTATGAATATTGTGGTGCTATCTCCTTATTGATTAAGTTTTGTGCTCATATGGACTTAGGAAACTTGACACCTTGATTCTATGACTTAGAATCACCTCTTGTTGACTCACTAGATTAGTTCTCTTTATCTTGTAAATTAAAATAGGGCCCAATTAGATATCAAGATGTGATTTCATTCTCTCCACTACAAGTTCCTTCTTCAACTCATCCAACTCAGCCACCTCTACTATATTATTACATCAAACTATGAACTTATTTTTAGAATATTAAATCTTAATTGATGTTATGTTGTATCTTTGGTGATCGACTTTAGTACTTTTATGGATGTAGAGAACTTGCCTCTATGATTATAAGGAGTAAGAATTGTTGGAACTAATGATGACAACTATTAATAATCAATTATGAATAATCAAATGAATGAATTATACTTCAATAATATACATGTAAATATGAATATAAATGAATGTATCATATGTTCGATTTCTGGGCAGCAAGGATCAAGAAATGGGGGTTGAATTGATCTACCTTTTTTTTTTCTTAGAAATATTTCTTTTCATGAACTTTTTGTCACTCTCTTACTAGGTTAATCCTTAATGGGTTGTGATCATGGATACACTACTTTTATAGTGATTTGACATCAACCTATGTCCAGTCTCTAAGGACACTCTCAATCCTTGGGTCTTATTTTTCATAGGGTTAGCTCCCCTAATATTTTACCTATAAATCCTCTTCTAGATTCACAGCTTTAAGAGGCCCTACACTACTTTTTTCATGGGACAGCTCCCTAAGTGATCAAATAAATAATCATTAAAGTTAACTCACAAATATAAAATAGTATCATTGTGGATATGTCTAAAAGATAATATTTAAATACTCTAAATTATTACAACAATAAAAGATGAATACTTCGAAGATTGATTATTTATCTTTTTGTTATTTATGTTAACTAGTACATAGGCTTAAAAACTTGTTGTTAAGTACAACTTGAAGGTAGATATTATCTTGAATATTTTTCTCGAGATTGTTACTTCTTTAATCAATGAATAACCAACTGATTAATCTTCTCTCTCTCCTCTTAAATACATTTTGAAAATCATAAAACATAAGAAAAATGCGTGGAAGAATAAAAGTAGTCATTGAGGATTAATTCTTCCCATTAGAGATCAATGGTATTTATATATAAATCAGGTGAGAATTATTTACAAATTTTTTAGAATCTCTAACTACAAAATTCACCTAAAATAATGTTAAATTCAAAGCCTACGTAAATCTAATGTGATATGTCATTTTACTATTTCAGATATTCTCTAAGAAAACCAGTACATTAATCCTTTTAGGACTTAACATTCATCAAAACACCATAGAAATCTAATAAGCTATGTTGTGAATCTAATAGTATATTTCTTATAGAAGTAATGATTTAATGTACAAATCAAATCCAAAGTCAGTCAAACAAGATATAAGATGTAAATATATTCTGTGAACTTCAATTTGAATATTTTAATCATAAAAGCTTAGTCAAAATTGATATATATGATTTTCAATATATATTAGTTGTATATTAAGAAAATTTTATTTGGTAAATTCCACACTTGACTAATAATTCGACTGATTTGATATTTAAATTATTAGATTATTATAAAGTAAAATCATGGATTTGTAGATACCTGAATAAACTTTCATACTCATCATTTACTTTATTTAAGCACTTTGATTTGCTTGATCAAATTATTAATCTTTTGACTATCATGATTTTTACAAATAATAATATTTTCACACAACATGCAACATGATGAATTTTTCATACTCTTATGATTCAACTACTTAGATTCACGTCATGAGAATTTTGATCATTAATTACCTTATCATTTTCATAATTAGAATCATGACATTCATGCTTCATGTGTAAGATTTTACTTATTAGATTATAATAAGTATTTCATATGTATATATGATGAATTTATCATTCAGCCATACATATGTATTGCTGAAGCATAATTTGTTGAGTAAGATTATTCTTAATTGATTTTTAATGATTTTGTCATCATCGAAATATGATGCCTTCATAACTCCAACATTATACACATGTATGAAATACACTTTATGATGAAGTATGTGAAGTCATACACATTAAGCATATAAGTGATGATTTTAAGTATAAAAATGATAATCTAATTAATGTATAAAAGTCACATGATATAGATCTAAATAGTCACATCACAATATCATGAGAATTTATTATCTTGCATGATGTTATGAGAAATATCATCATTTACAAAGTTTATTATAGTCAAAGAAGTAATTACTTGAACAAGTTAATTAATAAGTTTCGGTGAAGTAAGGTCTAGATATGAAAGCTTACTTAGTCACATTTGTTCCTATGATTTTAATTCATACAAATCAAATTATTTTAACATTAAATCAGTCAAATGATCAATTGAGTATTGATTTCTTCAAATAAGATTTTTTGAATATTGTTGAATATATGTTAAAAATGATACATATCACTTTTGAGTGAGAACTTATGATTTAAAATAATTAAATTATGTTTTAGAAGGTTTATTTACATATCTTGCCTGGTTTAATTAAAGTTGGATGAGATTTGAATAAAAAATTATTACTTCTGTGAGACATATCATGTTGAGTTCATAATAGAGCTTATCAAATTCTTATTAGGTTTTCTATGAACCTCACAAGCACCTTGAGTGACAAATCTATGCTAAAGTTAGTTGCATGAGTTAGTTCTCAAATGGATTTCACGGTTAAGGGGGGAGAAGTTAATCCCGAGATGCCTAGACTATCTATTAATTAGTTTTTGGAAACTAATGTCAGATATAAATGTTGTATTAAATGATTCACATATTGATTTCTTTAAAGGATACTTTAAATATTGAAATGACATGTCATACTAGATTTACATCAAGTGATTAGTTTTCTTCATCTTGTACACTTAAGTAAGAGGACTCAACTAGATATCACATTTTTTGAGGATTAAAGATGTGTTTTAAACTTTTCACTACAACTTTCATCTTCTACTCATCTAACTCAGCCACATCTATTATTTTGCTCATCATGCTGTCAACCTATTTTCAGAATATTAAATCTTTATTGATATTGAGGTGTTGTCTCCTTTCTAATTCACATTAATGCTTTTATGGACTTAGGGAACCTATCACCTTGATTCTATGGAGTAAGAATTACCTCTTGTGGACTCAAGGGATTAGTTTTCTCTATCTTGTGAAGTTAAATAGGAGGACTCAACTAGATATCATATTTTTGGAGAATTGAATATGTGTTTTAACCTCTCCATTAGATGTTCCTTAACTCATCCAATTGAGCACCCCTATTGTACAACTACATCTTACTATCAACCCATTTTAAGAATATTAAATCTTGATTAATATTGAGGTGTTGTATCCTTTTTGATTAAATCTAATACTCCTATCAACTTAAAAGAACTTACCAGCTTGATTCTATAGAATTATGATCATCTCTTGTGGACTCAAGAGAATCATTTTATTCTTCTTGTGGACTTCGATAAAAGGATCTAATTAAATATCACTTCTTTTGAGGATTCAAGATGTGAGTCAAACCTCCATTACATGTTCTTCCTCAACTTATTGAACTCATCAACCCTTACTTTTTCACTATGTAGTACTATCAACATATTTTAAGAATATTAAATCATTATGAATATTGATTGAATTGATTTGGTTTAAGTATATGCATTCTACTTTGACAAAATCACATATTTATTTCTCTTTAGGATATTTGAACACTAAAAGGGTATATTATATTTATTTACTAACCATTTTCATATTATTTTTCTAAAAGTATTACAATTTTAAATAATTGAAAGACATTTGGAATATAGTTTTTCTATATATCATTAATATTTTTTTCTTTCTATCTATCATCCTTCCATTTATCTACACATCCCCTTCCTTTTTATTTTATTCAAATCCAGAATCCCATTAATTTCTATGGAAAAATTTGCAGTTGCTAAAACTATATAATCAATACCTCATATAGTGACTCAATATGTAATCAAAGTTTAACAACTATTTTTAAACCCTCAAAAACTTTGTGTGGTGTATGAAATCTTTGTGGAAGAAAGCTAATCAAAATCATAAGGTCTTCATTAGCTGTTTAAATTAATTTGAGGACATTATGTTGAGAAACATTATTCAGGTATTTAGTAAACACTTTCAAGGTTTGGCAGTTTGGCTTCCTTCTTCCATTATGTGCTACTCTTCATCCATCATGAAAATATTTTTATAGGATATCACCTTGATGCACCTGTAAGGTGTGGGAGTGGATGTATTCTCTTTTCTTACACAAAGATGGTGATAGGGGAGCTATGATGGGCCTTTCCCCAATGGATATCATGCATGGACCTCCATTGTTAGTGGATTGAAGTGAAAATAGAAGTACAAGTGCAAAGTTGTTTTTCTTCATTTTTACAGATTTTCTTCAAATGTGCTAGTGACAAATATCACATTTTTAATCATATTTATTTAGGAGATGAATATGTTGGATTAGAATTTCATATTTTTTAATCAACATCTACTCCTGATTTTATACTACCACTCAACCTATCAGCCTTAATCTAATGAATGTCTTATCTTGATTGGTGGGTCTTAACATGTGATTTTGTTTTTTGTTTCTATGTTTCATTTTTTTGACTGACTTATCCTTTTTTTCCTAGCCTAACTTTACAAAAGTTATTATGATGCTTTTGTTATTTATTTTACCAAATGAATTTGGGCTTATGGGTCATTTGAATTTTGATGTTCCCCACCAAAGAAAGTTGGTATCAATTACGTTCTTTTAGCAGAATATGACCCTTGGTTGCTTGTCCACCAATTGACGTCGCTCTAGTGGGATAAAGCCACTTTACTTTGGCACAGTTTTGGAAAAAAACGTCTTACATTCATTGTCCATGAGATAAAAGAACATTTGCCACAATTGTATGCCGAACCCCTTTAGTTATGCAATAAATCCCAGTCGGCATAGTTTAGAAACCCAATAGATTGATTGTGAGATTAAGCCCACTCAACATAGTAAACTTCGTAATTATTTTTTGCAATAACGTGCCAGGGCCGCTTATTGGTTCAGGTCGTTAAACATGATGCTCACTTAATGGGCCGGGTCTCCCTCGTCTTATCCGTTTTCATTATTTCGTTCTTCTCTCCGTAGGCTCTCTCCTCTCCAGCAGTGGGTATTTGTCCTACATTTCCAACCCTCCGGCGGACCCAAGTGCCATCTCAAGGTCGAAAAAAGCTGGGATTTTCCCGGGCTTTCGCTGCCCGTGTTAAGCGACGGCACCAGGAGTATATACTTTGTTGGCAGGGGGGCGTCTCCTTCCCTTCTCCCGCTTTGGACGACGGCGCCTGAAGCAGTGACAAGTATCTGGCGGCGTCCAAAGTCAACTGTGTGAGGGTTTTTCTTTCCTGGATGACCGCAAGGGGGGTAGCCGCAGCTTTCTCCCGTCCTCTTGTTCTTTCCTTTCTGATGTCCTTTTCCTAATCACATCGGGTTTCGAATGTAGGCTAGTACCCTTGCCTACAGAAAGGCTCTTACCGTCGTAGAAAACCGATTTTGACATCATTTTCCTTGCTGTACTGATTCAGCTACCGGATGGCAGACGACGCTCAGGATTTTGCGCAGATCGACATTTCTGAAGAGGTGCGGTAGAATCGGGTATCCGTCTTCGTCGCTCATTTCTGGAAAATGAGTTCATACATTTACCCCAGTCGTGCTCTTCATTGCAGGAAAAGGACAAACTTGTTGCGGATGTAATTCGCAGTGTCCTATTCAAGACGCACCAGTCATCTGGATGCCCAATAAAAAGGGACGAACTGACTCATCTGATAACAAAAAACTATCGTCAGAGGTTGCTCCCTGCATTCGTCATTAATGAGGCCCGAAGCAAGCTTATTAGCATTTTTGGATACGAGATGAAGGAACTCCATAGAATTCGCTCTTCCTCAACCAAGCAGCGGCACTCTTCTCAGCAAAGTGTGCATCTGTTATTGCTGGCCATCTTCTATTTTCCATAGATGTTTCTTGATATGCGAAAACTAGAGTATCGCAAGGAGTAAGAAATTGGCAAATGTTGGGTTTTATTTTCACGGTGATCCTGATATACCCTGAATGTAAAATATGGCGTGCCATTTATGATATTTGCATGCCCTTTTTGGTTTTGAGGAGGAGTGCATGTTGTTGCTTTCAGGTGCTGGAGAACTAAAGTCATACGTAGTTGTAAGTAAACTACCTGCTGAAATTTATCGCAGATATGTGGAAAATAAAGAGAATACACACATCACTGGGTTTACCTTTGCTGTGGTTAGTGTCGTTCACCTTGCTGGAGGCAAAATCCCATCAGGTACGCATATCATAAGTCACTTGTCAATTAGGTAAGGTTGCTTGGGTTTCAACTTGATTAAAACTACTTGCTGCAGAAAACTTGTGGCATCACC
Organism: Spirodela polyrhiza; assembly: GCA_024713555.1. Taxonomy (NCBI): domain Eukaryota; kingdom Viridiplantae; phylum Streptophyta; class Magnoliopsida; order Alismatales; family Araceae; genus Spirodela; species Spirodela polyrhiza. The sequence continues at coordinate 3,607,464 of CM046544.1, read as the reverse complement.
TAAGGCGGCTGGGATTGGATGAGAATGACGAAAATCACCCACTCTTTGGCAACATAAAGCACACATTGGAATCTCTTGTCCAGCAAAGGTTATAGATATTGGGAACTCATGTCACACCAGATTTTGTATTATATCATGGTGCATTAAAGTTCCCATGCGCATTAGGCTTTCCCAAATGTACTCCTCACTAAGAAATAATATCCATTCCAGACGTTTCCTAAGTTACCATCAGTTCTATGCAGGTACTTGCACAAGGAGAAGGGTGATGGCCCAGACAGTAATGCCCTGACATATGCACTCGCTGAGAGAGCACTGGACCCATCCTTCAGTGAGAAGCTAAAAGACTACATAGGACAGGTAGATTATGCAAAATTTAGAGTCCCCCATAAGTTTATATTCACTGTGCTATTGTTGTCAGATTCTATTAGAAGAACAGAATCCTGGCTAAATTATTTCGTATTTCATCGATCCATTAGCTTACACTACAGATTATTATTTTTCATCTTGCCTGCTGTTTGCTGTGTTAAGTGGCTAACTTGGATACTTCCGCTGATTATACTTGGCCTGTGGTTTTAGTGATGACTTGACATACTACAGGTTATGGAACAGGATTACTATTTGCCTTTCTGGTCTTAAAATTAATCGAACTCTAAAATTTAGCATTGCAGAGGAAACCAGTTGTGCGGTAGGTTTGGCAGCACCTAACGAAGTCTCATTACTAGTAATCCTGACTATAGCAATGCCGGCCACATTAGGGTTCATCCAATGCCTGGGATGTGAGGGATAAAGAAGATTTTCCCGAAGGTGTGACAATGAGGGACAAGGAGGTGGTGACATCCCCGTTGGCTGAGATTTCATCTCCATCTTCTCATCGTTCTCATCAAGGGCATTGCAAAGTGGTCATCAATTGTCTACTGATTCGTCATATTCACGCATCATATCCACGCTCAATACATTGTATATAGCAGTTTATCACATCTACCCATGCTCCTATGTAACATCAAGCCTTGGTGTACTTGTAGTCTTCCAAGAATTTATATTTATGCCTTGGAACAATGGTTTAGTATCCTACCGACAGAATCCATGTGATGCCATATTTATGGCTAGTGCGAACACGCATCAAAAATTTCGAAAATGAAAATTAAACATACATTTTGCCATTTCTAGATATTCTTTCACTGGTTTTTTTTCACCGCCTTTTATGGAGTTTTATCTGATTAATTTTAGTTTACTTTTGTTCTTTTAATTCAGATAGCAAATATAGACATTGCTGCTGTGGTTAACAACTAAATCCTTGTCGAGGCAGAAGAGTATGTGTCTGCATCCTATGCAAGTCTGAAGTTTATTTTATTAGCTAAAGCTGGGTGCACTTCAGAATCTTTGGGTGCTTTGCCATCCCTCAACATAGCTCCTCTTGGGTTAACCCAACTGAGCTAACTGCTACCCTTACTGAAATCTTTGCCATCATAGTAATACTGTTTATTCTCGACAGGAGATCAGGCCTTTCTTAATTTCTATATCTGACTGTGAGAAATTCAACGTTCTCTCACAGTAGTTGACAAGATCAAGATAAAGAACTTTTTCCCCTTCTCTTTTTTGAAACTGATGTCCTACATTACTCTTTTTAAAGCTTACTTTGGTAGTGAGAACAATTATATCTCTTAAAAATATCAAATCTCAATAAATTAGCAATATGTGTGATAATAAAACCCCATTTTTCTAGAAATTGGGGTAAAAATAAGCCAATATATAGAAATTGTGCACTTGATTTATATCTTTTGATATGAGCCTTTTTGGGACGCTGCTAAGTTTTCTTTGGTAGCAGTTTATGGGCTAATTATGAATTCAATATTATAATGATTTTAAACATAAAGCTTGAATTTTCAAAATTTATCTACATCTATTTATGTCGTAAGACTCAGTTTCAATGTCAGAATGTTTGCTCTTATAGACCACTATTATGAAATGAGATGAAAATTTTCCATAGAAGGTTGGGGTACTTGTTTTCATTCCCTCAAAGATGTAATATAACCCTCAAACAATGCAAGCGGACCAATAATTCATAAAGATCAAATGTCATTAATCATAGGAAGGTTATAATGATCCATTTTGCTTTACTCTATTTTATAAGGATGTGGATGTCTCTCTGCCCAATAGCCCTAACATATAAACCATACTTGAAGAAACAAATTTTTTAATACTATCACTATAAATAATAATGTAACTAAATTGTGCATCTTATTCTAAAAATTGGTGACATTAGTGCTTATCTTTGGTATGACCATTGACGTCAATCTCAATGAATGATTATGTAAATTTGTGTGATAATCTTTTATAAATGGGCCTACAACTTGTTACTCATTGTGCAAAATCCAATGACAATATGTTCATAGAAATTTTAATCTGCTGCTGTCTCTATGTAGGACATTTCAAGTCATTATCATTCTACCCAATGTTGTGCTATAAATGTTCTGTTGTTCTAGTGAACCTCTTACCTACAATTCTGGCTAATATTTCTTATAAAGTTTACATCAAGCAACCCCTGTGAATTCAAAGGATCTTATTTTGATCTTTATGGATTCAATGGCATATTTATGATCCTTGTAGGATTGGGGAAAATTGTGTCTAATAAATTCAAGATCTAATTTTCATTCTTCATTCACTTCAAATTTCTGTCCAATGGATTCAACGCTCAAATCTTTAATTCTTTACATTCGTCAGTGTGTTCTAGAAGCCATGTCAAGCATATTATCTAGTCATACATTGTATAACCTATATTCTTTATTTGGCAAATGTACTGCACATCAATTCATCCTTCCTTTAGCACATGTAATGCACATGAATTCATACCTTCTTTAGCACATGCACTTGTAGTGCAGAGGATTTCTTTGGCACATACATATATAACGCACATGAATTCATACCTTCTTAAGCACATGTTAACATGTAATGAACATGAATTCATAATTTGTTTGGCACATTCTCATGTAATGTGCATGAATTCATACTATCTTCGGCACATTTCCACATGTAATGAACATGAATTCCTACTTTCTTAAGCACATGTGCACATGTAATGAACATGAATTCATAATTTCTTTGGCACATTCACATGTAATGCACAAAAATTCATACTATCTTTGGCACATGTAGTGCACAGGAATTCATACTTTCTTTGGCACACACACATGTAATACACATGAATTCATACTTGAGCACATGTGCACATGTAATGAACATGAATTCATAATTTCTTTGGCACATTCACATGTGATGCACATGAATTCATATTTTCTTTGGCAAGTGCACATATAACACAAATTATTTGGCCTAGAGAGGAAGGATGATGGCATCATACAAACTTCACATTTCGCTATTCAACCAAAACCAAACAATGATTAAGAATATTATTACTTTAGATCTATATCATAATCACAACTAATCAGTGATGTTGAATGTATTGACCTAACTTAGATAGCAAGGCTATCTGATTGGTAGTGTATATAAAAGAAAATGTAAATTCCTGTCACCATCTTGAAGAATTTTCATCCAAACTATTAAAAGCTTTTTTACTTTCAACTGATGTGGCTTTCTTTTTCTCTTTTGTACTGATGTTGGAAAACTCACTCTCCTTCATTGGGAATAGAATCATTTCCTCACCATTTCCATACAATACATCATGATTACTCCTAGAATGATTTGTGGCATTGACACCAAACTACCAAGGCCTTCCTAATGTAAGTCATAAGTGTCCATGTAACCTATGTGGTATTGAACTTCCTTGAAAGATTTCGTCAATTGAAAATTTCATCCAACAAGTACACATGACATTTATTTTTAAATCTCTTTTGAACCACCCAATTTTATAACAATGTAGTCATTGTCAATAAGAACATCACACATTTTAACAAACACTGTATTGTATTATGAATATATTCGATGTTGAGTCTAATCCACTTTCTTTGGTGCAAAGACAAGTCTCTTCAAAGCTAGTAAATAAGAATGTAATTGTACTATATTTTTATATATATTTGATATGCAGCACATAATGTACTCTAAAATTAGAGGGGCAATAACTCTGAAAATGGGCAATGAAGATGGCAAGATGTAAGGAGGGTGTAAAACTAAATGAGGCCCAAATAAAGTGTAAAAAGAATGAGTCAAAGTTAGTTTTCTTAGAGTTCACATGTTTTTTAGGCTGAATTTGTTAGACGCAAGTGTGATTTAGACTCAATTTCTAGTAATTGGCCTTTGTTGGGTTGCTTTTATTTTGTTTCAGGAATTCTAGGTTTTTCCTAATTAGTTTTCAGCCCATTTAAACTCAATCACATTGTAACCCTTTGATGTAGTCCAAAATAAACAAAAGCAAGAAAAGAGAAGAAGAAATAGTTTGAATCCATAAGTAGAGGAAAACTTGAAGAAAAAACTTACTACCATAAAAATTGATTTTAAGGTGATGAAGTATAGATACTGAAAATAGTAAAATTTAACTTTTTATTTATAAAACATAAATTTGGATGAAGATATCAAGTTTTGAATCTAAAAAATTAGAAAATTTAACCTTCAAATTATTAGAAGTAGAGATGTGAGTCCACTAGTAGAGAGGAATACTTAAAAGAGACAAAAGCTCATAATAATTCAAGTTGCCTAAGAATTACATTGTAGTGGTCTTAAAATAGGCCTGAAAAGAAGCTAGTGTGTACCCTCTAAGGTATATAAGCTATAAAAACAAATTAAATACATACTAAGCCTCTAAATAAAGTATGCCCAACAATATAGGTTTGACTCAGTCTTTTTGCACTTTATTGGAGCCCAAATAAGGTCCTAGGTCCTCTTTGAACCTTCTTACCTTTACGGCCCATTTCCAAAGCAATAAGCCCTCCAGTTTATTTAATGATCACTCTTAATCAATCTTTGTAGATTCAACCATTGAGTTTTAAATCTTGTAAATTCAAGGTGTTGCTTCCAAACTTTGAAGTTCTAGATTCAGGCCTTGTAGATTCAATGTTCAAATCTGTCACTTTTGGAGCTTTAACTGTATCAAGTGTGTAAATCTGTTTTTTGTCTCATTACTTATGTCAAGTGACATGAGAGAAAGGCTTCTAGTATATACTTATCTCTCTAAAGATGTCACAAAGAAAAAAGTGTGACAATGCTTATGCCTAACCTACATATCATGAATCTAATCTTAAACTAGATACAATGATGTGCATCAATGAGATTGTCTCACATCGGAAAAAAATGAAAATTACTTGTTACTAAGGTTTTGATGAACAAATGTGCTACTAACTCAATATGTCAATGCATACTGCTAGGCCAACAACATTTTAAATTATCTGCATTTAGAATTATGGATGAATCTCTCTCTATATAACTACTTACAACACCACTTCACTAGTACCTTTTATATTTTTTAGCATATTTATTCCTTTTAAATGTCATATTTTTTACCCTTGAGATTCATTGACAAAATAAACAAAAGTTAGTACAGAACTTATAAATTAATTATTTTTAATATATAATTTGCTGATTTCAACAATATTTCGTTGTAATCCAATCACAATTCCAAATGTTTGTTGATATCCACCATTTTGTCGTTTAAGTGTACAATAATTATAGATCAATGGTGTGTTAACATCAATAAGGAAATGTTCTAAGTAAAAAGGAAAAAAGGTACATCACTCTCGTCCAATTCTTTGATATTAAATAGGGCTTATTGTCACCATAATTTATCATATAGCTCTAGTCTATTCGACAACAGATTTGCGTAGTGGGCAAAAACTTAACTAAATGATCTCCATAACAATGTAACAAGTCTCCAACGAAACTAGTCTTAGCTTTCTTTCTAAAGTGAAAGGAATGCAGTATGGTACCATCCATTATAATACTAATTCTTTTCTCAAGAAATTCACCACGGAAAATTTAAACTATAACTTAATATAAAAGTAATTTTTATGAATGAATTGGAATCCTTAGAAGGACAATTGAGTTTCTAAAGAAACACTGAATTAGAGAATATGTGCTCCCGTTAGATCTTAACGAAAAACATAATTTCATCGAACCAGAAACAGAGGACCAGTATTTAATTTGAATATGCTGAAACATTTGAGTTCATCATCTGGGATCGGTAGGAGTCCTCATCCGCTATGACAGAGGGTATGTTCCATGTTCCGATGGTATAACCTGATGTCTTCCCCCCTAAAATCGCAGAGATGACGGGAATAAGACTTGGTCAAGATATGAAGTTAGCAATACACAATTAAATTAAACATTGACAGAATTGCAACCTTCAATTGTTGCTTCTTCACATCTACTCTGATATTTTGATGATAGATCAGAGTCCAATCCCTTCAATAGACGTTCATATTGCTCCTCCAATTCGGAAATGCATTTTGCCTTACATCAAAGAAAATAAATAATTTTTTTATATTCACTATCACATTTATGTAGACCAGGAAGTGTGTACACTGTGTAGCTATGTATAAGTTGCACAACTTAAACTTACCAGCATGCTTGGTGCCATTTGAGGTCCATATATTCTAACAAACATCCGCAATATATTGAAGCTATTTTCAATGACATCATCCTAGAATAATCACATTCCAGAGAGATGATTGGTCATATTAAGCCAATGAACAAAGAACTTAAACCTTGGTTATTGATCAAAAAGTTGCCTCTTAAATGAGCAGTCAAAACTATTGCAGATCGGAAGCAATTGAAATGTGTTAAATCTAATAGATAGACACTACATATTGTTCCAACATACAATACTAAGGAAATAGAGAGAAAGACCTACCTCATAATCGTAGCTGCATCATCCGACAGGCATGCCATTCATCCAGAATATCCATGCTTGTTTTAATGCGAGAACAAGTAGGAAAAAAAACACTTCATTTATCTTATCAAACCACAAGGGAATAAAATATATCTGAAACTTATCATAAACTAAGCACTTGTGACTACGCTGGACACGACCATTGAAGACGGATATATGACTATTAATGCACTTGGCATATTTCCACCAACAGTATTTATGTGGATTCCCTGTCCACTAAGTGCTACAAATTAGGCAGTCAGTTTTCTTCAAGGACATGTGGGTAAACATGAGAGTATAAAAAATAACCGATAATACTTATTTTATGTTAGAACTCAACATTGGCACATGATGATAAGAATATATCGCAAATATTTTTTTCACACATTGGTGAACGATGTAATTATATGACGGTAAATGGTTGATAATTGTTCTAATTGAGGATCTTTCCCCAATAAATAACAGGGTTTAGAACGGAAAACTGGAAGAGGACAGGGGTGACAATTAAAAAGGTGAAGAAAGACAAACTAGCAGACATGAGAGAAGCCTAACTAAACAAAAGGGCCCACAGAGTAGGGGGCATTACTAATAGTCTACAGGAACAAGGGCGGTGGATAGAACGAAACCAATGGATACAAGACCATCGTTATCCATCTTAGAAATCCTCCTTATTATAAATATCAGATATCCAAATTGTCTGCACTCTCCAAAATTCTCTCATTTGATCTGCTAGGCAACTACCGTCCAAAATGGAATTCCTCGGACGATTGTAGCTGTCTTCCTCTTGCGAAGTTGTGCAGAACTCGTATGGATACAAAACTACATTATCCCCAGTTGTGCATTCTTGACCTGGTTTTATTTTGAAATTCTTTTTGTTATACATTTCGTGATCTGATAATAAAACATCCATATAACATTTTCTTCTGCAAGATTTATTTCACTCCACAATGAAAATCATCTTTATTTCTGGCCATGCAAAAACTTATACGAAATGGAGATACTTGACACCATGTTTTCACAAAATATACAAGGGTGTAAATAGAAAAAACTCACAGATCATCTGATATTTCTACTAAGAATTCCGATACCGAAAGAAACTCCATATGCAATTCATTGACCTTCAGAAGAAGAAAAAGGAACTGTCACGAACAATCAGTGTTATAACTCAATGTGTACAGTCAAAGCTAACAATAAGTTTTATGATCTTGTATGGATGGGGGTTGGAAAGTCCTCTAGATCAAGCTTCCAAACCACAAATATATCCAAAAATTGTATGCATTTTCATTTACCACAACCAATATTTATCAAGATCCCCCAGTCAACATCCCAATTTCGAATTCCGGCTTGAGAATAGAGAGAAATGGCAGTTATTAACCAAAATTGAATGCATAAGTAATATGGTAAGTATCTCGAAAATTGAATGCATAAGTAATATGTTAAGTATCCCCCAGTGAAAATTGAATGAATAAGTATCTCGAGTCACAATAGTTTCATCGGGTATTGAAATATATGTGGCACGGTAGAAAAAATGGATCTACATAGATGAAAAGGAAAAGAATAATATGGTTAGGGCACAGATTAAACAACAAATTCAAAGTTCTAAAACATGGTTTGGTTGGTGCAATCCATGGAAGAAAGAGGCTTTATTGAGAAAAAAAAGAAAGTAACATACTGTGGCATTAAAAAATTTCAAATAACAGTGCCAGTCAAAATGTCAACCAAGTCTGTACTTCTTCGGCACACTTTATAGCATATCAAATGATAATTAGATGGGCCCTCATAAAGAGATTCTTTAGACGTAGTGTTTGTTTAAATTACATCTCCAACCGAAAATTTTCAAATGCTGGAAGACAGGCAACCCTGGCAATATGACTGAACTTTTTTTATCAGATAAGCCGTTAGACTACCCATTCAAATAAATCTTAGTCAACCATCGTGTAAATGCAGTGAGAATGAAGAACACAGAGTTCCCAAGCTATTAGATGATTTGGCCAGGATAATTTCTTTAAATCAATAAATCCAACCCAAAACATAAACATATTTTTTCATGTTAAACCATACGCCTAACCCTCTTTATCATCACCGAAAGCCCCATCCCACCAGTCAGCCACGATTATTTCCAGCACTGGAACATCTGAACAAGTTTGACACCCTGACTTCTACCCTCCACAAAGAGGTTACATTTACCTCGCCAATGTTAATTCAGTCCTATAGATCTTCCGAATTTTCTGTCAATCCAGCTGGCCAAAAGAAAGGCTTCCGTGATTGTTGCATCACTGAGGTGATGCTATCAGAACAGGATTGGCTAGCTTGGGTCTTAGATGGAAACCAATAAAGTTGAATCACGTCAATAATATTACATTACATTTTATACCACGAAATATTATTGGATTGATACTTAATTATCTAAGGATTTCAACTGGATCAAAACCCTTTTTGAGATCACTAGTCTACCACAGAAAACTTTGCAGCAAAGGGCATGTATGGGTGGAGTCAGGGAAGAGGAAAAGTGGAGATGAAGAAGAAGGAAACGATGTCATTGCCATCAAAACGGTCAGCAGAAGCCCTTTTCTTCTTTTTATTTTTTTCGGACAAGTCTCCCTCAGCTGTCAGCAGCAGCTTCCAAGACCATATCGGTCAACAAAATTGGGCCAGCGAAAGGGAGTGCATGAAGTCCGTTAAATTTTAAGTGTTTATCTTAATATATTTATCGATGCTTTCATCAAAACATTTTTCAGTCAATGCACTACTTAAAATTCTCTTGAATATAAATGTATTTTTTTTAAAACTATGTTACTGAAGCAGAGAGCGATTTCAAAGTGATTTGTAAGATACAGTATGCACTACCTGCAAATTAGACTAGGCCTGATTAATAATATCCTGAATCACGAAGGAAGGTTTCAAGGATCTAGTACATAAATGATGGGTGACGAGGCCATTGAGCTGGTCTTCCAGATGTGATCTCTTAGTAAGCTTATATGGATCTAAAGGCATCTTAGAGAAAATAGGTTTCCGGTAAGTCTCTAAAAGTTTTCAGGAAATGAACACTAAATACAAGAAACTAAGTTAAAATAAAAACATTGAAACAGAACAAATAAATTATGTACACCAAAAAAGAATGCAAGTCTGTTCACATCTGCCAAGGCATACAAATATACAAATTGTTATGCAGAATAAGTCTTCTATATTTTTTATTTCCTTCTATTTTCCCTTTCTGGCCTATTATTAGATGTATTTCCCTTTTTTGTGTTTCTGTTATTAAACCTTTCCGTAATACAGGAAAGGTTTATTAGATGCCAATATAAATACTGGCATACTGCCATGAGAAGGTTCCTACATCTGTTGTATCTCGTCTCATTGTATCAGAGCTTTCTCTATGATCCTACATAAAGATCACCAATGAAAGATCAACCAACCTTGGTGGCGACGACGACTCTACACTATAGGCAGTGTCGCCTGTTGATCTTCTTCCTGTTTGTAGTACCTGAAATAGTGAGGTTTCTTGGTAATAAGCAGACTGATGGATTTCTTGGAGAGTCACCACACCATTGTCATTTCTTGATGGTGGCAGGCGTCCATGAATACACCATCATCAATTCTTGACAGTGGTAGGACATCTGTAAATACACCATTATCGTTTCTTGATGATGATGAACGTTTGCAAATATACCATTGTCATTTCTTGATGATGACAGTCATCCTCAGTTTCTTGAACAGAATCTGTTATTCATACCATATTAAGGAACCTTGGTTTGAGATTTTTTTTGACTATTTGGTCATGGCTGAAGAACATAGAGACAAAGGTCAGTGAATCTTCCTCCTCTGGCCCAGGACACTCATTTGAGGTAATAAAGTTGTGTTCAGACCTACCTAAAATTGCTGAGAGATTCCAATTTGACAGAATCAATTTGTTCCAATGGACATAGTATGTGGAACTTATTATATGTGGGAGGAATCTACATCGCCACCTGACACAATCACCAAATATTGACAACCCAAGATATTCTCGGTGGAAAGAAGAAGCATTGATTAAATATTAGATGCTAGAAAATATTTCCTCAAAGATAAGTGATAGATTCCTTTTTTTGAAATCTGTGAATGAAGGAATTATGGAATATCTATTGTCATTGAGAAAATTAGTAAAAACTTGAATTGTCTGATATTATTTGACGACGATTTATGTTTCTTCTATGACAAGACCTCGGGCAAGAGGATTAAGCATTTTAGAGCACAAGATGGACTCTACTACACAGGGCATATGGACAAGACATTGTTGACGAATTCTAGTCCAAATATTCTCACTTTTGTGTCTACTTCTCCCTTAAACAAATTGTTATTGCTGCATTGCTGTTTAAGACATGAGTAACTATAAACCAACATGTACACCAATTGAAGAGAAGTATTGTCTTGGGGCTTCAAAGGAGAGTGATCAAGTAGATAAGGGACCTTATCAATGGTTAGTGGGAAAATTAATTTATCTAATCACATACTAGACCAGATATTACTTACTCAGAGTGCTAAGCCAATATATGTATGACCCTAGGGAGGTATATCATCAAGTTGCTCAACGAGTTGTAACCTATCTTAAAGGAACAATTGACATGGGAATCCTATTTAAAAGGGGAGATTCTCTTACAATAAACATCTATACTGATGCTGATTATGCTAGTTCAATTGATGATAGGCATTCTATTACTGGGTATTGTTGTCTCACTGGAGGAAATTTGGTCACTTGGCAAAGCCAAAAATAGAGAGTTGTGGCTCGATCAAGTATTGACGCAGAATTTAGGGCTATGGCCCTAAGGATTTGTGAAGGCATTTAGATAAAGAGTATACTAAATTATTTACAAATACTAATGGAAGGTTCGATTACCTTGTCCTGTAATAATCAATCCGTAATAAGTATTGCACATGTTCTTGTTCAGCATAACAAAAACCAAACACATTGAAGTAAACAAACATTTTATTAAAGAGAAACTTGAATCAAGGATGTTTTGCACAAAGTATGTCTCATTTACAAATCATTTGGCTGATATATTAACTAAGGGCATTTCTGCAACAGAGTTCTGCAAACAAAGGAGCAAGCTGGGCATAAGTGATATCCATGCACCAGCTTGAGGGGGAGTGTTATGCAGAACAACTCTTTTATATTAGGCTTTCCTTCTATTTTTTCTTTCTGTCCTATTATTAGATGTATTTCCCTTTTTTGTGTTTCTATTCTAAAATCTTTCTGTAATACCAGAAAGGTTTATTAAATGCCAATATAAATACTAGCGTACTGGCCTGAGAAGGGTTAGGTCAGTTTTTCTCTTTCCAGTTTCCACTATATCTCGTCACATAAATTACTCGACATAATTCTACAAAAAAATTAAAGCAATTAAAGCAAGAGGGTAGCAGTTGGAATGAGGTGGCAAAATAGCAGCACACTTTCTGCATCCAGAAAGGAAAAGTTCTTTTCAGAGAAATCATGAGATCTGTGTCTGAAAAAATAATGTTGTTATACAAATTTTCTGGAGTTCTCATGTAAAACAAAAGAAAATGGATACCATAGATGAGATGAATAGTTTCAATGCTTTTAGAGAAAAAACCCACCAAATAGTTACGCTTTTTATTAAATCCTATCTACAATTTTGTGAGATTAGCAAAGGTACTTGATTGATCGCATGTAAGGAAATCCTGGGAAAGTTTATCATCTATGAAAGACAACAATTCTACTGTCTTCTGGTGCATTGGGATTTTAACAAAATGGAGAGGGGAAGAGCTCCGAACCTGAACTCTCCTTCTCTCTCACAACATATTGTTCCTTAAATGGGGACAAACTCTAATATAAAAAAGATCAAAATACCCCTCTATTTCTTAAGACATAGGTTTGTATGAAAGAACACAAATGGGTTCCCACACCAGATCCAGATGGTAATCGTGGCCAGATATTGAGGTTGCGTCAAAAAGATTGTCTTCCAGCAAGAGTGAAATGTCGACATATCAGCCAATATCAAATGAACAACATTGGCATAAAAGGTGGACTGTGTTAGAGACAATCATCCCCAATCAACTCAAAAAGATATGGATTCGGATTTTTAAGGTATGTTATGACCAATTCGGTAAAAAAGAGAAAGGATAACATTCCACGAGATTATTAGGAGATATTGATTACCAGAACAACTAACTCTGTGGAAAACAGAGGTCAACAGCTATCCTGAAATTCCAGACATATACTGATTTATAGAGTAAAATGGGAAGGGTGCTATCATCATTATTAGAATATATGCATATAATTGCCGTTCTCATGGCCATTTTCCCATTTTCTACCTTTTAGGTAAAATACATTCAATTACATGTAGTTTCATACTATCAAACTAGCAATCCAATTTAGACGAGACATTGAATTCTGTTATGAACCCATTACTCACCTATAGAAGGAAGAAGGTGACACGTGTACAGGAAGTGGTAGAACTGTTGAATGATTCTGAAGACTCTAGTCAGGCTGACTGAGGGCTATAAATAAAGACCTCAGAGGAAGAGAAGGGGCATGGAAGAAGTCCACACTAGGAGAGGTCCGGAAATCCTCTATCGCCAATTTCCCACCCTTGTCTTTCCCCTTTCCATTTCTTGTACTATGATAGAACCATCATCACAGCATTCTATCTTGTAAACATTTATTTCAGTGAGAATCTATGCTACTTGTTCCTTCTCATCTGCTCAGATCTGATCCTCCTGAAAAGGATCGGATCAAATTCATCCAGAAAATATGAGACGAAAGCACCACTAAGAAAGTCATCTTTAGAGAAGCATTTTATTTCCCATTCCCACCCACAACTATCAAATTCTGGATTGCAATTTCCATTTGTGGAAAAATTAAAAGTAGGTTATTAGCCATTCGACATTCACATCATACATCTTGAGAATCACGCCAAACACCAGTCTATCCTACAATTCAAAAGCTAAGGAAATAAATCATACGTTTTTTATTTTATTCAGTGAAAAGAGTATCGAAATGCAACAACGAAATCACATGAATGATATCATGGCTGAAACACATTTAATATTACAGAACATGGGGAGAATCAAAACATTTAATATTACAGAACATTAATATATCTAAGTATGTTAATGTGAAGGATTTAAATGGATGATTAAGACAATAAAATTTCCAAAACAACAAAAATAAAATAAAATAAATTGCATGTAGTAGTACAAGTTCCACTTGGCCCACATGCCTAACCAAATGTGGCAGTAGCCCAGGAACATAGTACCATTGGGAAGAGCATAACCACACTGATTACCAATATGGTTAATGATGTTAATAGGCAAGGCCAGAGAGGAGCTTTAGAAAGCCTAGATGGTGGGAAAGCCCCAATGCATATTTTTCTTAATAATAAAATAACTATATTTCTTAATGAGGGTTGCACCCAAAAGTAACATATTTTTCTCAACAATCTGCAGGATATAGTGTTCAATAGTAAACAACGAAAGTAATTTCAGTTTAGTAATGTCAAGAGAACGTTTCCATCACGCAGTTCAAGTGGACGGCCCATGAAACCAATGGCCTTATGGTCAGGAAAAATAAATCGCCGAGATTCTATCAAAAGAAGTACAAATATTGAAAAATCAAAAGTCAAAGAAAGTAAGTACCTGTTCATCCCTTAATTGATACAAAAGAAGATGAAGAACCCGATAATCAAAAGATTTTAGATGCAGAGCTTTCATTACATCTTCAAGAAAAATCTACACAGATAAATCATGCACTCAGGTGAACTTACATTGAAAGAGAAGAACAAAAATACCATGGAAAGCAGAAACTTCATAAGCAATGCAGTGATATGCTCAGATTTGGGCATTTGAGATGCAATGTCGACTCGAGAGAGGAGTAAACTAAGATAAGGAAGAATTTGCTACTGGCAAGAGCCAACAGATAGTGAATAGACAAGAGTCACGACACGGAAAACAACATGCAAGCTGGAAAATGGTCACTTACAAAACATAGTTTGGATAGGAATAATATAATATTAAAAATAAATTAGAAACAAAAAAAAGTTACCACTGATACCGAGTTACCAAAGTTATACTGGACAATTTCTCTTCTATATTTTCTTACTCCATTATCTTCCTATTCTCACTTCAGTACATCCCATTCTTGAGAAAATCACATTAAAAGCTTAGAAAAATAATAACAACAGAAGTGAAGTAGAAATGTAAAGCGACACCTTCGTTTTGCTGGTTAAATTATGACAAAGCTTTCTCTCCAAAGACCAATATTCAAGTCCCAGTTCTAATTCTCTTTTTATCCTAAACAATTGAAACACGAACAAGATCATCTTCGGAATTTGACATGAGTAATAACTTAAAGTAAAGAATAGAGGAAAGAGATGTTGAACCTCTCTGTTAGCAGACCATGCTGTTCTAGAACAAAAATAAGAGGATCAAATGAAATAAATTTGAATTCTGATGGGAGATTCATTTGATTTCCGATCTGCAGAGATTTAAAAATCAAATAATATTACTTACATAAATATGTATTTTATTCCAAAGCATGAACCTTTAAAGAGAGAATATCAATCCAAAAGAAAGCCTAAGCAAATAAGAAAATGAATTACCAAATTACTAGAGCAACTCCTGAAACAAATAGATTTTCCAGATATGTTCCCTTCGCCCACTGACAAGTGCAAACTTTTTTCATTGATCATGTCCAGCTATTGGCAATAATGTCGGAGAAATGTGAGTCAAAAGATGAGGCTGCTATCAGATATATGTAACAAATATCATTTGAATAACTATAAACATTAGCACCTGATAAATGTAGCTCTCTGTGAAGGACAGAACAGGAAGAAATCTGAATATTGAATGGGGATCTTTCGCCTCCATACCATGAAACATGAAGTAAGACCTGCACTATATTTTGATTAAAAAAGTTATTGGACTGAAGCTCATTATTGTTGACTTGAGTGTTAGAAATAATTAACAGAACAGTAATCTATTTTAAACAATAAAAAATGAATTATTTTCCGATGAGTTTGCAAATCTCTAAGGTCGTAAGTTAATCACATATTGCTAAGATAGAGCATTATTATGATTGCAATTAAGTTAAAGAAACTACAACGATAATGTTGAGTCTTGATTTACTCTTCAATGTTTTAAAGCATAAATAAACGATCACAAACAAAGTTTCACTCCAATGATTGAATCATGAAAGAATATGATCCTTTTAAACCACTTCACTTTCAGACGACAATAAAAAAGATGCATTTCTATACAACAATCAGAGAGCTCTAATAAGTAATTATACTTACCCTATCACGTTGATACTTTTCATGATTTCCCCAGCGTAAGCCACAATAACTAATGCAGCCCAAGCATGTAAAGGTCAAATATCTACGTTTCTGGAAATTTAAAATCGCATATAACGAATGTGACACTCAAATGCAATAATTTCTTGATAACAAGTCTTTGGCGAGCATTGACATAAAGTTCCATGGAATTTCACATCCCAAAATAAAAAATGATACATTTCAATGACTTGTACTGTGTAGTCATCAATGAAGAGAACAATATGAAAGACAGACTAATAAAAATATCTAGACTGTTGGAGCATATATTTTAATCAGAGAATGGAATTACTTATGAAACGCTGATGTGTACATTATACGTAAAACTACCCTACACCCACCAGAATCGACTTATTTTCTCCACATCATTTATCTTGATTACCCTCAAGAGATCCTATTAGACCCAATGTATTTCTAATAGTATTAATGACAAACAAATCTTCTAAATGCCAGCATCCGTCTATCTGATGCATAGAAAACCGTTTTATGAGAAAATCGAGTGTAGAGTCAGTAATGTCCAAGTTGCAAAGTGTTTCAAATTTTTAGTATGCTTAGTAGCACCATTGTATTTTTCATCAATCATTAGAATCTGATCTTCACCACTGTTGAGTATTCATTGATTACGAGCATAAGTACTAACAAAATCCTCAAGAGTAGAATTTGCCCTCTGCATGGCATGGAGATCTATCAAGGGGAACCCTTTATTGATATTCGAAGAGTAAAGTTCCCCTTTCTTTTCAGCACCAATCTCAGCAGGAAATTCAGCACAATTTTCTTCATACACTGCGAGAAGGAAAAACAAGAAAGAAAACTGAGAAGCACCATTCCTCAGATTCATTATCTGAATCAATGAACTCTATATAAAATGAAATAATCTAAAATTTAACATGAAAATTGAGTTATCTTAGTAAAGAGAATTTTTATTTAACAAAGTTCATCAGAGGACATCCCTAGAACATGAAATCATGTTAATGACAATTAAAAAAAGGTTTGAGGTTGAACAAAAAAATAGCATTTAAAACCTTTATACCATGTCATCAATCATGCACTTGTTCAAAAACATTCGGGCATCTTATTGTCAACAAACTAGAACAGAATCCTAATTATGAAGGCCAAAAATTTAATTTCCAAACTGCATAACCAACCCAAATATGTGATGCACAACCATGGGCCAAGAAGGCTGTAGGTAAAAAAAAATTAAAAATTTACCTCTAACTACATTTACCTTCTTTGGCAAGATTTACAGGTGCCTCCTTCAAAAGTACAGCAGAAATCTATCATGTGAGAAATGTCAAACACTTTTCAATGCTATAGAGAAAAGACTTACGGAAACAAAAAATACTCACCTTTGGCAGATGCTCATTAATCAGATGACATGCTTTCTCTAAGTTTATAGAGCGTGGTTGTATCTGTGGGATAACAAAACATAACACAATTAATGGGGAATATTGCTCACACCCTATTACAAAAATTATAAACAGAAACTTGAGGTTTAGTTTGCAAAATTAATTATGAAAAACGAATTTTCTCATTAAACTGTGCAGATACTCACCAAGACTTACAAACTCAATGTGGGGATCATCAAAGGCAAACGGTAAATTGGTCATTTGCATAGTGTTAGAAATAAGAGTGATTTCTGTTATCTTCCTTGCTATTTCGTCTTTGCTATTTCGTCTTACTGTGCATTGAACCAGTTTGGCCTAAACTGGTTCAGCTTGAAACGGACTGGTTCTGGTTAGTATACATACTAGCCAATTTGTAACCTCTCTTATTGAATCAGAATTTTAGGGCTTCGGCCTTTCTTTCCCTTTTTTCCTTTTTCCTTATGTGTGTGACAGCCGCATCTACAGGAGAAAAAAGATCTGAGATACTTGGGGAGAGATTCAAGCACCTGATCAATTCTTGTCACATAGTTCAAGTCATACAGTTGTAGATGATCGAACTCAGAAATACAGAAGTCAATATGATGATAGACAATTTTGATAATAAGTCGCAAAATCAAACGTGTCATTTTGGTGGGCAAAACTCAGCAATAGCATCGATATCCATCAAGTTGACCAAAGACAGTTTATGGTTTATGATGCAGGAGATCATTTCAAAAAATGAGGAAGGCAAAAACTTTATCCCACATGACCTGTTAACGTGAAATGTGACTAAGATGGAAAGGCTCAAAATGAGATTAAGCCCCAAAAAAATCTTGTGGCTAATCCATTAGTTTTCAGTTTTAGAAATTGTTATGCAGTAAAGTCGTTTTTAATTTGTTTTTCGTAACTGATCCAATTTTCTATGAGGCTGACTACAGATTTTTGGCCTTCTAAAGGCTAGCATGCTATGACTTAAGAGGAGATAAATAATACAAATTTTCGTTCTCTTTGTGAGTTTTCTGAGAGCTTGGGGATTCAAGCAAACTAGTGGATTCAAGAGGCGTCTTTTCTAATCCTTGTAGAACCAAGATCATGCAAAACGATCAGTGCAGATTCAGGGATTACGAAAATACGTGCCTTGTGAATTCAAGGCTTGATTTTCATTCTTCGCCCACTTCAAATTTCGTGCCTTGCGGATTTAAGGCAACCTTGTCAGGGATATCAGCTAAAGGCAACTTTGAAGAACGAGGAGAGAAGCAACTTTGACAGAGCCATAAGCTAAAAGCAACTTTTAATGATTTTACAGAAAGAAATTATTTCGAAAATTTATAAAAATGAATAAGGCAAGCTATTAACTGAGAAAAAAACTGGAAAACAAGAATGAGCTAGTATAATATGATTGACGTCTTCAATACCATTAAACTTGAACTTTTTCAGGATTATGAAATGGTTTAAGCACAAAGTAAATCATAAAACGCTTAATTTTCATTGGAGTCAACAATCAAACCATGCACAATCACTATTCTGCAATGCAATGGCATTTGTCCCCAACCAAACTAGTTATGGTCAATTCTGCACACCACATTGCTACAAATTTAGACAGATGGTTATAAATGCATCACCAGAGATGAAAAATAGTGAGGAAAAAAAATATTACATGTTTTCTTGAACAGTCTTATACCACAAGACCAAAAATCCTACAGATCCAAAAGGCCCACATTTAAAAGAAAAATTTTATTTGCACTTATCCACCAGACATCCAACAGCCTGCTACATGCCAAAAATTCTACAGGAGCCATGAACATACAAATCTTCAAGATGTTTAAAAAATCTATGTGGCAAAAGAACTGCCATGAGTTTTAATGCCTGAACGTGAGCTTATGAACACGCAGAATACATAACAATAAACATAGTTTCATTATTCAGAAATGATGTGAAGATTTTTTGAAACACTCACTGTATGAGCTACAGCATTCAAAATAAAATTGTTTATGATACCAATCGTATCATTCACAGAATCAGAAGAAAAAATTTCATGAATATTTTGATCGAACATAATATGGATTTTTTACACAGATACAAACTTTCCATTGATTAATCCATAAGATCCAAATTTGAAAAAATATATTTATTTCCCTTCGGATGTTATTAGGGGATTTTGGAATATTGTTACATGGTAGTAGAATACATTTTATTTTCAGATTCAATATAATGTGTATCAAAATCATCAATTGATGAAAAAAAATACAAAAAAGTTAGAACTTTTCTGTGCCCATTTACTTTCCTCTTGATGGTGGGGATTCTCCAAAGTGAGGCTGCTAACATTCAAATAAAAATTCTACGTAACTATGTTTGCTGGAATGTGTCACCCGAATTCATCATACAAGGCATACTATGATGATGAATGTGATTTAATTTATACAGAGTAGGTACTCAGTTTACCCTCAGAAGTATATATGTTCAGTTACTTGCATTAAGTTGGTAATGCATCAGAAAATGAATGATGCTCAGATGATGCAACAATGATAGTAAGATTTTGTAGAAATTTAAATAGGCATAAAACTTTTTTTTCATTACAAGCTTTGGGTGACATGGGGGAACCAACCATTCCTCCAGATTTAAATGTTCAGTATAAGATTTCCCCTCCAAATATCCTGTGATCGATAATCAGTTTTATCCAATTGTCGCTACTGTCCATATTTCAAAACATAAAGGAATGCAGTATTGAAATTTTTCTTTAGAAAGTTTTCCTTCACCAGATTATCTCACAACGTGGAACCTTAAACAAATAATCCCAACACACATACTTTTCACTTGCAACTCCAACATTCAATGATGAAACAGCTGCATATTAATTATTGAGAGAGAAACATAACAAAGAAACAATTATTTTTTGAGTATTTATCTGATTTAATTTTTTCGGAATTACACAAGAGTACTCTGCGATCCCCAACATTCAAGCATAATTTATTAATGCAGTTCAAAAAAATTTCTACCGGAAAATAATATTGGCAATAGAAAAATTAAGAGTTGGATGGCCTTTCTAATATAATTAAGCATAGAATACTATTTGGCAATATTACCATGATACATTTTGAAAATATGTGTTCTTTATAAAGTCTCTGTTCACATTTAGAGTCTAATTGAACTGCACCAGATTCCAAATGTGTTATTGGACCATTAGAAACCTTCTAGCTTTGTCTTCTTACTTCTTAAAAACTATACAGTTTTCACCGTTTTCAACCCCCAGTATTGACACACACTACATAATGGTCTTTCCCCCACACAAGGATCAGCAAGACATATCTGCGTTTGAGAGAAAATGATCTGAGAAGCAACAAAAGTACAAATCTACTTTAGTCTTCGTGACGGCAGTAGGCACCACTCATATCCGCAGTAACGCTCCTGAATGGGTCCATGCAGTAAATTCTACTGTAGTGAAAAGAATAGGCATGCAATGATTTATGTTTCCACTGTATCCCACAAATATATTTGACCCCCTTGATCTCCTACAGCACTCTCCCCTCAGATTGTCATCACAAGAATAAACACACAGAAAATGCATGCAATGATTCTTCACGAGAGAAACGCGCTAATCACGGAGGAATTGGACCTCCAACCAGGCAATCTCGACGGCCAAAATCAACCTTTCAGAATATCCACGGGAGTTACAGGGAAATATGAAACACCAAAAAACTTGGTTGACCAAGTAGGTGAAGAAACAGGGAATGAGGGAGATGGATCCTCTACCAAGAAGAGGAGGAACTCCGCGAGGAAACGGTCGGAGTCGGATTGGCCAGCTGACAATCCTCTCGCCTGCATGAAGGACAGCATCCCCTGCACCCTCTCCAGCTTCCTCAGAGTTTCCATTCCCGCCAGAGACGCGCGGTCCTCGCCTTCAGCAGACCCGATTTCGTACCCCTGATTTGGGTACATTTACGCGTGTACCCCGATAAGTATTCCGAAAGTTTATGCATATGCCATCCATATGTGGAAAATGGGACGCGTCTCTCTCTCTCTCTCTCTCTCTCTATATATATATATATATATAGAGAGAGAGAGAGAGAGAGAACGGGATAGGGCTGTAAAGCCCACATTATCGTCTGCGATACTCGTAAATGGCGTCCTACAAATTAAACGCTTCAACACCACCGGCATATTAATTTTATTCATAGCGATGAGGACTAACGAACAAAAATAACCCAGCGAGCCTCTACAATACATGAAGAATTGAAGCCGGAAAACAGTTGATGATTGTTCAGTCTATATTTATGAATCATGTAAAATTTCCACTGTTGATGGAAGATCAGTATCTTGTATAAAACAAGTGATTGACCACTTTATTTCTTCCCACATAAATGACGAATCTATAGTGCCTCAGAGTGACATACATCAACTATGTTTTCTCCATGCGCTAGAATTTATTTCTTGAAGTAATGTTAGAATATCAAGGCATACGATGCGTAGATTTGACCAATATGCGTAAAAAGGATGATATGACTGAAATATATATTCTCTCATGTAACCGCAAGGTCAAAATTTTGGGCCATCAAACAAAGACGAGATAACTCTGTCCTTCCAAAAAAGAATTATGTTGTAACTATCCTTCAATGAAGGAAAATATTTGACCAAAATGCATAAAAAGGATGATATGACTGAATATATATTCTCTCATGTAGCCACAAGGTCAAAATTTTGGGCTATCAAACAAGGACGAGATAATTCTGTCCTAAAAAAGAACTCTGTTGTAACTATCTTTGAATGAAGGAAAAGAGTATGCTTCTCTAATTTTTCAGCCAACCATGTTCTTGAGAGTCTTTTCCTTCATAAAAAAAATTAAAATAATAAAGTAAAATTCAAAACTGGACATTTAACATATAACGTAGTAGAATAAATAGACACAAATTTTAGTGGATTTAGAACCATCATAAGTACTTAAATAAGTTGTTAGGATTTTGAATTGATATTTAAATGTGTTGGCAAGAAAAAAGATGGTTAAAATTAAAAGTGAACTGATCAAGAGAAAGGAAGATAAAACTAACTGTGATTGGAGTAATAGAGGGTTGGCATCTATGAGTCACACTTCAAGCCCAACCTCTCCTTGTGTAGTGCCTCTTAATGGAGACAAATAACTATGAGACGTCCCTTCTATGGGTATTTAAAACAATGCTAAATGATGCCAAAGTTTAACCTATTTGTAACGTGTGGAAATTGGGAATTTTAGAGTAATTCTTGTTGTAAAGAGTACTACTTTGAATGCTTATAATCATTTGGAAATATATTGCATAGTTGATGGTGTGAAATTATGGCATATGAGAGGAGTCATCTCTTCAGGCTCCTTTGTGCCTTCTTATTTGAGTCCTTTTTCATAACAAACAAATCGAGGCTACATTTTTTGTGGATTTAGTTGTGACCTCTAGAAATTTTAGAATTTCTCTTTGAACTCAATCTTATAATTTCTCTATGATTTTATCAATGTGTGGCTACTTATTGGTTATCTTCTCTTCGGAGTTAGTCTATGAAATGATAAATTAAGGGATATCTATTGGGCATTAGTCGATTATATAGAACTATCAAACCATTATAGGCAGTCAAAGGAACATTGTGTATTTAAACTAGGACTTTTTGGGTCATTAGATGCAGTGCGACTTGGGCTTAATAAATTATAAATACTCTTAAGGGGTCCATACCTTATGGGTTTGAGGTACAAGTGCCCTTAATGGTGTTCCTTCTTATAGGCTTCTCCTTTGTGCATCTTTTTAGTTTATATGTGGTATCATTAACTTATATAAACGAATTTAATGGATGTAAATGTCATAACTAGGCTCAATAGGTATTACATTCAAGTTGGTTGAGCTTGATACAACTTTGACATGGATACTAGCCTAGTACTCTTCTCACATGTGTCATGTAATTAATAATGTAGTTTATTATGCTAGAAAGAATTGGAATTACTATTTATAAAATTAAAAAATTGGTAAAAAAATACAATGAAAACATGTAAAGGAAATGCACATTGTCTGGTATACAAGAGAAAACTTGTATGATAGTAAATATGGAAGCAAAGGGAAATATGTTATACTTTAACTTTTTTTTCAGCCCATACCCATAATAGGCATGCCTAGTGAGAGGTGGGGAAATACACCTTGAGAGTTAGTGGCCTCATCATCCATACTCTCGATCACAAGGCACCAAAATGAAAGAAAGCAAAAGGTTGCTGTGAATTGGGCATTGGTATAATATTCAGTGAAGTCACCACTAAGGCCAAAGAAAGATCACTTGCTGACTAATTCTTCATCAATACTCAATGACATGACTAGGGCATTGGCATGCCTAAGAACAATCGACAATAACTCTATACCACATTCCATGTTATTGACAAAGGGGGAGAGAGAGAGAGAGAGAGAGAGATTGAGATGGCATGTGCATCAAACCTGCCAACATAAGTTTCAAGAAATAATTGAGGCGTCAACATTGGAAGAAGATAATGTGTAATGAATGCTGAGGTATGCCACTATATCTCAACAATGTTTGGCCTTGAACATGCCCATAACAAAGTAGTGTGACCAGCTTTGTTGTGATAGACTTTTGACCCATAGAAAAAGGCAAATATATCTCTCTTGTGTTGAGAGATAAAAATTTTTCATGAATAATATTTAGTGACTACAGATAGAGCATGAAAAATCCTTCTAATAGGGTTCTTTCTACGCTACATCATTCCCTCTATATAGAGAAACCTCTCACTCATTCTCTCTCTCGTATTAGTTTTCTTGTTTGCTTGCTATAAGTTATAATACCCTAGAGAGTAAGACAACAGCTTGAAGCTCAACAACTCACAATAGTTAAGTGATAATATCTTAACATCATTAAATTTTAATGAAAATACTTTTAAAATAATTTAATTTGGAAAAATCTCATTTAAAGTGATTTATGTCATTTTGATATTAATTTTCCAGAATTATAAATTTAAATTAATCATGAAATATGATGAAATATTTCTCACATATTTTAGATTTTTTTCAAATTTTTTGAATAATTATGCATTAATTTGAATTTTATCAAAATATTAATGAAATTCTAAGAAAATAAAAAATCATAAAATTGAATGAAAATTATGAAAAATTTACAAAAAAAAGATCAATTGATTTCATAGTGAGAAACTAGTCAAGTTTATTGAGAAATATTGATTTGAAATTAGTTTAAAACTCAAATCACTAGATTTTTATAATTTTTAATTGATTAAAACTAATGAAAAATCAGATCTTTTTAGGGTTTTTGAGCTAAGAACAGGTCATTAATTGCAGTAAAAAATGCAAAAAATAGTTGAAATAAATCAACAAAATCTATGTGCGAAAAGACTAAAAAATTATTTCTAAAAAAGAAGAGCACATCCTTGATGAGTGTGTCCCCTTCTTGGGTTAAAACCCCTCTCATCTAATTGCTATAGACATTAAATTTCACCTAATTGATCCATCTGGTATAAATAATATATTTCATCTAAGTTTCTCTCCCTCATTTAACTATTACAAAGGCAACATTTCATCCAAAAACTCACCCCAATCTTTGTCTAAAACAAATGGTGAAAAATTTCTTCTAGTGATCTTTCTTTAGATACTATGACATGCTTGGAGTTGTACTACCTTTGTCATTTGATTTCAACAAGTGACTGTTGTTGAGATTATCAACCATTGATAAGAGAAGGTGTAGGAATTCAATTAATACTTCATGTTTACACAAATCGATTAAACTTGGGTAAAAATTTGATCAAAAACTACACCACTCAATTATTCTATAAACTTTGATTTCACTTTTTTTTTTTACTATTCTTAGATTTAAGCAAAGCTTCATTCAATCTTCTACCATGTTATGAACAAAATTAATTAATTATCAATTTGTGATTTGAATTATTTTGTCTTTGATTTGGATGATTTTTGAGTCAATATATTTTTGGTGACTCTAAATTTCTGGGTGTTGTTTGTGAGCTAATGTCAATTGTCATCATTTGCTCCAAAATTTGGCTTTTTAGAAAAAATATATATCAATTTAAAATTATAAATAATTAATTAAATTTCGTCTTCCTAGTGATCGACCTAAAAAATCTATTATAAAAATATTTATTTTTTAAATTGGCTACTTTTTCAGAATTTATATATTTTAAATTGATTAAAATTTCTTAGTAATGATAGAAATAATTAGACAAAGCTCGTAGTTGAGGTTGTCATAATAGGAGATAAGAGAGAAATGTGAGAATGTGGTGACTTTTCTTGGAAGCTAAAGAATATATTTGAGGTCAATAACACTACAAATATAAGATTGATTGAAAGTAGAAGATGGCCACAAATGAGGTACCTTCTTCTGGTTCATTAGGCATCTATAATCTATGCATAGTTCTTAACTATTTAGAGACATAATAACAAGCATTTGTAACATCTTGAAACTCTTTTTGACTAGATCCTTCATACTAGTTGTCATCATTTTGATTATATGTTATTCCTTATATCATTAGGCTTGTGTTAGTCACATAAAGTTTAAAAATATTATTTTCTACTCCTTATTGGTCCTGACCGTTTTTAAAATAAGTGGTATTAACACTCAATGTTTTAGATAGGGATAGAAAATTCCAAGTATTTCTTGATCTCATTTTGATATTGAGAAAATTGATAGATATTCTAATTTTAGTTATTGAAAATGGATGTTGAAAGATTTACTTGTCCACCAAGATCTTGCAACAACTTGAAAAGAAAAAACTTTAAAATATCATTTAGAATGCTTGAAATAAAAACTATTATCACTATTAGATTATGTCTTACAGATATTGCCTTATCATTTCCTTGATGAAAAAACACTAATGTGGCTTAATCATTGTAAGATAATATATCAAATTAATATTTTTATATTATAAATTTATTAAAAATTAATTCTTAATATTAGTGTATTTCAAGCCAATCCACAAGGATGGAGATAAGTGGATGATAAAAAAAAAATTAAAAAAACTCTACAGTTGTTCTCTAGTTGAGTATTATTTAATTGTGTTTCACATTGATGAAAATGTTGTCTGATTCTAGATCCTTGACATTCAGTTTATAAATGGTTTCTTATGATCCTTAAGAATGAAAGAATAGACCATCAAACATTTGCAAATAAGAGAGTTGCTTAGAAGAATAGACTCACAAAAATATGTTGATAGTTGTAGAACACCTATGATATTTTAACTGAAAACTCTATGAAAACTTAATAAAATCTTAAAAAATGATTTCCAAATATTTTTAAATAATTTACCTTTAAGAGAAAATAAACTAAAATAAAAATGGTTTTCAAATGAGATCATGGTGTATGGAATACTTTTCAAATGTCCTTTAGAAGTCAAACACCAAACATGGGGAATAAAATATGTATGAAGTTGTAAAATAAATGTAATTTATACACTCCAAAAACAAGAGCCCTTGACATGATTTTCATTCATACAAGAACCAATCATGAAAAACAAAAACAAAATGGAAGTGTCTGAAAGTTGATGAAAGTTGAACCAACACAAGCAGAGCTCCCTCTTCTAGTCATTCAAGAGATCAAGAGAGCATGAAAAGAAATCAATGGATATAAAACTTACTAATGAAGTAAATGAGGCCTCTTTCAATCTTTGAATGTCACCCAAATATTTCACAAATTACAAGTAAGTATTTCTACCTCAATTGTGTAACAACCCACAAGACTTTAAGACCATGTAGAATAGAACCTTTAGTGAATACCTTGAACATTATTATCAGAAAACCTTTCCCTCTTCCCTTTCTCTTATTCGAAAAATATTAAAGGATAAATAAAACCATAAGCAGTAAAAAAATGGAGCCAAGATTTTTGTGGAAAGGTAGATTTTGGTTGCTCTTAAGTTCAAAGCCAGTGCAACAAAATTTCCATTAATAGAAACTTAATTGTATTTTAACCTCTGTAAATTATGCTTTCATTGAGCTTTTAGAAGCCTCTTTACATATATTGACATGTTCTCTAACCTTTGGTAAGTTGGTTTTGGCGATTTTCTTCACATTGTTATAGGTATTATGTCATCTTTGGTCCCACCATTTTCTCTCTCCTCTCTATCTTCCTTTCCATTTTAAGAATGTTTGACATAGGAGATTTTTCATGATTCAAAATGATTATTTGAAACCTCTTAGCCCTGAATAGCATGATTAAGATTATTCTCATGATCATGAATCTAGGATAGACATATTTTTTAAGAGAGAGAGACATAAATATACAAAATTTAAAGAACATGATGGAAAATTTATAAAATTTCACTTTATCTTTTCTGATTTCTTATCAATATATTTTATGAATTATATCAATAAAATTTTAATTTTTTAATCACCCTTTGAAACTTGAGAAAAATAAAAAAATTCAATATATGTCAAAGACATTGATCCATAAGGTGTTTTCCAAATGATTGAGATAAAGATGGTTGGAAGTACTACTCTTATAGCAAATATAGATTCTTTTAATCAGATTATGAGGGATATGCTGAGATTGGATGCAAAATATGATGATACGTACAATATCATATATTTCCGTTATTTTCTCCTGAGTTCTTATAGGCATTTGGTTACAATATTGTTGTATAAAAAGGAAACAACAAAGTGTGAAGAGGTAATCTCAACAGTGTTGTAATGTTATTAGAGGAATGTTTATAATGATATGCAAGGTGACTAATTGATGATAAAAAGAAAAAAAAGAAAAATAGTGGTCAAGGGAAAGAGAAAAGTTCATTAATAAGAGAAATTAAAAATATAAAAAAAGCTATAAAGTTAAATAGCTGAAAAAATAGAAATATCATGAATGTCATGAAAATGAATACTTTATTAAAGATTGTCCCAAAATATATCAAAAGAAAAACACAGAAAACAACTCTTCAAACTTAAGAAATTTAAAAAAGAAGAAAAATGGTGGTGGTGTAATACATTATTTTTTCGCTGTTAGATGCATGGTATTTGTAATGTACATGTCTTAATGTTTGATTGATTTGACACTTAACAATTGATGTAAATTATGTTGTCATGGTTAACAACTCTTCATGTAAGTTTGTTGGAATTAACATCAAAACTAAAATATTTGATTAAATGGTAAGAAAATTACAATTATGAGATATTTCCTTGATCTCAATATTGAAGAGACTGATATTAAGACTTTATAAACATGAATTTTTTAAGAAAATCAAAATTGATAAATTCATATTTTAAAATATTATATGATTAGAAAATAGTGTAAAAACTTCAAAATAGCCAATGAAAACTGAAAACGAATGATGAGTTAAATACATTCTGATATATAGGTTCTTGCTGATGCAATGTCAAAAATAAGGATCTTATCATGTTGTGATCTTTATTGATGATTATTCTATGAATGTTTAGGTTTACTTGATGAAATTTGAAAGCTTTGTAAAGTTTAAACTATAGAAAATTGAAAATCAAAAAGAGGGTAGGATAAAAAAAATTGGGAATGATAATGGATTAATATATATATATATATATATATAAATTTTCAAGTTTTCAAACATTATCAGGATCAAGGAATTAAAAGATATTTTATTATCACTAAAATAGCTCAACTGAATATAGTAGAAAGAATAAATAGAACAATTTCCAATAGAGTAAAGTATTTCATATTGATTGCAAAATTATATAAAGAGACAATGGTCTAAGGTTTGTGAACATGATGTTTATGTGATTAATGGATCACTTAATGATGTTTTGGTAGAAAAGTTGCTAAGTGTAGATATATAAGGAAGTAGACTATTTAAGTTTATAGATATTTAGATGTTCTAGGTATGTTCATGTTTTTTGGGGGCACACAAATTATGTAAAATAGAATACATCTTGGACTCCAAAAATTAAAAAATTTGATAAGAGAGGATGTAATTTTTTTAAAAAATTACATATTGAAATATTTTGATCAAGAATAGGTACA
This sequence comes from Spirodela polyrhiza, assembly GCA_024713555.1. Lineage (NCBI taxonomy): Eukaryota > Viridiplantae > Streptophyta > Magnoliopsida > Alismatales > Araceae > Spirodela > Spirodela polyrhiza. The sequence goes on along the minus strand of CM046544.1, from coordinate 3,578,011 downwards.
ACAATTAGCAAATAAGAATTACATAAAGGAAAACATTCAAGTGGAGATGGAGGAGACATACAATTATCTAGTGATAAAAAAATGAGGCGATTAAATTGAGGAAAAGGTGATGACATTGTCACCAAGGGGGCTAGTTGAACAATCAAACCACCATGGAGCTATAATTATGAAGGTTATTTATCTTTTGTCTTGACCGTAAGTGCAAGAGAGCTCACATCCTTCAAAAAGAAAATCAAGTATTAAGATAAAGATCAATAGGTGAAGACAATGATCAAAGAAAAATTAATTGGGTTAGTGTTAACCATATTTGCACAAAATAATCTTGAATTAGAACAATATGATATAAAGACTATTACTTCATGATGACTTAGAGGAGATAATTTGTAAAGGTTTTAGAAAGTTAGATTTTAAACATCTTGATTGAAATTTGAAAAACTCACATTATGATTTAAAACAATTGTTGATGCCCTTAGGCATAGATTTTGATATTACAAAATGTATGAGAAAATATATACATGATTGATATAGTTCACGAGATTATGATTTATAGAGTTCATTATTCATCTTGTGACATTATGACTAACCTTGAGATTAAGTGAAATGATGAAGAGGTGAAGCATCACACATGGATAAATATTTATTAAAAAATAAATATTTAATAAGTAAATGATGATTATATTTTTAATTCATATATCTATGTTTATTTAACCATTTAAGTGCAGCTATTATTTAATAGCCACGTGTATCATTAAAAGAAAAAGAAAAAGGTTTGAAATATCAAAAGAGCTCTCATGAGTCTCGAATTGAAAATCTAGATGGTGACACATCAGCTGCTTATGTGAAGAAAATAACTAGCTTAATGTTCGAATCTGAAGACAAAGTCAACAAAAAAGTTGTTCATTTATAAGAGACAAATCTTCAGTTCGAATTTCAAATCGAACAGATAAAAGAATAGAAAAATATTAAATTCACAATGGTCAAAGGTTGTTGTCACATATTCTAAAAAATAGTAAGTATTCAAACTAGCCTTTTGACTTTGTCTCTTGAGCAAATCACGGAAATCCATTGGAAGACAAAGCCTACAAATAAAAAATGTAAGGGATAATAAAAACAACGATTCTACTTTGATCTACAATGAGTTATCTCTCTCACGATCAAGATTCATCACCGTCGAGCATCAACTGTGAGCAAACTGCATCATACTTCTTCAATCAACGATTGGTGATCAAGATAGAGCTTGAATCTCTCGAGGAGGCTCTCCATTAAGCCCTAAGATAACTAGGTGGTGAGTGGAGAGTGAGTTTGGGCAAAGGCACAAGGTGCTTTAAGCCTTATTTGACTGGTAAAGGGTTGGATCTCTACGGAGGTTGAACTTGAGGTATTAAGGAGCTGATCCTGTTAAAATCAGTGTGTATTTTCGAGAAAAATAGTAAAATACCGGTAGAAAAGATTCTTTGGGACTAAAAGTAGCCAAGTGAGGGGCAAACCAATATAAAAAGCTCTTGTCTCATAGTGAGACCCCACTGAAGAGAGAGAAAGTCATTTCGCACATAGATAATCACGTAGAGCTATGTTAACACGTGTGTTGGCACATCTAACATCTGAGAAGAAAATTCGAGATTTTTAGAATACCAATTCACCCCTCCTCTTGGTATTTTATCTAGCCTCTAAATCTTTCAACAATCACTGAGAAAATGATATAATAAATTTAACTCTTTTATGTTACAAATTGATTACACTCAATGTGAATATAATTCCTATGTATATGTAAAATCAATTAAAACAATTTTTAGACTTATTTAATTATTCGTGTGGATGATATGCTACTGCAAAGAATAGTATGATATCAAAAGTGGAAATCTTTGTTAAAAAATGAAGTTGGGATGAAGAGTCTCTAGTCAGCAAAGAAGAGCTTGGTATGAAAATTCCTATAGAATAGAACAAAAGACAACTATGGATATCTGAAAGTACTTATGTTAAGAAATTAGTTGAATTGCTTAGTATGGCTAATGTTAAAAATATTACACTTTTAACAAATTATTGTAGATTATCAAAGAACCAGCATCTAAAATTTGAGGTATATATTGTATGTTATGTTTTCTTCAAGATTAGATCTAACGTATGTAATTAGTGTGCGTAGTAAACTTATGAGTAATTTCACAAAGAGTATCGTAAGGTATTGAAGTAGATTCCAGAATATCTAAAAGGCTCAATTGATGTTGGAACTATTCTAAAAGTAAATTCATTTTCAATTAATAACTTTGTTGATACTAAGTTATGAACTAATTTAATTGAAGGTCAATAACATGTGATGTAGTACGAGCTGTGAACCCACCCTAATGGTGAAGAGAGGGATGCATCAATGAGGGGGTGGGACCCTATATGCGGCCAGTGAGGTTGACTCGGGGTTCTAGGTGGTGGAGGCTGACTCAACTAAATACAAGTAGGTGTTGAAGAGTAGCAATGCCAATGATATGTTTGTCGGGGTGTCGCCAAGGGTGCTAGTGCAGGGTGACCTTCCATGTTCACATCCTGGTGGCGAGGGCTCAATGCTGTCAATGTGGCTCTGCCACCTATGCTCGACGACCAATACATCAATTCTGGTGTGCGCATCAGAGCTGCACAATATTGAGTCCTAACCCGTCCTACCTAGCTAGGTCTGACAACCGTAGAGCAGGTGCAAGATGACACTATGCGGAGTAAGGACTTGATGGAGTGAGGGTTAAGGGTTAACATGCAGGCCAAGGCCTAGTTAGTCATGGCAGAGCAGGTAGAATTCTCGCAATTAAGTAGGGTTGATGGCAGCAGACTGACGTGAGCTCCAGAGGCTGCAGATGGTGGCAGCTGGTGTGGCTGCAGTTAGGCAGCAGGCGTCCTGCCAGCACACAGTGACATACAGTAGGTGCATGAGCCGGCGTGTCATTGGCGCATGAACCTGTGCGCTGAGGGTATCTCCAAGTGGGGCATTAGGCACATGCGTGGGCGCACTGTCAGTGTTTCAAGGGGCATGCAACAGCAGCACCCGATGAACGCCAGACAAGACTGGGGGAAGGGGTATGGTCGGGTGACTGGAGGCGCACAGGTGGGTGTCCTCGGTCAGGCATAGGGGTTGCCTCTGTGGGCTGATGTGGCAGCACACGAGTAGGCTTGTAGGGATCATGGAGGCATGACGATGGTCATGCGTCATGCCCCAGGGTGTGGTGGGGTGTGCAATGAGCACAAGGTGAGCACAAGGCGGGAGCATGTGGTGGGCGGCTGCATAGAACTGACGTGCATATAGCGGCACGGTGAGCAACTAATGGCCTGGTGGCGGTGTTGGTGGTCGGGTGATGCCCTCTTCCCCTTAAACTTTCTCTCTCTCTCTCTCTCTCTCTCTCTCTCTCTCTCTCTCTAAGTGAGGCTTTCAACAAACACATGTCTTACTAAAAAAAATGGCCTACCTTGGTGGTGGCTCTCCACCCCCTTATATAGGGGCCCACATGGGGGGGTGGAGGGCCATGCTTGAGGCCCAAGATGCCAAACCCCCCAGATTAATACACCTAGGGTATCGAGTGGGCCTCCTTTCTAATGGGCCTAAATGAGAATGGCCCAAAAGAAAAGAGATGAGGGAAAAAGATGCTGACTTCTCCAAGTGGGCCCACACATATGGCCCAAAAGGAGAAGGGAATAGACATGAAGAAAAAGCAAGAGGGGAATGGGCCTTCCCATCCCCACCATGGACCCAACATGGGCCCTAGGGGTGGGAGGCCTCACATGTGGTGAGGTTAGGACCCAGGTGGTTCATGGACGTGGGGGAACTTGAGGTCCTTCATCCTCGCTCATGCTTTGCAATTCAGTTGAATGTGTGTGGGTGGGGTCTCCTCCACCTAGAGCTCATGTCATGGTGGCGACGAGTTCCATTCTGCCACCAACATAGGTATATGTTTACCCTTATAAGGGGGACAATTAGTTATAACCCAATACTTCAAAGGTACTATTGCATTACCATGATAAAGGTTGAATACTTGACTACAATTGAGGCAACTAAAGTGGCTTTGTGAATGAAGAGATCTATAAAGGAACTCAATTTTAATTAGGGATTCAATATTTTGAAATGAGTGGAACATTACAAAGAGGGAACATATCATAGGCTAGTTGAGATGTTTGCTAAGGTGGAGATTGTTAAGATATGATTTTATATATCAACAATGCTAGCTTATAATAGGCCCAATAATACAAGAGTATGGTCTCCTTTGCTATCATACATTTTTGGTCCATATAAAGGGGAAAATGTGTAACTCTCTCATATGTAGAGAGAGGGTAAAGAACCTGATACAAGCTCTATGCTTAGTGAACATGAATAGAGCACAAAAAACCCTTGCGATTTTCATATCTTTCTACTTTTTGGACTTTCCTTTATATCTGGAAACCTCTCTTCTATTCTCTCCTTCCCATTAGTTGTTTCAGATTCTGATACTCGAGGAATAGGACAACAACATAAAACTTATTAGAGGCTGGTGTTAGAGTAGACAATAAAACATTTGAGCATGGTGATTGTTCTTGGATGCTAATGAGTAGTAAAACTGCAGGTTACATTCAAGGTCAAGAATGCAGTGAGTAGAAGATTGATTGCATGCATCTTCTTGTGGTCCGTGAAACATCTGTAATCTAAAAATATTTCTAGACTATTTAGAGGCATATACTAATATGACATTTGTAAGATGTTGAAAGCCTTGTTGACTAGATCCTAAGGACAAGTTTCCCTCATTCTGATTATATCTTCTTCCTTATATCCTCAAGTTTATTTTCATGATATAAAACTTGAAATATTATTTTCTGCTCCTTAGTAGTCTTGACTGATTTTACAACAATTGGTCCTTTAAGAGTCCAACATTCTAACACCAAGAAAACTTGAAAATTGCATTATGTTTACACAGGAATTTGAAAAGAAGACATCATTTCATAATAACACATTGAGATTGAGTACATAGTTTGGGCACTGACCATCTAAATTCTAGTTATTATGGTATTTTTTGTTGATACTAAATAATGATTAACAATAAAATAATAATTTTTTTCCTATTAATATTCTCCATAACTTCAATTTGTGTGAAAAACTAATAGAGGCAATATGATTTATATTTAAACCCTTTTGGCTATGGAAGGAAGGGTGGAGCCCTCATGTGCATGGAAAATGATGTGTTTATCAAGGGAGAAAGAAGATACTCGATATTTGGTAATAGGAAGAAGGCATTCTATATAGTAACTTGGATATATGTGTAGGCACCTAATCCCTAATGAATCATCACACAGGTGAGTACTTAGTTCTTAATGCCCAGAAAAGTTCAAAACTCTTAATAGACTGCTCAATAATTATAATATTTTCAAACATTACAGGAAAGTATTAACTAAAATCTTCCAGAATGCCAATATTTTGAGGATTAACCTCAAAAGTTGTCCTCTACTAGGGATTTGTGTGCCAATGGGTCACAGAAGGGTGATATGAAATGACTATTATTAATTGGCTCTTGCTTTCTATAGAAAAGACAAACCTTATGTGAGGTAGATGCATGAGGATTTGGATTACTTCATTGTTTGTGTCAAGAATACTTGAATTAATTATTTATTTTCACTTTTCACTATAAATTATCAAATGGATAGCTTCCCTCTTTATGTGAGTCATAATGATTCTCTAAATTCTTATCAAAGTATCCTTGAAAAAACAGTTCCCAATGTACCATTCCTAAACTTTTTAGCTTTTGTCATCTAGTGTTTAGGAATGGTACATTGGCAACTATTTTTTCATGTATTCCATGTGTTTACTTTATTTCACTATTTGTTCATATATTTATTGCCATACATAGGATACAAATCATTTTTTGTTTCCTTGAAATGATTTTTTTTTTTATGTAAGATAATCTTAAAGTTTACTTTTAAAGTCATTTTTTCCAACTAATAGGATTTTCTCAATTAAATATCTTTTCATGACTGTTTTAACTAAAATTTTAATGTTTAAATCTGTAGTTTAGATCCACTTAATTGTAAAACTTGACACTATTTTTAATGTAATCTAAATATCTCATGAAAATGTATAAAGTATTATCACAAATAAAATAAACATGTAAATACCCATTGTATATAAGATCATTATATTTTGGAAATGATCAAATGAGAGGGTCTATTTAATCATCATGACCATAAAAATAAACTAAATCGTGGTATAATACCATGGTAAGAAAAGAAGTTGTCTCCCAGAGAGCCATTAGCGTGGTATAATAAAAAACAAATTCATGTTGATTATTGAGTATTTGATGTGAAGATAGGTCAAAATCAAGTGTAGAAAATATTTTAAAAAGGTACTGTAGACATTAATATTTTACATAAAAATATTAGGAGTCAATGGGATCTACTCAATTAGAAACCATATTCCTTGACTAATCAAAAAGTACTATTTTGAAAACATTAAAAACCTGCCTTTTTGTGTCAATTATTCTGCTAGATGAAGGGCATGACGTTCTTTTTGTTCTGATTATATAGAAGGTGATGTCATACCAGCTCTCTGAAAAAAAAACAAGGGAATTGCTGCTGCTTTTGTACAAGTTTTAATCCACGACGTGGACCAAGAGATTGCCTCAGTTCGTGGGTCTATTTTGAATTACAACTCTCGAAAACTTTTATTTGTTCTATTTTTTTGGAGACACTACATGGATTGGAGAAATTAATCCCAAAAATATAGTTTTTAACAGTTCAACAGCATTAGCTTTCTCTAACTTTTTAAAGGCAATTCCCTAGTGAAAAATTTAGGATGCTTTCTAAATCAGTCAAATGCTTCCTAACCCTAGATCGTCGCATGTCCTCTTCAATATCAACCAACAGCTCTTGCAAAACATGGTAATGCCTTTATAATTATCAAGGGATGTTTCTATTTCAGATCAATAATAAATTAGATGGAGAATACTTTGGAGAGAGAAACTTTTTCGTTTGAATGAACTTAGCAAAGAGATGGTTCCTAGAAGGATCAGTCCTCAATGCTTCAATAAGTCAGAATCTTTCGGATGCACATTGAACTTGGTTTATGGACGATGACAAAAGATTTGATCCATCGCCTAGGCTCTTGAGGGCATCTGAGGAATACAACGAAACATCTGAGGATGGCTGTTAGATGAAGAATAATATGTCGATAAGGAGGCTGAAGTCAAACGCCATCTCAGCTCATATACCCCTTGAAGGTTGGACTAATCAGATGAATCCTATCAGACCACCACATGGGTTAGATATCTAGCAAAGAAACAACTAAGGTTTTTGCAATTGCTTATTTCACTTTTAATGCAAACTGGGTTTCAAATGAGCATGTTGTTTTCCAATGCATTTGTTAGTCTCTCTCTCTCTCTCTCTCTCTCTCTCTCTCTCTCTCTCTCTCTCTCTCTCAAATGCATCAGCTCTACACTTCAGTGTCAACCCCATTGTTGACAATTGATGCTTTCCCATTGGTTTTTTGGAAACAGTTTCTAGGTAGTTTGATGGTCCATTGACATCATGTGGGCGGTTTATGTCACTTGCACAAAATCGATAGAGATTATTTCATTGGTATGTGTTTATTTTTAACTTAATAGAGCCTTTAGTATCCTTTGTTGGGATTAAAGCTCACAGAAGTGGAGATTTGCGGAAATTTACAGCACATAGCTCAATTTGGGTGGTTTTTATTTTCATTGTTGCAGGATTTAATCATGGCCGTTGATTGTGCGTCTTATGACTGTTGGAGTCTCTCCCTTCTTCTTCAAGAAACCGTGCCTATAAAAGGCTTATGAAGAGATGATAGGGTTTTGTTTACCTCTTTCTTCTTCTCCGTTGAGGGCTGAACCATTTGATTTTATGGATTTTGATTCTAAACATTTCTTCAAAACTTTTTCTGTTGTTCTTGCCTATCCCATCTTGATTTCTACATTTTGTATTAGGGCCACACGCAGATCTACTTGTGAGGATGCTGCCAAAGCATGGAGAGATGTTGACGCAAGACCAGGTAGTGGAATCA